>OY292524.1:12143799-12527168 GCA_958496365.1 Subacronicta megacephala
GACTGCCTCGTTGGTCTAGTGGTCCCAATCGCGACTGCTACGCTAGAGGTCTTGGGTTCGATCCCCAGGTCGAGCAAAGTGTTATTGGGTTTTTCTATGAAATTCTCAGTAGCAGCTCGGAGTCTGGATTTGTGCCTGGTGAATGGCAATAGGCTCGCCCCCTATTACATGGGACCCAAACATACCGGCGAATTGTGGGTGTACATTAAGTGCACCTCTGACTGACCCTTTGGGGAATACAGGCGTTATGGTATGTTATGTTTATCAAATAATTTGAAGATGAAAACGCGAGTAAACAACACAACAAAATTCAATTTCGTGAAGTATTTACGTACCTACCGATTAATATTCCTAAACTTCTGAGTAACACCTCTGACAAAATTGTGATTCAGAGTAATTTTCATAATGAAACTCCTACGCAAGATCAAGTTAACAAAATAATGTTGACAGGGAAACACTTGATACTTTATAATTCGTCGAATATCCATTACTGTGTAAATTGATAAACGTCGACAGAATTTACGTCAGCGTTGAAATTTTCATAAAAAAATTTGATATCGTGCCTTTTAAGAAAATGGAACATACGTAGAAAAAGACATTTAACAGAAAGCCCGCCCCGACTTTATAATAGATATAATATACTAAAATAATATAGCGTCCTACACCAAACCAAACGTCCTAAACCAACAAGGACCCATTCAAACAAAAACAAAAAAGACATCAAAATCGGTCCTGCTTTTCCCAGGTGGCGATCTTTCCCATGAGAATTTCGAGATCTCATTAAAAAGTGTCATACATAATACCCCAATATGTCTTGAAAATAACAAAGATATTAATCAAAATAAAAAATTTGAACGCGTAGAAAAAAGATCCGATTTTAACGATCCTTAATAAATAATTTCTTTAGAAAAGTACAAAGTACCTTATTTTTTCGTACCAAAATTAATACGAGAACGACCTTAGCTGGTGATTAAATCATTCTTTATGTATCTTTATGTATTATATCTTTATGTATTAAACTAAAACGGGAAATTAAAATTTAACTCAAATATTTATGAAAGTATTTTCCCAAGATTTATGACTTGTTCACGGGAACTTGAGATAAAAATAGACAAACGATTCTTTAAAGTACTGTTGGCAGCCCAAGTCTGCACGGAAGATAAATAGTCTTTGTTCTCACCGCTCAATTCAGGCAGTCTTAACTCACACTGAGAATTTTATTACGAAATATAGTGTCACGTTTGCACACATCTTTAGGTACACCCCTATTAAAAGCTAAAGCCAGCAGTGCCAGCACTAAAGAACTTCAAGAGTAGATGAAGTCAACACAAGTGTGTAGTTTGAAGGAACACACATCCAAGATACATGTAATATTATTTTGAGTGCGGATAACCTTCATGAATTCCCTGCCATTTGGGGAGAAGCTAATGTCTAATACCGACTAAACATAAATATAGACGTGACATTCGGCCTAAACAGAACAGGCAGGTCTGGTACAAAACATGCTTCGCCCTTTCGCCTACTCGGGTATTGTCTGGTTGAACAGCGGACTCCTTTAAACTGCCAACTGCAGACCACATGACAGCTCACGGAAGCTGGACCCTGGAGGTCCTTTTGTGCCCTCCGGCGCCTGGTGCCGAGAGAGAGGTGGATGCTTCTCTGTCCCTTTCTTCCAGTTCATTTACAAGCACAACTTCCTCGCAGTTTAAGGCAGTGGCTTCCCACAGGCTCTCGTTCCTAACCATGGACCGAATAGCCGCGACTAGATCACAGCGCTAATTGTAATGAAACAAAATGTGAAACTAAAAGGCTTATTACCTAAATGAGGTCCTTTCTCTCAGTGATAACTCACACAACACTGTACGCCCGCGCCTAGTGCCACTATGACCGGTAGTGACCTGTGTTGTGCGCGTATGATTGCGGATATGTACTAAGTATGGGTACTTAAAATTTTTGAGACCAAATATGACTCGCCATAAAAAATATTAAAATCGATTCAATTATGTATTCTAAACAAACTTTATTCTGGTTTCGCATATACTAAAAATAATGTTGTAGGTATATAGTTAGTCACCAAAACCATTCATCCTAAATATCATGCGCTATCATTAACTAAAATCCAAATAACAACATAAGTCATTAATAACAACGATTCAAAGCGCTCCAACATAATTTGTAACTCTCAAAACGGTTCCGTATTTGTAAAACCCCTTTTTGGTGTAGTAATTAAAACTCGGAAGGATACTGACATGAAGTTTTAGGGGCCACAGATGAGCGTATGATTTGTTTAGGAGATAAACATTACTAGAAGCAATTTAACTTCCAGCATTTCATTTAAACTCTTAGGTGGTCGTATTTCTGTATTTGGCTGATGTTTAATGACAATCACACCGATATAAATCTTGTTGCTTCAAGAATGGGTGACGGTCTCTAATTCATTCAGAACCTTCCTCGTCTACTTTAAGCCGAACGAAACTTTAATTATATACAAACAATAGCTTCCCATCCTCGGCTTCGCCTGCGTGGACTATACAGATAAAACCCCTCGCACTAAGCTAAATGCTTGTATTACGAGTGGGTTCACGTCAGTAGTGCAATGGGCGAGTTTCAAACCGGAAACCACATGATCGCAAGTCCGACGCCCTAGCCATTAGCCTAGAACTTAATAAACTGATTTATTGATAAAAGAAAAAAAAAGGCTGACCAAAAAATTTGCCGAGAAAATTAGGGAGGGTACCTACCTGCCTTACCACGTTATACGGCAAATTATGTCTAACAAACAAGCTTGTCTAGAATCTTGAATGTAGTCAACCTCGTAAAAATATTTGAACATGTAAATATAGGGTTCAAAATAATCATGTCTAAGGATCTTCATACAAAATTGATCCTATCTACCTACGCGTTCTAACGAAATTTATATTTGCACACAATTTTGATACATACATTTTTCGGAAATAACATTTGCCTAGCGTATATCTGGAAGCCTGTTTTTTTTAGTAAAATGTGAGAGGAATACCCATATGAATAAAAATGTTTGCAGACCATTAGGTATTATGTAGAAGGGAAGGATTTGCAGGTATCGTGTTGAAGAAAAATATATCATGATATATGTTTTTTTTATAAACATCTGATCCACACAGGATAAAACGCAATACGCAAACTCGATGATCCCCACATCAAGGACAAAGCACATAAATTTTCCATGCAAATATACTTCCGTCATTTGCTTAGGTACTATCATAAATATTGAAGTATTTAAATATCATGCACTACACTGCAAGTGGGTAATTGTAATTGATACAAATGGACCTTGTATCATGACCACAGAATATGCACGATGTATAGAGTCAGGAGCACGGTAGTGGCTCCGCCAAGTTAAGCAAGCTTCCTACATAAAAAAAAATTACAACAATTAAAAAAACTTCACAAATGGTCGAGAGAGCAAGGAATTGAGTAAATAGTACGAGTAATGTACAAAATATACTACCGAGAAAATAAATGTTGTTCTGTTTTTAACTTTTTTAAGCTTTCTTTTAATGCTACATAGATTGTACTTCCTCACAGTCCATCCAATGGTTGTCTGGAAGAGATCGCCTTGCGCAATAAGACCGCCCATTTTACATTTACTTCTGTTCGCACTGTTTTCTTTTGTAATTGTGTTTTTGGTGTGCAATAAACCGTAAGTATATAAATAAATTTAATAATAAGCTTTTTAAATAATCCCTCTTTCTATTGAGGAAAACTGTATAAAAATCCGTTACAGTACTTTCTGAGTTAAGACCAAACAGAGACAAATTCAGTGCGTGGCGGCTAATTTATAAAATGTAGTCATTGTTGGAATATTATTATCGCTATAGATACCTTTACTGTATTACAATAACGATCATCCACAAACCAAAACTTACAAACACCTCTCCAAATACTTCGTATTGCAAGTGCTATTAAATGCAAATAGTTTTGCGGATTGTAGCATCGTTTGTCTACAACTTTAACCTGTGGATAGACCAAAATTCAAAACTCTTAGCCAAACTAAATCCTCGAAGCAACTCTAGCTTCAACTTAGGTGTCCGAACATTTCAACTGCAAATCGTAGTTTATGTTTTGTAACTGCAAAATGTTTGCAAAATACAATTTGACTTCCAACTTCTGTTGGGTGCATTAGTATTCAACAACAGCACTTTGGTTGCTAGTTTAGTTGTCAAGTAAGAGACTACTTGCAGAATAAATGATGCTCGTACGCAACAGTAAGTACCTAGCTATACATTGAGCGACCAGTTCTTCTTTATCATCATCCTTCTAGCCTTTTCCTGTGTTTAAGGTCGGCTTCCATCTAACCTAAGATGCAGCTCGATATCAGTTTTTTACACAAAGCGACTGCCATCAACAACTCAACTCAATTTCTTGGGTGATAGCAACTCAATTTCTTGGGTGATGGCAACTCAATTTCTTGGGTGATGGCAACTCAATTTCTTGGGTGATGGCAACTCAATTTCTTGGGCTACATCAATGTTCGAGGATAGAATGGTTGTCAGGCTTTTTGGGCTTTTGACTTCGACTAGATTGTCATAGGTGTTCATATGACAACCGAGACCGACGGCTTTACGTGCTCTCCGAGGCACGGAGAGGTCTCGATGTGTTAAGAATGGTCACCCATCTATATGATGCCATACTGACAACGCCAGATGCAGCTTATTATTAATATTTATTTATTTCACATCAAATTACAAGATCCATATGTTGTTAGTAAAGGTCTTAACCTAATATTAGTAAAAAAATCATAAGTGCATATAAATTAAATTACAACGTCTGACACCTACGTGTGCAGCCGTACCCAGTGAGCCAGCATGGGGCTGTCCCATCTATCACACAATACACTCAGGATGCTGTGGGAGCTAGCTCGTATTCTACCGAGAATAGAAGCGCACTGTTTTCGTATAATTGCATGAAAACCATCAACCCTAGCCTCGGCAAACATCCCGGAAGCACTACAAAAGCGTGGTAAACCCAACAGCATCCTGAACACATTGTTGTATTGGACACGCAGGGCGCTGTTTGTCCTCTGCGTATACCGGCGGCTATATAAGCGGCGGTAGCCTAATGGCTAGGGCGTCGGACTTGCAATCATATGGTTGCCGGTTTGGAACTCACCCATTGCACTACCGACGTGAACCCACTCGTAACACAAGCATTTTAGCTTAGCACGAGGGGTTAACAAGAATACTAGTAATGTGTGACCCACATTGCTAGTAGGTAAGCTTTTTAATATTAAAAAAAAAAAAAAACCTGACCCACAGACTACACGTGTAAAAAGACTGACTGAAAACCTTACAGATCTGTTAATCAGCGTAGTTATAACTTAATCATGCGCCCCTATTGATGCGGAACTTATGATAATAACATTTTTATCATGGTGTCTCGGAAGAGGAATTACATGTCAAGTACAAGAGCAAAGTATATGATAAGAGAGTTAGATAAATTATTTTGAATGCTCTTGAATATTGTTATCTCACGGTTAAATTACCAAACAAATATTTCCTTCTTTACTGAGCATAACCTTAACGATTCTGCTGTTATCTTTAAAATACATATAATCATAATTCAAATAAATTAAAAGAAGATTTTTTTATCAATCTCTTCCTTTGGGTCATCGTATAAGTATGATCAAAACAAGTCAAATATTTAATTATTGTTCATTAATTGTTCCTTTTGAAATGTAAAAAACAAATTGCATTGTTCCAAATAGTGGGTCTCGGACGCACCGTTCCCCACAAGTCATACATAAACAATATATACTAACGGCTTATGTTTAAGTAACCACCATCTAGTAAAATGTAACGGCTGTAAATCACTTTATATAGCCAATAATAATCACCATAATAAATCCCCAATTTAGCGTGAAATTAGAACCATAAATTTTACAACTTGCGATCCTACTTGAAGCAATCAACTCCAAATTATGATTGTCTAATTCAAAGGTAGCAAATGACCACCAAAGAATTAACAATAAGACGTATTTACAGTATAGGTAACAGTAATTTTAGTTGTTATATTTTTGCTGATTGATACCTACATATTTTAGGTAATAAAGGTTAAGGTCACAGCGTTATTTTTGGTTGACATTATATTTATCCTCTAAACTATATCATAACTGCACTCAAAGCTTATGCAATGCGAGGTCACTGAGTATATTGTAATTCACAAAAAGTAGTCAATTAAACCCCCGAGCCGGCTATCGTAACCTTCCAGTTCATACAGATCAAAACGCCTTAGCCAAATGGTTTAATACATTAAAATGTTCCACACAACAATCGAACCATTGCGCCAGACGTTACGTCACGTTGTTATATACCTAATAATATAAATTGTCTCCATTGGCAACTAATTGTCAATAATATATACATGATTTTTCCTTGACAATACTTTGGTAGGCAATTTAGACAATTGAAATGCACTTGGTATAAATAGTTCGTATCATTGACTATCATATCAATAAATTATTCTGGGCTATCAAATGTGTTGGATAGTTCTTTAAAAAGATCTTTAAACATCGTAAATTGTCCTTTAATTCAGCCTACGTAAGGTACATTCCACCCTCGCAACAATGATCCTGTATCGCTGTTATATCGATACAATCATATCCATCTCCATCAATGCAATCGCGATTTGCATTGATGTTGAATCGAGACTATCACTTTTTCTGTGGATTTCCAATTCGAGTAGCTATCGATGTATGTAGCGATTATTCGATTGATCGATCACCCAATCACGAATCGCTCAACAGAATCCGGCAGCAGAAAAAGTTAAAAGTTACCAGTGTTAAAATAATCGTGAAAAAAAAACTGCTTGTAATAATGTAGTAATTGATTTAAAATATTACAAGCATGAACTACTCGTATATGAATGTTGAACGGGGTGACATTCTGAATTCAACTTATATTACTTCTTATTAAAGTTGACATTTGTATAATGATAGTAGTAAAGAGTATACTACTGTTTTATCCTTCAAGGATCACAAGCTTACTGTGTTATGTAAATAATTAACACAGACAGATCATTTACACGCGTAAATAAATAAAGATAAGGTTCCCGCTATGTATAATGTATGAAGTGTTTAACACCTCATCTATGTAATGTCGACAAGGATAAAAAATTTAACTTATAAATGCATTTGAAAACATAACATACCATCACGCCTGTATTCCCTGAAGGCAGACCCACATTTCGCCGATATGTTCAGGTCCCATGTAGTAGGGGCCGAGCCTATTACCATTAACCGGGCACAAATCCAGACTCCGAGCTGCTACTAGGAATATCATAGAAAAACCCATTTTGCTCGACCTGGGGTTCGAACCCAGGACCTCTAGCGTAGCAGTCGCGCTTAGGACAACTAACTAATGAGGCAGTCATGTTCCTCACTACATAGTATAAAACAAAGTCGCTTCACACTGTCTGTGCCTATGTATGCTAAGATCTTTAAAACTGCGCAACGGATTTTGATGCGGTTTTTTAATTATGTCATGACTGTCATGAGATGTGAACAATAAACAGTGTTTAACAGAGGCCTTCTCCTGTAGTTTTATTTACATATTAATTTTTTATTTATTTATTCAGACTGCCCTGGCCTCATCAGCGATGTTCTGAAAGGGCCCTATCAGAATATCAGCGCTGCAGCTTGATTTGCTTGCTGCAAATCACATTTTCTCGCGACGCAACTGCAATCGCAATTGCTGCTTGCTGCAGCATAATGGGGAGATACGGATCTATTCTGTCGGGGCACAAGATAACGTACCTTTACTTACGATATCTAAGATTAGATTGTATTGTTTTGGTGTTTGATATTTTGTGTTGTGTTGTGATTGTCCGAATAAACTTTATTTGTTCTTTCTTTCTTTATGAGCCAATGACTCCCACCGACCTTTGCCAGTTCATCTCGTTGGAGGCCGTCTTACCCTGCGTTTTTTAATACGTGGTCTCTACTCGTTAAACGCAAATCTTTTATGTTTTCTTTAATTATGTATTTTATTTGCAAACCAGCTGCTGAGCTAAGAGCTGAATTCTTTCATAATCGGTTAATGGCAATAGACTCGCCCTCTTTTTCGCCTCTCTTAATCGGTGACGATGGATGGCGACTGCCTCGTTAGTCTAGTGGCCCCAAGCGCGACTGTTACGCAAAAGGTCCTGGGTTCGATTCCCAGGTCGAGCAAAGTGTTATTGGGTTTTTCTATGAAATTCCTAGTATCAGCTCGGAGTCTGGATTTGTGCCCGTATAATGGCAATAGGCTCGCCCCCTTTTACATGGGACCTAATGGGTGATGGTATATTGTTATGATAGTAAATATTTTAGTAAGAAATTACCTAAAAAATAAAGTTACTTGTCTACTTTGTCCAGCGAATGTCAACATTGTCTGCATCCAGAGTGCAATATAGGGAATTTCCTGTTAATACCCACTGTGCCACGTAATAAAACGGACGAATGAATCTTCGGAGCACACAGCGGGGCGCAACTCTATTTAAAAATAAATGAGACCTCACTATGCTCTGGGATTAACAAGTTATATATAGTTAAGGATAATGTGTTCTATGTAACAGATTTTAAGATCTAATAGTGTTGGAAATATGATGCAAATACATACACATACATACATCATCCTACTGCTGTCAAAGGTTATAATTATAATTGTCTACCACGTTGGCCGTTGGCAGTTGGAAAACTGCACAATTACTTCAACCCGGGAATCGAAAATAAGGCCTCACGGTCAGGAGCCGCATTTGTAAGGACTATATCACTGAGACAGTTGAGGTGTACACAAAACTAATTTAATATATATATATTTGATGTAGTGAGAAAAATAATTTGATAAAAAGGTCACTCACCTCCAATATCTTTGAACGAGTGCCCAATGGTTTATCCCATCCGATTACAGTATAATATCTCCTACCATTCACTTTTTTTAACACTCTGCCGCATAATTGCAACATTTTTATAACACTATACTACACAATATATAAAAAAATAATATATATATTTGAACTTAATTCAACACAATACCATTCCGTTCGACTATTCAAAACGTTATGTTGATACTACTAGGGCATTTTATCATTTGTTTGATAAAAAACAAACACTTTAATAACAAGCTAACAACAGATTACTGCAGATAAATTATTGTACTATGCCGCGACCGTTGCAATCTGTTTCGTCACAAAAAAATATGTACAGTATATATAATATTTAAAATTACAATCAAAATATACTTTTAGAGAGAGAGAGTACAGTGTGTAACTGTGTATATAATATTTGTGTTTATTGTTATATATATTGACACTATATAACACAATAATTTATGCAAAATACGTCCTTATTGTTTTATTGAAGACTGACAAATGAGTTCGGTTATCCAGACTTGTGGTTTGCAATATAGTGTAGGTATTGTTTACTATATAGGTAATTTATTACTCAGAAGGTACGAGTTCAGTGACAAATATAATCTTATTCTACGTCATATATATAGTCATTGCCACTCTGCATCGTCGTGATCGAGTCTAATGATACCAAGACTCAAAATAGGCTGTACTTAAATAATTAAATGCGCAACATGACGCCTGTATCTCTGAAGGATTAGACAGAGGTTAGACGCCGTTATGTTTGAGTTCCCATTTGACAAGCATGTTACCATCAATCGGGCATAAATCCCAATCGAACCCAAGAATAGCTCTTAGAAGCCACACTTACGAGTGATAGTGATGAGAAAGTTGCAATAATGCCAAAAGTACACGCACAAAGGGGTTGCTCAGGTTGCATTTAGCCTTAAACGCTTATTAATAGGTACTTATTGGTTTTATCTCAGTCTTATTTAGTGACATTGACGTGGTAATGACAGACAAAACTATTATTATCATTGTAATTATTTGAAAACTTGAATGTCAGCGTTTTTAATAAGTTGTTGTGGGTCAAAGTTCGGGCATTCATTGATTAAAATTTCAACTAATTTATTTATTCATCATCTTCATCAACTCATATACTGCTACCTATCCTAATTGTAATTTTTATTATAACGTAAATTAAATAAGATTTAAAATATAATTGAATTATTTTTACCTTGAATTGAACCTTTCTTAAACCTTTAAAAATATTTTCTAAATTTAAGTACTTACCAAAATATTTAAATTTATTTACCCAATGACTATGCATCATATTTTAATTGCGATACTAGTACATTAACAATTTATAAGTTAACTTTCCAACGATTAATTTTGCCGCATCCCCTTTCTAACCTACATCAATCAATCAACAGATGGAGCAGTCCTTAAAAGGCGGAAATGACCTTCGTCACTCAGGGCTGGCCTGCGGGTGACCGCAGGACAGACCCTTTGCATTTTTTGGTAGCTTCAAGAATTAACACTACCGCTGGGCTGTTCAATGCATCATTGGGGTATATTTTTTCAAAAAGCGCTTTTTCAAAAAAACGGCGGTAGCCCAATGACTAGGGCGTTGGACTTGCGATTATGTGGTTGCCGGTACGATCCGCACCCATTGCACTACCGACGTGAACCCACTCGAAACACAAGCATTTAGCTTAGTACGAGGGGTTAACAAGAATACTAGTAATGTGTGACCCACATAGCTAGTAAGCTTTTTTTTATAAAAAAAAATTCGTCAAAGAGGTTTTTTTTCAATTCGTTCGTAACAAATACTGGCTCCTAAGGATCGTAGCGTGTTATTAGATCAAATCCGACTGATAGTTCCAAAGATAAGTGCGTTCAAATAATCAAACAAATTCTTGGGCTTTAAATTGTAGGTAAGTACCTATAAATTTAGAGAAAAAATGAGTTTTTTTTTTATTCTCAGGTTAAAAGTATGAATTTTGTTGGGTTTTTCTGTGAACATTTCAGTAGCAAAGCGAGTTTCGTATTTCTGCTCACCCTCTTTTAGCTCTTAGTCAGTCCCTCTCTTCTCTTAGTTATCCCTCTACCTAACACTAGGGGACAAAATGTTAGTATAGTAGTATATAATCAAAGGTTATATGAATATATCTTTATATGGTTATATGGTTATATCAGTGAAAATACAAAACAAATGCTGTAGCAGCTATCTTTAATGGAGTTGATTAAATAGGGTAACATTTACTTTGAACCTATTGTGAAATTGGTTCCAATGTTTACAATGTTATTTATATCTCAGTTTATGTTGAAATTATCCAAGTATTTATATAGTTCGAGATATCAAACCGTAGGGATTACGTATAATGTCGTACACTGTTTGATAACGTATATAACTATAGGTTAAATACTTATGGTATAATAATTAAGCTGTACACCATACCTTCACACCTGTATTCTCCGAAGAGTTACGCAGAGGTGTAGGTACTAATTGTACACCCACTGTTCACCGGTATGTTTAGGAATCATGGTGGCGAGCCCCAGGCATAATTCCAAACTCCGAGCTCCCGTCGAGAATTTCATAGAAAATCCCAATTACACAGCTTGAATCTATGAATCAAACCCATTTACAGGACACTATGGGTATATTTTTGTCTAAAACTGTACATTCAAAAACAATACTACTACTGAACGGATTTTATTTATTATTTTACCATTAAAAAGCTACGCTTTTCTAGATTAACAAAGGCTATTTTTTATCCCGAGGGATAACCGGGATTGTATGCGGGCGAAACCGGCGCAGGCAACTCTCTGCTATTTAATAAATAACAGGTTTAAAAAAAAGTGCTCGACTGTGTGTGAAGTCTTATCCCTCTCAATCTAAGAGGAGACTCTTGCCCAGCAGTGGGACAATATATGGGGTCGGGTTGATGATAACGATGTAGGTTAAATGAACTTAACCCTATTATTAGATAACTTAAACGGGATAGAATCCGTGAAAAGAACTTAACATTTATTATACGATGTTAAAAGTAGATGCTTTCGTGTACTTTTGGATCCTGCCACACCTTCAAATGCGAAATTGAGTAATTACATTTAAATACAAATTATTTGTTTTAAAGCCATAAGTTAAGTTTACGTATGTAGAAACTTATTTCAATTTCAGTTAGAAAGTTTCAAACAAACTTGTATTGCAAAAGTTGATGTCAATGCAACATGTGCCAAACCACTGTAGCGATGTATATTGCCCTTAAATATTGAACACTGCAGAATCTAAATTGACTTTGCGGCTTGCTAAGTTACGTGGGACTTAAGGCCAATACTTATTCTATAGGTACACTATATAAACTGTACTATAATAAGTATATCTATACTAGCTGACCTGCCAAACGTCTTTCTGCCATACTAAAATCGCGATAAAAATGAGGAATGATCCCTCGTTAAAAGTGGTATAAAAATAGCCTATAACCTATTCTCAGACCTACTAAATACCAATAAACAAAGAATTCATAAAATTCAATCAAGCCCTTTCGGAGCAGTTCGATAACAAACACTGTGACACGAGATTTTTTAAATATTAGTAGATAGATATATAAAAAAGTAACATTAATTACACCATTTATAATACAAGAATGAATGCATTTGTTAGATTTATCTCCACCCCTAATAGCAGAAAAATAATAGGAAAAATTCACGAAAAAAAATATGAAGAAAATATTTTTCTCATATAATTTACATACCTAAATAATTTGTATTTATTGATTAGGCCATATGAAGTTAAAATAAATTTATTTTATTCAAACATGTTGGAAAATACTTACACTCAACGTAACTCCATGTACTGAAAAGCATCTTCTTTGCAAACCAAGCACTTTTATGGCACTCGCGCCTTTCAACAAAGACTTATAACACATTATAACACTTTTACTAAAAACACTGTTTTTAATCAATCAAATCAATTCAAATCAATAAATTAAAAACACGGTTTTTTTAATAATGTATTACTTAATACATATTATTATTGCGTCGTTTTACATCGATACGACAGCAATACGCGTGATGAACTGAACGATGGTCGCGATAGAGGCACAATAAATTATTATTGTGCGTATGATTTTATGACGCGAATGATAATGTAGGTACGAGTACTCACTTGATAAAACAATACAGGGTTGCAGAGATTTATTTATCGTTAAGTTTAAAATCTTTATAACTGAAAAATAAATTAGCATACCTACTTAACAAAAAAAGAAAAAGTAATTATTTAACCGAAAGAAAATGCATTCATAAAATTTATATCAATTTTTTTGGTACATGGTAAGGTACACCAAGGGCCCATAGCTAAGTTGGCAGTAATAACATAGCTTGTCAAACTATTTATAGCTAAAAAATCAATCTAGAAGGTTGCTGCTTGACGTGGTCTATGACTGGATGAGTGACTATTCTTACCACATACCCACACATACGATAATCGATGGTAGTAACCAGAAGCCCAAAAAGCCAAACCCAGCCTAGCGAAGGATCAGGAAGAGGTGTACTACTGTACACCCACACTTCACCGGTATGATTATGTCCCATGTAATAGCTATAGCGAGCCTGTTGCCATTAACCGGACAAATCCAGACTCCAAAAGAGAAATATATGAGATTTTCTTGAGAATTTCATAGAAAAACTCAATAACACTGTACTCGACCTCGGAAAATACATTTATATTATTTTGATCTAAAATAAATGACATAATAACAATCATACTTAGTCTATTCATATTGCAAAATTACTAAGTAATTCTAAGAGTATGTAGCCATTTTAAGGTCATATTTAGCAATTCAAGTGTAATTTTGAGCCCCCTAGGACATTACCTGAAAAAACTCGACTAATAGATGATGACTCTGATCAATTGATAGCGTAGTGATATCTGAATCAGAAGACTCATGAGAATTTTACGAAATAAACTACTAACAATACTGAAAGAAAAACAAAAAAAAAAATACTGTGATAAGTGTAGGTATGACGTAAAAATATCAGCTAAATTATTACCATGGAACAAATACATTATTTTCATTCAGTTCGGCCTTTGGACTTATCATTTCTTATCTTATTAGGAAATAACCCGATAGGAATATTAATAGTTGCATCTAAACAACTTCCTACTAGTTCAAAGACTGGAATATCAAGTTAGTTTGCGTATAAATGAGTGCCAATTGCACGCACGCGCAGTAAATAGAGGAATTACGTCAATTGACAGTTCATATTACTAATAGTGTACAATCTACATGCAGTTTTATCATTGGACATAGAGTAGATAAATAATCGAATGAGGAATATCGGCGTGATGGTAAATATGTCTATATGCCCAATTCCTCCCTCAGTCCCCTTCCTTCTCCTTTAACCTTCCCTTCCCTTCTCCTTAAATAGGTTCGGCAACGCATCTGCAACTCTTTTGGTATTGCAGATGTCCATGGACGGCGATGAGTACTTACCATCAGGTATCTCGACTGCTAGTTTGCCTAGTAATAACATAAAAAAATGTATTAACCTATTACCGCCCCATTATAAACCTGTCATCGACCCTTTTTACCCTATCATAAACCCATTATCGAACCATTTACTGACAGTCCCGCTACCTGGAACGTTTTTTAAAATAAGAAGGCTATATTTCGCCACACTCGCTCAAATTCGGGTGGCATGCAGACTTCTTTAACGTTGTTCTTTTTGTTTTTCAATTTGATTTCGTAAAACCATCACAGCAACCGACGTGTAAATTAAAATTATTACCAACACACTATAATATTTTAAAATATTCTTTATAGGCTTTTGTTAAATATTAGTATTGTCTTGTCACAGTTAGGGTCATAGACCATAATTGACGTAATTCGAGATTACCTACAATAGTTAGCTAACCGATAGGCTTGTTTATATTTTGATAACAATTTATCTTGTTATTATATTAGGATATTTATATATATTGTATACTTGGCCATGATAGGTATTATAATAATTGGTTTCCTTTTTTGTAGAGCTATGTAGGGAATGTTAAAAAAAAATTGTTAACCGTATGAAAGTATCTAGGTACACTTCTGACTTACCCTTAGGGAGTACAGGCATGATGGTATGTTATGTTATAATATGAGCGAAACTGCGCTTTCTGCGAAACTAATAAATTAATGTTTTAATTCTACACGGTACTAGAAATTCATGTTTTTTATATTTATTCCTATATTTGTGTCATTATACCTAGGGCTAAAATCTTCTACTTATTTCATTATCATCAGAATTTTCGTCCAGACCTTCAAGCAACACGAAAGTCCAGACACGTTCACTGACAGAGTTGAAACAAAACTCCAAAATTCAACAATTTCAAAGTTGATTTTCAAAATGACGATTTCCAGACATAAAAATAGCAAAAGGTTGGACCAATAAAAAAGTTAATTTTGAATTTGTGATCTAATCACAATGTGATAAACATCAAGTTTCGGTTATATTTAAATCTTCTTATAATTATTAAGAGTTTATTCACAAAGAAAACAATAGTGTTTTTCAAATTATTCATGATATTTTAAATTTGCGACTATATGTACTTACCTACTTACTTTGAACATTTCAAATTAGCTTATTTATGGTTCGGTCTTAATCATAGAAATATAAATAACATTATTTCTTACATCTGTGGTCTTAATTCACACTATTCTCCATGTATAGAGTGTCGAGCGTCGAGCCTTTTGCTATTAACCGAGCACAATCCAAACTCAGTGCTCTTAGATATCTACTGAGAATTTTATAGAACACTGCTCGACGAACGAAACAGAAAAACCCAATAACAAGGATCCAGGGATAGAAACGAACAATTACTGACAAACTATTTTTTACGGATTTTATAGAGTTAGGTATATTGATATTATTTATTTCCATGGCAAGTCTGGTCAGATCTATTAGCTTTTTTTTGTAACATTTTTGCATGGCTTCAAAAGCCTTTGTGCCAGACCTTCAGATAATAGTCTGTTTTTTTTTTCATACAGTCTGAGAGACTGACATCATTTTTTTTTTATTTGTAACAAAGCAAATAGAAACTCCTTACTGCAGTTAATTTCTACTCTGTGGCCACCGTCTGTCTGCACGTGCATGTTCAATGTCCAGGTTTTAAGTAAATAATTAACATTGATATTTACAATAAATATACATATAAATAGATCATGTCTATACGTTACAAGAATCACGTGAGCTAGCATCTTGTAATGAGTCTAATGGTGGCTCGCGTGACTGAGCGTGAGATGCCTGGTTCGATTCCCAGGTACACTAGGAAAGGACAACTGTTATAATATTATTTGGTCCCATGTAGTTGGTGAACCTTTAATACGAGTACCTAGATAAAAACTAAAAACAATTTCAATTGTAATAGAAACCCATAACATTGCTTTGAAAATTACAAATTACAATTGTTGATTGATTACAATGAATACATTTATTTATCACATAGGGATAAGTTTGAATTGAAATTGTATGATCTGTTTTTCGTATAAAAATGACAAATTACAAAAGGAAAACATTTACAACAAAACACGTAAACTCACTCACTTTTATTTATATGAAAAAAAAACTAGTTAGGTACCTACTATAAAATACACTGATTCATTATGATAAACATCAGAATGAATCAACGTTTAGTTGTATCGCGACCTACAAAATTATCTAGAAAGGAAAGTCATCTTTGTCATGTGTATTGCAGTCATAAATAGGTCCATTTTATATCTAGGTAATGAAGGTGTATAAAATCTGTACATTGAAGATTATTAAAAAACAACAATGCTGTTCAATTATGTTGAAGTCAATGGTATTTACCAATGATATTAAAAACTACGTCTTTGGTATTTACTTAAATTAATATTAGAACACAAAGAATAATATACTTTTTATGACTTGAAACAAATTACTTACGAAGTTACGACTTATATGAGTAGGTACCTACTTATCTATACTAATATTTAAAAGTAACGTTTGTGAGGTTATAGGGCCGTAATCTCTGGATCTACTAAACCAATTTTGATATTTCTTTTACTAATAAAATGGCAGATTATATTTGTGAGTTTCATAGGCTAAGTATTTCGCTCAACGAAATGGGCACGGGTCTGCTAGTAACTTATATAATTATACTTGCATAAAAAAAATATATTGTCATAAACAGTGTGATAAGGGAGCGTTGTGGAGTGAAAGAAGATGTAGTAACAAGGATTGAGAAAGGTATGTTAAGATGGTTTGGTCATGTAGAGAGAATGGATGAACGGAGATTGACGAAACAAGTATATATGGTGAGTATGGATGGACGAGTTGGAAAGGGAAGACCTCGGCGAACGTACCGCAACCAAATTGCGGATGTTCTTAAAAAAGGCCAGGTTTCGAGCACCCTAAATCGACGGTCATGCATGAAGAGATTAATGAATGTGAATAAGCGAAAGTAGTGTGCCAGGATCGTAACAAGTGGAAATCTTTAGTCTCTGCCACCTCCATGGGAGACAGGCGTGACAATAATTATGTATGTATGCAAAAATATATGAGTCTAACAGAATCAAAACCCGTTATCTGCTCTTTGAATGAATTGTGGCAATTCAAGAAAAACTTTTTTGTCGATGTTACCATATATTAAAAAACATACAAATTTGACAGATTGTCGCCTTTGTTTCTATAAGTTTTTTTATATATTGCGTGGGAAATAGCATTACAATATAGGTACCTATATAAAAAAAATACAAATTTGACAGATTGCCGCCTTTGTTTCTATACGACTCATAAATATAGGATTCACATCCAAATTCTATTAACAAAAAAAATAAAAACTAAATCGAATAGAGTAAGAATCAGAAGAAAGAAGAAACATTGTTTTTACCCAAAACGACGCATTTTATTTGCATAATTGGTTTAAAATTGAAAAAAAAAACCATTGATTATCAGTCTTCTGAAAACAAAAGAATTAATATCAGTCTGATGCTGACCATAAGTTGCCATGGAATAATTTTAATAGGTAATAGAATTAATTATGATTTTGAAATTTCAAAATTCGAATTATGTGTTTCTGGATAAGTATCACAGTCAACCAATGGAATATTTTGCTGTAGATAGGTCTGGATTGGACATCGAGCGAAGATTCCTGCTTGCTCCGATCCAAATGCACAACTACCTACTAATGAAATGTGAGCTAAAACTCCGAAACTATTTCGGATCTGGTATATTTAATTGAATATTTAAATCATCACGCCTGCCTGCCTCATTAGTCTTGTGGTCCTAAGCGTGAGTGCTACGCTAGAGGTTCCAGGTTCGACTCCATTTCCATTTCCATTTTGGAAGATAAATTGATACCTGCCTTGGTATTTAGGTATTGAGATTAATTATATGGTTGTATTTCATACCATCACGCCTGTATTCCCCGAAGGGTTAGGCGGAGGTGTATTAGGTAATGTACCCACAGTTCGCCGGTACATATAGATTCTATGTAAAAGGGGTCGAGCCTATTGCCGTTAACCGGGTCCAAATCCAAACTCCGACCTGCTTCTGAGAATTTCATAGAAAAACCCAATAACACTGCTCGACCTGGGGATCGAACCCAGGACCTCTAGCGTAGCAGTCGCGCTTAGGACCACTAGACTAATGAGGCAGTGAATGATATTAATTTTTGATAATAGATGTTTTTGATGATAGAGATTATTATATCTATTCGTATATGAAGAAACGCCAAAATAACTAAAAGATGGTCTCTATAATATATATTCTATACATTATTCTAATGATTCTTGGGCGGTAGGTACAATTTTTTTTTCCAATAGGCACACTTTACGCGTCCGAAGTTGTCTGCAAACCAGTATGAAGTTATATAAATTTTAATATAAAAACTCTAGTTAGTCTAGTCTTTTAGTATGAACACAATTAGGGTCGTAAATGTTTTGCATTCGTGATTACTTTTAATTGCCATTTTCGATTGATGTATAGAAACTTTAATGTAGTGGTTTTATCTTTGCAGCATTTGGAACGGCTAGCTTCAGATTGTCACAGTTATTTTGAGCGAACTATAAGTACAAACGGCTACAGGTCAAGCTATACCTACATTCAATTCCAGTTCAAGCTGATCTCACATTGTACACAGGTACGCACGGCTACACATCAAGCTATACAAAACCAGTTTACGCTGACCTCTTATTGTATAGAAAGTCTATACAATGCGAGATCCGCTTAAACTGTTTAGTGTCAGTTGACCTGTAGCCTATAACATAGGTTCATAGAAGCGTATTGGGCTTTACCTGAAACCTATGTCCAGTATGCATCGAGATGATTCATTAGCTCACGCGAGGAGATTGCATATCGATGACATATCAACACATGCCGTGTTGAACACGAGACGTGCTGTGGTGAGCAAATTGATGGCTTTAATTAACAATCTGGGGTCTTGTCATACAGATTTATGATTGCTATTTCCTAGAACTGACCTGCAGAACCAAAATAACCACTTCGATGAAGATGATGTAGGTAAGGTATATGGAAATGAATCCATATTTGGCGTGACCAATGTAAATTATCTTTTTTTTTAAGTTAGGTACTAATACTTTGTAGAAGGTTTTACGGGAAGAAGAACTAAGGAAATTGCGACTATTTTAGAAAACTTAGTGACTATTTTAAATTATTATTTATGCCCGTTCGAATTGAATATTCATAGCTAAGACACGACAACGTCAGTCATACATACATACATGCATTCTAAAACTCAGAGATGCCTTGGATTCTAAATCAAGACACGACTTGGCAGTCCCAAGGTCATATACAGTCACTACTAGGCTGATTCATATCACTAGGCTTTCACTGTACAGTCTCCCAATATGCCGTTTGTATTCCTATAGGCTTAAATATCAGTATTGCTTAAGGCAAGCTAGGTGTGCCCTCGGTAGGCTTAAGTAGCAGTCCTTTGATTAAACTCGTTAGTTATTTATTTATCTACGGAAAAAGGAACTTATTCTTAGCTAAGACGCCAACAGCATACACATCTAGGCTTATCTTAAGCCGTTTGGCTTATGCTTAAGCTTTATTACGTTATGATTAAATCTAGCAAGAACAGCTTCGTACCTTGAAGCTTTGTTTTAAAAATATTGGGAAATAGATTTTCCAGAAATTGCATTGTTAAGTAGTAGGTAGGTACCTATGTCATAAAGTTAAAAATGAAATAATTATTGTACTTTTGCTAACGCTAAGGGTTTGACTTCTAGGCTCAACATTATTGGACTTTTCTACACCCTGAAACGCCTTCAGAATTTGATATTTTAAAGGCGGTTCGGTGTTTACCTAAATTTTGTCTGGGGTCACCCCCTATTTCGTTCGGCGAACTGTATGCCGTCCTCTACCCTACCATTCGAGTACCAGGCATTTAATTTAACTTAGGAATATATCATCACGCTTATATTCCCGAAGGCTTAGGCAGAGGTGTCGGTTCTAATGTATACCCACATTTCGCCTGTCTGTTTAGGTCCCATGTGATAGGGGCGAGCCTATTACAGTTAACTGTGCAAAAATTAAACTCTTGAGCTACTACTGAGAATTTCTTAGGAAAATCCAATCACACTGCTCGACCCGAGAATCGAACCTAGAACCTGTAGCGTAACAGTCGCGCTTAGCACCACTACACTAATAATGCACAATGTCTTTAGAACATGTTTTTACTTGATAAAACATGTTATTCTATAATTCAGAAGACAGCTCCTCAATCTTACTTTGGATTAAATATACGGTCTGTATATTGATTTACAACCCTCTGAGACCCTCTCAGGCGTCCGACGAAGCCGTTCGTTAATTTATTCATAATATTCTAGTTCCTAATCCCATACCTAGCTTATGGCTATCTGAGAAACTTACCAACTATAAGTTATTAACATTCAGGTGCGTAAGAGAGCGCCGACCAAGTTCGATTACTAAAAGGGTGATTACGGGCTGGCCGTGAACAGTGATTACAAGTTATTTAAACCTTCTTTCGACGAATAACGATTATCTATGAAGTATTTATATTATTTTATCTGCGCACTATTTTTTGATATAATTCGTTTTGTTTACTACAATTAAGACTATAATTATTTACATAATAATAAATAGTCTTAATTGTAGTAAACAAACAAAAAACATGGTCAAATTTAAAAGATTCCACTTAAATCTAGCCCCAAATCGAAGATCATGCATAAGGAGGTAACGTAGACGAAGAGTTGTGGTGTGCCAGGATTATAACAAGTGGAAATCTTTATTCTATGCTTACCAATAGGAGACTGGGGCGTAAAGAAATGTATCACGTATTATTTTTAATCGTTTAAGATGATAAACGCACCTTATTTTGAAGCTATAACTTGGCTCTTTTTCGCAAAAATATTATCTGGCAATTATTAATTTATAACACAAATAGTATATTTCTATGAGGCGTTAGACTTTGAGAACTCCGTTAATATGCTACACTGGAGATTGAGATGTGGGTATCTCAGTTAAGGAATGTTGACTTAGAAAATTATCAATAGTGTGAGATTACAATTGAAAACTTTTTTCGGAAAGTCTACACACTGTGTGAGGAGGACGCTACGATATTTCAGAAAAATAAAAATTAAGTTTTCATCAATGTCAAATGTGACACAATCATTGCCGTGGTAATTTTTTGAAGCACAAGTCGTACGTCATGTAGCCAACACACCAAAGAAATAAAACTGTAAGAAAAATGTGGTGAATCCAAATGATTGGTAAGATCTTACTGGGCACAAAAGGCAAGCCATGCTCATGCCCGACGGGCAAGCAATGCACAGCATGCAAGAAGAAGAAACACATACGCGCGAAGTAATTTTGCTTAACATTATTCTAGATCACTGTAGTATTTTGTAAACCTTTAAGGCGAAAGCGTCAGGGTTGGGCACAAAATTCAATTTTTTCTTGGCTATAGGCAATTTTTTCGCCTATATCACATTCTAGGTGGCAGTAAAAATTGTGACATCAACAATAACTTATTCACAATTATCTATTGAATACTTATACTATACTATATTCTACTACTATTATACTATACTATACTTTTGCTTAAAAATTACTATCGTAGGAGATTTAGGTGTAAATTGTCATTATTGTCGTAAATGTAAAAATTTGCCAAAAACGAAGAAAAAAATGAATTTCGCGCCCAACCGCGACGCTTTAACCTTAACATTCTCCGCATGGTTATACCCGAACACTCCATAGAAAACTACAAATACATATAAACACGTTTACTCATTCCGTGTTCGTTCGCCCCTTTTAGAAGGACCAACCAATAAAATTACAACCAAATGCTCATAACTTTCACGGCCATGTAGAATTAGGACGGGGTTGGAAAGTGGCCGTACTAATGCGTAGGTAATATATGATAGTATTGTAGTTAGTAATCAGAAATTACTGTGATACGGTTCCTTTGTGCCTTGAGAGGGATTAGGCTAGAGCCCACCATACTAGCCTACTGCGGGTTAGCAGACTTCACACGCCGTCGAGATCTCTCAGGCATGCAGGTTTCATTACGATGTTTTCCTTCACCGTATTAATATTTTAATACGCGTACGTACGCATTAAAATATACAATAAACTATACAAAACATTTGTGTACTGAGCTTGAAACTTGAGCTTGAGCTGAACTTGAGCTGATTCAATCATCGTATCACTAGCCTATCACCTGCTCTCAATATGCAAAATGCACTCATTGTACCTATCATTATCATTATGCCGAAATCATACTTATTTTTTTTTATATTACGCATTTCGGCAAAGCCAGACTCACTTTTAAATTTATCAAACAGACCTCACGTCACCGTCGAAGGAACCAACCACTTACCCGTACCAATAAAAATCACAACCTTCAAAGAGTCGAAACCCACCACAGTCCAAGTCCTGCAAAAGCGGAAACATTGGAACCCCTACCAAAAACAAGCACCTACAGAATCTGCAAACCGAGGAACAAAAATCTGCCAGTGGTATAGGAGACGAAAAGCCTATAGCGAACTTAAAAAACTTACGAAGCAAGAACAAAAGAGGTTAGACGATTTGCGGATAGAGAAGGCTCGACGGGAAAGGGAAGTAGAGATCCTAGAACATCTTAAACAAAGAGAGAAAGAGATTCGGCAAGCAGAAGAAAAACTAGAACTTGAGCCGAGAAAGAAAGAAGTGTTAGATGCATACAGGTCCAAAAGTCCCATTAAATACAAAAAGGCATACAGATCCAAAAGTCCGGTTAAATACGAAAAGGTTAATAAAAAGAAAAAAAATAAAAACATAAAGGCAATTGAAGCAAAACCTGTTTCTGAATCTCGATACGCTTCAGTTAAAACACGACAGTAAGTATTCTTTCGTCTTATAAATACTTAAATATTTTAATCAGTGGGAGAACCCCAGAGAAGTAATGGGAAATGCGCTTTAGTATCAACATCAATGTGATTTTTTGAGTTGGTATGAGTCAGATATAATACTCCGCCTTCCCCAACGGCGGCTATCTATATTTTTTCGAAGACATCCAACTTCAAGCAAGAAGCCATTCGCTTCTTGCTTAGCAAAATTGGTACTATTTTTCTTTATAGTATTATCAACTGACATCAATATATATAAAAATCAATGCCACTTTTCGTTGTAATTTTATAACTCAAGAACGGGCTCACCTATCCAAACCAAATGTTTAGGCTTTGTTCGGATTATTTATTAGATGGTTTATGTGAAGTTTGCACAAAATCGGTCGAGCGGTTCTTCATTTATCAGTTTTTTTTACATACATATTATTGTACAGGAAAGTCAAGAAAACACGCGGGCGAAGCCGTGGGCGGAAAGCTAGATTATATTATTGACTTCAAAGTATCAATATAGAGCATTTATACTTTGTAATATTAGTAGGTATGTCACAAGTTCCCGAAAAGGACCTGTGGCGGCCGCGGTCAGCCGACATCACACTTCTCATTGCCGGAAGATTTCTTTTCACTGGAGCAACGCCGCGAGACGAGCTTGGCCTTCAATACTATAGGTGCTTAGGGCTTCTCATTATTTTGATATAGGGCAACAAATTCTTAACAGCAAGGAGAATACATAATATCTTACTAACGAAGCTTACAAATTTATGGCTTATAACACATGTATAAAAAAAATACACTCGAAATCAGAACCTCCTTTTTTGAAGTCGGTTAAAAATATGCCACTGCAACTAACAAACCTATTCTCAGTCTTAACATTAGTAGGCAAACTACGAAACTGTGACCCCTATGAAAAAGTGATTAAACCAAGGTTATTTTAGTATCCGTTTTTTATAAATATTTTTTTTGTAAAAAACGGGGTGAAATTTTCTCTGAATTTGTGTAACTACTCTGTGATCGAGTCATAATATTGCCGATTAAAACCCAACCACTAACCAGCGAGCTTAATTTGTTTACGTAGAAATAAGGCTAGGGATACATGCTATATAGTGAAAAATATTTTTTTATTATTTTATATTTTTAGTATTCGAATTGTAGTAAAAGATAGCACAGTTTAGTGCGAGGAAAGATACTCCCGATAACAGATAGACTTTCCTTGTTACAGCCCCAAGGATTCATTCAATGAGAGATTCGTAAACTTCTGCTATCGCATATGCTGTCAATTCTACTGCTGCGTGACCATCATATTGATAATAGGCTTTATTATCATCTTCGCTTTCTGAAACTCTGCAATGTGAACTAAAGTAACAGTTAATGTCATAATGGAATAAAAGTTTTGCACCATTTTAATATCGTTTGATTTCTTTTTTAATTTTTGTACAAACGGCAATAGGTCAAGCTATACGAACCAGTTTAAGCTAAACTCGCATTCTATAGGATCTCTCTACGATAAGAGGCCAGCGTAAACTGGATTTTTATAGGTGGATGTGCCGTGCGTACAACTTGCAATGTATGTATGTGTTCGGTTCAAATCTTGCAACTGAATTTTAAAGCAGATATCTTCAACCGATTTAGCTGAAATTTTGCCTACACATTAAGCTTGGATGACAATGAATGGTTAGCTAAGTGACGTCGAATCCAAATCAATATGGCGGACTAGAAAAGTTTTTTTTTAAATAGGTACATACTATTAATATATTTTCTTTGACAAAACGAAACCTGGAAAGTACCTTACAAAGTAGTATGAAAATAACGTAATTGTCTGTAGTAAAAAACTACCCAAATATATAAAAAAAAACATGTATTCAAATAGTCTATATTTAATATTTATAAACGTATTTATAACTAAAACAGTTACAAACATTAAAATAATAAATTTAAAGGTTCCTGAGAAAAATAAAATAAATAATTATTATGTGGTACATAATTATGACCGTTCGTTTGTAGCCTAATTTACGCCAAAATCAGGTTTATGTCGATGAATAAGGGTTCAAATTATTCACGATATTATGAACTACGAAAATACTATAGACATTTCAATCGGAGATCTGAAAAGTTTATAATTAATGCAACAACGTTCTTTTTTTACGGACATCCCCGTGACCTTAGAAATATTAGAAAATTGCTTTTTATATAAGGCACAAGGAAGGCACTTATATTTTTCTAAATGCATCATGTGCATCTTTCACTCGAGCAAGCAATGTGCGAGCGAGTGGGGAATAAGAGCGACGTCTCTTAAAATCGCATTCATTATTGTCGCAAATTGTGAAGAACTCAATAGTTAATAGAAGCACATTTTTTTGGAACTATGATCTAAGAAAGGTTATAATTTTTTTGAAAAATAAAAACCTACAAGACAATAAGTCCAGAAATCTCGCTTCAGTGGTCAAGTGGTTGCAACTGCTGAGCGAGAAGTAATGGATTCGGTTTTTCTGAAAATATCAGTAGTTGCTCGGAATTGAGCCAGGCAATAGGCTCGCCCTAGCGGACTGTGACGGAATATCAGTACAACTCTGCATAAAAATTCGAGAATACGAACTTATTGGTAAGTATGTTACGTTATAATTTCTTTTTCTACTCCCAAAGAGGTCGCAACGAGGAAAGTCCAAAATTTCTCTTCTCGGGGGATTGTTGTTATAATCCGCTCTTAACAATCAAGAACATCGAATCGAAAGATTTATAATTTTCTAATTCTAATCAACCTACCTGCTAAAGTTCAGTCTCTCGTATTTCATAAACTTGTTCTTTTAAATTCTCTTTTTCCACCATAGCTTTTTTAGTTTCCGATGTCGATTCTTCTAAACAGCCAATCGAATTAGCCACACGCTTCCTATTCGGACTTTTATCGATATTCACGCTTATACTTGTAAACGGCGAACGCAAACTCGATTCCCTATCGACCGCCAAATTGCTAATTGATAAAGTTAAATCTGTAGGGACGTTCCCATCTAAACAATATAGTAAGGACTCACTAATTTTATCATCGGTATCATTCGATTTGTTTAATATCGATAAATCGATTGGAGTTGCTGTCAAAACTGATCTGCTGAGTAAATATTCTCTAAATGGTCCCGATAGTGATTTTGTTTTTTGGTCGTTTGAAGTATCGTAAGATATGGTGAATTTTGGTAGGCCGTCGTCGCTTGCGCATAGTGTTGTATTTAAATCTTCGACTAAGTTGGGTCTTTCATGGCTTATCACAAATCTGGTGTTTTCTGACCGTAGAGGACTGACGTCACCGATTGAATTAATAGATCTAGCGTCGAGTGGATTCGTTCTTGCTAAAGATGCACTTGCGGAATTATTTGATCTGAAATAAAGAATAAATTCAGAACAATAACATATACACATACGTAGATGTAATAGGAATTTTACTGTTATAATAAGATGCATAACTAGATTTTACCTTTATTACCTACAAATAAATTGTATTATTTATTCGTAGTTTATTCCTCAATCGTTTTGAAGGATTGACTGTGACTCCAGCCTACTTCGTAATTAAATTTTGAGTATTTACTTGATAAAATAATGTTATTGCGGCTGTGATATAGAACTCGCAAGTATTTTATCTTAATTTTCAGGAAAATATAGTTGAGGATGCACTGAGGCTAAATCTTGAAAGTTTATCAATCGCATTTGACCAAAAATCGCCTTTGGTTTAACAGCTTGAACTTATTCTATTACAAAGAGGTTATGAAAGTTTTTTTTTTCTTTTGTTAGTAACATCTGCGTATAGTATGTTACCTTTCACACGAGAACGTGGACCTAGTGACGTCATTCTCGTCGTCTGACGACACGAAGTCGCTGTCGTTCTTCGGAGACATAGATTGGTACATGCCACAAGATTGGTTCGTCTCGTCTTTTGGTGCGGTTGAACATGGCATGCTGTCGCGTTGTTCCGATGTTATTATTAGCGGTTTTCGGGAGCGGGGCGTCATTATTGACTCCTGGAAATGAGATGTTACTTACTTTAAGGTTCTCTTGAATCGTAAGGCTTTCCAGATCCTGGCTGCGCGAAACTAGTTTAGGATCTAATTAATGCTGATGATAGGAACTTCCAAATACGCATTAATATTGATGACAATTACCAATTTATTAGGCCACTATCACATAAATTGTTCATGGATCTAAAAACTCAGTTCTCAATTAATCCAGTAGGTGTTGCCAGTTAATGGAAACAATGTTATCATTTGAATATTTATATAGATGACCAGAAATGGAAAAGCGCAAAAAGTTGAATAACCTCGATAATTACCGAGGGATACAGCTAGTAGGTATATATAAATAAAATCTTTTCATCTTTCACGAATATAATACTACACAAATAAGTTTTAATGGATTTTGTCTAAGTTTCGAAGAATCGTCAATTTAAAGAACTGATTCCCATAGATTCTATTCCTGAGCAGATTATATGTAACAACACCTAAATTGATACGACTGTCCAATAAAGGGCGGTTTTCAAGGTCTGAGTGAATAATGTTAACAGGCATAATGTAAAAATCTGTTGTAATAACACTGGAAAAGGCCATTTATTCACTGACGCGAGTAGTTGCGTCATGTGGGCAAAACAATAGATTTTGCATTGTGTCTACAATTTGGCGCTTGAAGGGTTAAATAAGGAAATAGTTTGGGATTATAAACGAAAAGCTGCAATCACATTTAAAGCGTCATTGTAAGACAGATCGGATGAAACATGCAACTCATGCAAAAGACAACCAACCTGCATGGCTTTCGACAACTTTTGCGTCGACTTCGTAATAGGCGACATAGAGGCTCTTCGGAAATTGATCGTGTAAGGCGTAGAACAATCTTCATCGAACATAACTGCTTCAGAAATGCCTGGCGTGCTTGTTAGATAGTGTTTTACATCATCCAGGGCCATCTTCTTTGGCGTATCACCTATAGGACTTCTGTCGCCACTGATATCGTGGTACGAAACATCGTTCTCCGACTCCGTATCCTGATCCTCGAAACACGAAACGCAAGTCGGCGTACCGCGAACGGCACCACTTCGTTTCTGATACTTCTTATTGAAAGCTTGTGTGGTTACAATTTTGGAGCGAAAGAGACGAGTTCCGCGTTTCTTCTTCGGCGTTTCGTCGTTTGTATCTAAAGCGCTCAAATTAGGCTCCGACACGAACTTCGGACTCAATTTTCTGGATCTATTCAAAGCACCTTCGGATAGAGTGCTTTCATTACTCGCGTCCGAATCGTAATCTTCGTCTAGAGATTCCGTGCTTGCTATTTTACTGGCTAAGTTCTTAAGTACTATGTTTTTATGAGAAACATCGACTTTACTGTCGTCTGGGAATCTTAGTTTTCCTTTGTTTTTCTGTAAGCGTTAAGCATGACGAGAAAGTTAAGAGATAGGCACACACAGACAGGAGAGACATTTAGACATGACAACACAATGCGCGAACATGTTAGTAACAAGTATGCATTTACATGCTTTTAAGATGAGGACACATTTTAGAAGTAATTTGATGTTAAAATACTTATTATTGAGTGCAATACATTTCTGTTTTTTAAGGTTTTAGGAACATAATTATAATTTTCGCCGGGGTCACAATTATGTTAGAATAAATATGTATGTTTATTAACAAACTTACCTCATCAATCACATTAATATTAGATCCAGAACCTTTCTTTGGTGTTTTATTTAGTAATCCTTTGTTGAAAATGTGTCTCTTGATTGAATCGCCGAAACTTCTAGAGCCAGCAACTTTACCTGTTCTTTGGATTTGTATCGGCGTGCCTGTAATACATTAAGTATCTACATATTATTACGTGAAGAGAAAACTTTGTACACCTTTAGAAGTATATTGCGCGCACGGAAGAAAAGTGTGAGATTTGCCAGAATGCAAGCTTATATATGGGTTTAAAAATTTAAAAAATTAAATAATAACTTTAATTTTATGTTAGACTAGCTGTCCGCCCACGGTTTCGATTTTTTTGTACTATAATATGTATGTATTAAGCATATAAACCTTCCTCTTGAATTACTCTATCTATTTAAAAAACCGCATCAAAATCCGTTGCGTAGTTTTAAAGTTCTAAGCGTACATAGAGACAGACAGCGGGAAGCGCCTGTTTTATACTTTGTAGTGGTGGAATTACGAATTATAGGAATTCAGAGCACATTATATGAATATTTAAAACAATTCCTCCACAAAGTAGTACTTACACAACAACTGATAATATGAATGATCATAAGTGATGGTAGTGGTGATAAAAATACTTTATATTTTGCCACTGTGCTAAATGGTCGCTAGTGTAAAGCTGCTGAGTGAAGTTGGCAGCAATTGACTACAAATTGACAGCAAAATTACCCCAGTTTCAATTTATATTCTGTTATGAATAGCTAATGCATACCATATCCATTTTGCCTGTTGAAATGTTTGATGAGCCGCCTTTTATGCTGTGAGTCGGGCAATGCTTGTATGTGCGCGTAAAGTTGCGCAAGCGCAGTATCTGTAGGGTTGGTTTCATTCTCAGCGCGCGTTCGATGACGGTCTACGAATGTGTATACAGTATTTGCTGCTGTTCTGCGAAAAAAACAATACATTGCAATAAAACAACGTAGTTTAACGAAGCATTTTTTTTTATTAATAAAGCTTACTCGCAATGTGGTTCTCACATTACTAGTAATCTTGTTAACCCACGAGGGGTTAACTTTTTTCAATGTCTACCAATCATCATCATCATTACATTGTCCCACTGCTCGGCACGGGTCTCCTCTCAGAACGAGAGGGAATAGGCTATAGTCCACCACGCTAGCCTACTGCGGGTTGGCAGACTTCGCCATCAAGAAAATCTATCAGGCATGCAGGTTTCCCCACGATGTTTTCCTTCACCGTTTAAGCGCATGATAATTAATTATTAATACGCACAAGAAGTCAGAAGTGCGTATTCGAGAGCTTTTTCTTGGCAGTCTACCAATATGAAGCGATTGAAGCGGCAGTAGCCTAATGGCTAGGGCGTCGTACTTGCGATCATGTGATTGCCGGTTCGAACCCACCATTGCACTACCGACGTGAACCCACTCGTAACACAAGCATTTAGCTTAGTACAAGGGGTGAACAAGATTACTAGTAATGTGAGACCAACATAGCTAGTAAGCTTTAAAAAAAACTGTCTCAAAAAGCCATCCTATGTACTCACTTATCAGTAATACTCTCATCCAGGTCCACTAGAGGCGACATGGCACGCCTCTTCTCCCTCACCGTGAAGTACGCGGCCGCGTCCGTCACTAGCTGCGGCGGCGCATCGAACAGGCGCGACGACTGCCGGATCATGAAGCTGATGACGGGGGACAAAGCTATGGCATCCGCATGAAATGTTTCCGGTGATAGCTGAAATTGACAAAATCATAACTTCATCATCATCATCATCACCAGCCCGTATTCGTCCACTGCTGGACGTAGGCCGCTTTAAGTGAACGCCACAGTGCCCGATTTTCATCTCTTTTCATCTAGTTGCTGCCAGCTGCCTTCCGCCAATCGTCACTCCACCTGGCCAGTGGGCGTCCTACACTACGTTTGCCTAGCCGCGGTCTCCACTCGAGAACTCGTTTGCTCCAACGGTTGTCGGTTCTCCGAGAGACGTGACCGGCCCATTGCCACTTCAGTGTGCTAATCCTTTGAGCTATGTTATTTACTTTGGTTCTCTGACGGATGAATTCGTTACGGTGTTTATCCCTCAGAGAGACTCCGAGCATAGCTCTCTCCATAGCTTGCTGTGAGACTTTAAATTTATGAACCAGTCTCGTCGTGAGTGTCCACGTTTCGGCTCTATAAGTCATAACTGGTGCAAGGATTATAACTTCAACTGTCCATATATTCCATACTAGCTTTCCGCCCGCAGCTTCGCCCGCGTTTTCACACCTTGTGTTATATTATTGCATTTTTATTAGGTATCCCTATTTTTTTTTAAATGTAATATAGCCTATGTACTCAGTGAAGATGCAGCTTTCTAATGGTGAAATAATTTTTGAAATCGGTCCAGTGGTTTTTTTGTGATAACATTACAAACATACATACAAAACACAAATGTTTCCTCTTTATAATATTAGTTTAGACAGGAGTGGCGGTGGCCCAGTGGTAACGCCAGCGACTTACGAATTGTAGATTGGTTAGATCGTAGGTTCGAACCCAGACAATCACGTTACTTTGTGTTTTGATTTTTAATTTTAGCAATTGAAACAAAAATACAAAAAATTTTATACACATAGTTGTTCCACATGATTATTGTTTTTAAGTGTAGGATACGATGACCTATATTATGAACTTCGTAGTTATTTTACAGTTACTGTTGCTGAATTAATTCACAATCAATTTGTTAATTAATTAAGTGACACCCGTAAGGTCTACAATATGGGACTTGCTTAATCAATCTTACTTTATTGAGGAAGAAGTGATAGTTACTGAAATTGAAACAAGTAAAACTACAAAATAAGGCAGGATACTACTAAGTAGGAGATAAACCATATTGTATGTTATCAAATCAAACATTGCACTAAACATTTTCATTTCTAGTGTATAAAACTTACTTTCCTAGGGCAGAGCAGATGTGGAGTGAACATTGTAGCCAGTGTATCCGGTGACATTCTGTTTGAGGCTTCATTGTCAGCTGTGAGCAGTAGCAACCGTAACAACCTCTGTAGAAAACTCCTGTGTGATGGTGTAAGGAGAAGAAGTAACAACTGTAAAGCTGTTAGGAGCTTCACCTCTGATGTGTCTACATTTGGCGGATATTGGGCTGAAAATAAGTATCACATGGTTAAAAATATAATAAGATTATTTTTACTTTTTGTAAAAAATATTATTTTGCCATGGATTCCAAGCTTTTGGCAGTATTGTGGTGCATCCAGACCTAACAAATGCAACGCTCGCGAGCTATTTTCGAACTACTCGCGAGCCACCTGCGAACTGCGCGTGTATTCACAAGCAGCTCACGAGCGGCGGATTTGCCAAGGCTGGACACATTTTTTTAAGTTCTTGAGGCATTGCACATCATCATCTTTTATTTAATTATTTTAAGATGCCTACATCTGCCTCTTTCATTGCTTTGAGAGATTAATAGTGGTCCATGGACCACTGGTTAAGAACTAATTAAGATAAAATGTTGCTTTACCAGCTAAAGTACAGTATGTTTGATAATACTGATCCATCAGAAGCGGTTGTGGTAACTCTGCTAAAAAACCCTTCAAGACTGAAGCACAGTCATGGACAGAAAACTTTCCTTCATCAAGGCCAAGGTTAGAGCCTGAGAGGAGCAGATTCTTTAGTTCCTGTTGTCTGCTTAATGATCCTGTGCGACGGAATATGCCTTCTTGGGTTACATCTGAAAATGGTAAACAAGTATTTATTACCCTTTGATCATAACATTATATACCATCACACCTGTATTCCCCGAAGGGTTAGGCAGATGTGTACTAATGTACACCCACATTAAACCGTTATGTTTAGATCCCATGTAACAGGGGGTTAGCCTATTGCCATTAACCAAGCACAAATCCAGACACAGCTGGTACTGAAAAATTCATAGAAAAACCCAATAACACTGCTAAACCTGGGGATCAAACCCAGGAACTCTAGCATAGCAGTCGCACTTAGGACCACTAGGCTTATGAGGCATAATGGATGAATTTGCTTGCTAGGACAGTATGTGAATAAAAACAGCTTTATTGAGGAACTTATTTATTACATCCCCAAAAAAACAATTATTCATTTCACCATCATCCTAACAAGTTTCTCTGTCTTACATTCTCATATTCTTATATATCTAGTTCAAAGAGTTGCTCCTCTTTTTCTCAGCAAAGGAAGTACAATCACATACTTATGATAGTTATCAGAGAGTTGGCTTGCTTCAACTCAGCAAACTAGGGGCCTAGCATCACGCAAATTAGATGGTTATATATTGTATGAAGATGGAGAAGTGCCATACAGACAACTGAACTGACAAGATTATATTTTGGGATAAGATAAGATTACAATTATGATTATATTGGCTAATGAAATACATAATTTGGTCAGAGATGTCATAGGGGCAGAGTAATGTTTTAATAGAAAGCTTTTAGGTGATACTTACTATCAGGTTTAGATAGAAAATCTATCAGCTCATTGACCCTTAGTATACCTTCTTCAGTAATTGAGTTCACCTCAACACTATTCTTTGTAATATTAACATTATTTTGACTAGAATTCGAACTGGAACTCTTTGTTTTCTTATGAAAATTCCACCTGAATTGCTTTGGTTTATCAGTTGAACAATCAACACTGAAAATAAGGTATATTTTGTAAACAAAACTTATTTGACTAAAAAGGTTATAACGGTCTTTCGAACTTTTAGTACTCACTCGTCTGAATTAATATCTACAACAAAAGATAGATGCATACGCACTAAAGTAAAAAACTGTTCTAAATTCTCCTTCCGTAATCTTTCTATCAATGTAACATCGGCAGAAGTCATGTTTTCCGATCAACACAAAGAAACAAAAAAGTAACAAGAAACAACTAAATTAGACAACTACATAAAAACATTTTAACCAAAATATAACTACGAACTGATGTAATGTTTATTTAGCACAAGAAATAAACATTCTGTCTAGATTTTCAGTATTTTAACGTAGAATTAATCACAACACAAGTAATATTTTCAAATGTCATTTTATTACAACGGGCAAAATAGATTCGTTCGGAAATCAACATTGAAAATAAATGAATGAAACGAGTTTTGACAATGGAAGAGAAAAACAAGATACATTCTCAGAACAATTTAGAGTATTTGATGGTATTATTAATTACCTACGCACATCTGCTTATGAAAATATGTATTGTACACCTGAAACTATACAAAACCAGTTTACGCTGACCTTTCGGAAGCATAAATTATACAATGCGAGGTCAGCGTAATTTGGATTTGTAAAAGTTGACCTGTAGCCGTGTGTACTATAAAATTAAATGATGCTACTAAAATTTAACATAATATAATTACGTTAGCACATACACAGAACGCACTTTTGTTTTTTACAATAATTTAATGAGGCAAAGGACTTTCTATTATTATAGCCTATTACAAAATCTCTCAGGTCAGCCTCTGCTTTTATAGTCTTCATTCTCGGATTATGGGTATATCGCTAAAAGATTATCATCTATCCATGTGTCTTACCGAGATGGTATGTACGGTGGCCAGCACATCAAGTTACCATAAAATATCAAATTTTCTTAGTTGATTTGGAACTTTATCTTCAACAAGTTAAGGTTTAAAATCATTTGGAGAAATTTGACAGTATTGTATATAGACGGGGTGTTATTATGTTTGAAGTGTGTGTCTGTCTGTGGCATCGTAACTTCCGAACGGATGAACCGATTTTGATGTAGTTTTTTTCCGACTAGTCGGAAAAAATCGGAACAAGCTGTGTGTGAGCAAGCGGAGTGTTCTTAGATATGTTAGATGAAAATCGGACGAGATATAATACAATATTGTCAGGGGTTTTTTAAATTTTTAATTGATTGTTTTACTAATAAAACAATATGCAATGATAGATAAAGTTTATTAAATAATTTTAATTACAGTCTTAGAGCATAGAGATAGATGCTGGGGCCATTTAAAACATATCATCATGTCCCATTTCAGCTAATAAATTAAGTCCTCTCTCCTTCAATGCCTTTGAAAGTAACTTCTGTTGCTCAATCTTAGCATCCTGTTCTCTTCTTTGAGCATCTAGAATATCATCTACGGACACTTCTGTCAAAGGCAAATTATCTTCTTTATCTTTATCCTGAAAATTAATATTTATTTGTATTTAAAGAAACTTTTTTTTATTAGTCTTTACTGTCTCACTCCTGAGCAAAGGCCCTCTATTGTTTCCTTAGAAACTTAATAGATGGAAAGAAATAAGCAAATTGTGCTAAATAGCTGCATGCTCCCAGAGACATTAAATTATAGACACAATATGAAATGGAGGGTGCACTGTTGTATATGCACAATTAGCCATAGGGAACGAGGACCTTACATGCAGTAACTGTATTTGCAACCACTGCGCCAAGTAGGTAGTTCCATTGTTTCATTTGTTATTGAGAATAGAATATAGGAACACTTTTATTTATTTATTCCACACACTACCTTTACAGGATAACCCCAATACAATAGTGGTTTGCAAACCTACACTTTATCATAATACAAAGCAATAACCCGTCAAGCGCCATATTGTAGACACAATGCAAAATCTATTGTTATGTCCTCATGAGGAAACTGTATGCATTGACGGGTCATCATAAAGAATAATAATACTTACATATAACTAACAAAATTCAACAAAACTCTTGCGATATGCATTGTATTCTTTTGTATTGACTGATAGTATTGAAAACCTTTAAAATCCAATGCAATAAAATCTGTAAGTAGGTACTATTATATTATTTTTTTAAAGTTTAAATTATTTGTTTGAATATGCTTACATTTTAGCACATTTTAAATAAACTATGTTCTAAAACTACCTATCCAAGAACTATCAGATTTGATAAACTGCATAGTCAAATTCTTAAAGATAAGGGTTTGGCAATACAGGTGAAATTACAGGGCATACCTAGTTATTAAACACATGTGCAAGTCAACTACTTTTACTGTAACAGCCCCAGTAAATTTGGGATAAGGGATGGAAGGTTTATAATATGTTTGCTATAGGAGTGACATTATCACTATGTGATAAAACCCCATAAAAAAAAGATTAAAAAAAAGGGATGGAAGCTGACTATGATGATGATTATGTTATAAATATAAAAAAACCAACTTACAATTTCTCCAAGTAGTACCACATTTTCTCCTCTTACAATAAAGATACCTCTTGGAATGTCCCCATACTCTCTGCCAACATGAATCCTTTCTATAGTCTTGTGCAGAACTAAATTGGCAAACTGATCGACGCAGCGAAGATATCCAATCAACGTCCTTCCATCCCGTAGCAGCACCATTAGTTTCTCTTTATAAAACAAGAATTGTTTTGATAAAAATAAATACAAAAAATCACGAAGACTATTCCCAAGTTTTATGTCAACACATACTGTCTAATTCGTCAAGTAAATGGGCTGTCCCCGCTAAAGGATTCATGTTTCCAGACATTGCGCTGAACTATGTTTAGGATTTAGGTTTTCTGATTCCTTTTTTTAATTCAAATTTTAAGTTGAAACGCCGTACAACACAAGTTTGTTCTCTTGCGGATTTCTTCCAATCCAATCTGCCACTACCTGTCAACTTGTCAAAAGTGTCATGACTGTCATGTGTCAGACAGTAAAGAACGAACGAGTGAGGCGACACTGATTTTTAAATTAGATATTAGCCTACAACTGTGAGTCGAGACTGGGAATCGAGAGCATGGGTTATCTCATACTATTGGATACTACAAACCATGGCGAATTTTCGTGCCGGCTGTGGATTATGACTACATTAGTTTAATGAGATCATACATTTTTGATAATCTTTGAAATTACTCCTTCAGCCATAGACTATCTTTATTTCCTATGAAAATTACCCAATTTTATTATCTGTGCTTTACTGACTGCAGCCAGGCCAGGGAAGAACTGGAAGGGAGGAAGCGGAATGAATGTTTTTCATTCTGTCATTGAAGAAACTGTGAAGCAACAAGCAATCGTGCATTTACATTTTTCGCAAAATATTTTACTCACCAACAAAATAACTTAAAGCTTGAAACCAACAACGAAGTATTTTTTGTGCTATGTTTTTTAGTGTTATTCAAATCCAAGAGGAATTTTTACAATTAGAAAAATCAAACGCAGAAAATGGAACAAGACGACGAGATCAAATCCGGTTGTTTATTATTTCCGCCTGCCGGAGGGAATATGTTTAGTAAATTTCCTAAAAAGGTACGCATTTTACATCTTTGTTTTTATAATAAGTGTAAGATTAGAAATTAATACGGCATGTGATTCACGCACCTTCACGTAATCTGCGTGGTTATAGCATTGTTGTAAGTAATCAAGTTGTGACTCAATGGAAAGGTAGCTGCCGTGTTGTTATATTGGCGTGTAGGTAACATTTCACTAAGTAGGTACGTTTTGAAAGAGATAAAAATAAAAAAACTCAATAGAATATTTTTTGTAAATGAAAAGCATTGTTTGTATAAGAGCATACCTATTATCGCATGTAAATACATATCTCTATTTAAGTACAAACTGATTCAGGTCATATATTAACTGAAAAAATAATAATTCAAGTAACCCACTTGAATTATTTTTTTCATTTTTTTAATTAACCTAGAACAGGCAGGTCACTCCATATAATATTAATTTTGATTCCATTTCTTGCACGAGTAATTTATTACCTAATTAGAATAAGGCCTACATTTTACAAGCTTTAATAAATCCCTTAAATAAAATTTCACTACTAATAATGTACATGCAGTGCGCATGTACTTATCATAATTTATTTATTATTGTATGCAGTTGTAAACTATTTAAGGAATAACATCATATAGATTTACAGGAAAATAATTTTACCTATAATTATGTAATAGCTATATTTATAGCATGTTATTATGATAGAAACTTTTTAAATACAACATACAAACCAAGTGTGGGAGAGTAACATTCTTACATACCTATAACTAACAACATCATTTAATTTTTACAGAAAAATTGGCAACAGAAACACTGCATCCTGTTTACTGCCAGTAAACAAGGAATTGAGCGTCTTGAAATATATGACAACAAAGATGAAGTCACATCTGGTGCTATACCTAAAATTATTACTCTCGAAAATTGTATAAAAATAACTCATTCTAGTCCAAACATGATTACAATACTTACTAAGTCACACAATCAGCAACTGAGCACACAGTCAGAAGCAGAAACATTGGAATGGGTAACTGCCTTACAATCAGTTGCCTTCAAAGACAGAGACTCAAATCCATTTAGTTGTGACGAAGACAATGACCTTTATTGCTCATCAGGAGAAGGTGTATTTTCGGTCAAAATGTGCCCTTCTGAAGCTTCAACAAGATGTGGTTTAGAACCAATCAGATATCTGCTTTTGCTCACATCCACTGCCATAGAATTAAGAGATCAAAATGATGATAAGTTACATGCCACATGGCCTTATAGGTACATACGGCGTTATGGTTACAGACAGGGTAAATTTACGTTTGAAGCAGGACGAAAATGTGACACTGGGGAAGGCATATTTCACTTAGAACATCCAAACCAGTCAGAAATATTTAAGTGTTTGTCATTAAAAATGAAAACAATGAAGCAAATGATTGGTAATGACAATCTTAACAGTCCGGAACACAGTGAATTTAATATTCAATCAAGTGCTAATCTATTCCCTGGGTCTAGAAGTCCTCTAGTTGCTGCAAGGCCTGATGATCTGAATTTGAGTTCATTATCATTTAAAACTGCTTCAGTGTCTAGCCAACAAAGTTCATTTTCAGAAAGGGATACTGCACCTCTACTGATGCCGAAACCAGCACTGAAACCTAAACCACAGAAGCCCCCACGGAAAATTATCAATCTACCCAAAAGTAAAGAAATCTCAATTGCATCTGAAGAAAGCTCTGATTTTGCACGATTCAAGAAACTTGACAACTATGAACCAATAGAACAAGTAAAAAGAGATCACAGTCCACCAATGCAGACAGTGCCATATGATAAAGTTGAGGTGAGATCTGAAGCATGGAAAACTTTAGGAATAGATGCTCCTGAGCATACTGAGTTCACACCTAATCTGGCCGACAATCCAAACTGTATAAAACTAATTTCTCGATCTCAGGACAATTTAAACACTACTGGTCCAGAATCTTCAAGAATCATTCTATTGCCAAGTCCCGTAGTTGATCCAGAAGATGAAAATTATGATAGGTTGGCATATTTTGGGTCAACTAGCAAGCTGAATAAGTCATCAAGGTATAAGAAGATTGAGGCACGTCCAACAACTTTGCCTTTAGGTGAGCCAAAGAATAAAGACACTTGGAATGATTATGATGAGGTTGAGAATGTTATGCAGACAGCAAGATTAGCTGATGACTCTCATTTGGGTTATGGTATGATAAGGAAGCCTAACACCCCAGGGCCTCAAGTTCCCACTGCTGCCCAAGTTCAAGCTCTACAAAACCAAGTGGGTTTGGAAGACATCTCTCATAACAATTGCAATGGGACTGACTATGCAATTGTAAGCCGTCCAAAAAGAGTATAACACATTATATTATGAGAAAAATATAATATTTAAGACTGAAATTTTATATCAGTGATTGTTTACTCAATTGCTCATGTTAGTATATTAAAGGAAAAGTATTTTTGGCATGATGCACTATTTTAATAATAATTCTGCGAAGCCCATACCGGTCTCATGGGACCCGAAGAGTTGACATTTGACATAATTATCTGTCGACACAGGAATGGACATCATTCGCCATATTTATACATTAGCTTTTTATCTATTGCATTCGTTTTTATTGCAAAAGTACACAATAAATGCTACATTATATTGGTTGGTTGTTAACTTCACCCAGTAACATAATTGTGATAATTCGAAGTACAGAAAGTGATTATGTAATAATTATATTTTACACATTCCCTGCAAGACAGAATTCCAAATGAGAAAACTGCATTCCTTTTTACATATTTTTTTATTGTTAAGAATATCTTTTGTACATTGATTTTGTATATGTAATTATCGCACAAATAATACTTAGGATGTTAATTAAGAGATTATGAAATGTTTTACATAATGTGATTATATTGTGCCTTATTTTTATCAAGTAATTTCAGAGATGATTACCAACTGGTGCCAATAAAAAATATTTTGATATAACTTGCTTGCTGAAATTGTTACGAAGTATTAAGTGTGTAGTGTATTGAATATCTGTTATTTAAGGTGTAAAGCAGCATTCATTTATCATCACCTATTTGTTCTTTGAGTCAAAAGTACATATTTAGGATTTTCTTGAACAACATTGTACTTAGGGCCTTGAGTCTACTATTATAATAAAATTAATATTCGATAAATGAAATAGAATTTGACCCAGGGCCTTATATCTGGTATTTAAATATTGTCATAATCATCAACAAATGTCTAAGGAATATTCATCAATTAAGTAAATCTGATATTTAACAATACTGTTTGTTCAAAATAACTCTGTCCTTTTGAAGTTAGCCATTCCAAACTGCATAGCTGGTAAAATTACTTTATTGATTTTATACATAAACAACGAAATTAGTAAGAAAAATAATCACAAATGCAAAACATTTAAGACTTCATTTGCCATTACTTGAGAGTCTATACATTTAATTTACCACTGCAAACCCACTTGCAGTCAACCTCAAATGCGCATATTATTTCGAAAACACTAGCAGATTCCCTTCCACTACATAAATTTCCTGAATATATAATTATGTTTCTAAAACTGTTGTTTGGAATGATAAATGCATGCAGTTTTACTATTGATAAGAATCTGTTTCGATTTTATAGTTTTAGGTTGGCCATATTTTTTGATTTGTAATCTCTTGTAATATGGATTTAGAATAAATCATATAATCTTCTATTAATATTTTTTTTTACTGGTTGTGAATTTATAGAACTAAACAAACAAATTGCACCTCTTTTAAACCAAAAAATATTTATTTTGCTGCCTAAAACAAACTGACTATTAGTACCTACCTACACATTTAACTAAAGATAGCTACAGTTAAATATCATAGCTCTATGGATCTGAAATTAAAGCATGAAGTTGAGAAGCCACTATTATTCAATACGATAATTTTGAATTCATTTTACATTTTCAAGATTTTTTTTATAATAAAACTAAATAACTAGTACAGTCTGTCCAAAATAACTGCATGTATAAAGTTAGAATGCAAATGGCAAAAAGGTAAAATCAATACAGTATTTTAGTAAGGAAATTTGTAAGAAAATAATTACAAATCTAAAAAAAATCTCGCATTGTCTTTACACCTACTTTTTATATTACAATTTACCACTGCAAAACCACTTCAGCAACTTCAGACATGCACAATTATTTCAATCAAACTACATCACAATTAACTTAATTTGTTGTCCTTTAACTATTCTAACAATACTTTTTCTTCAGCTTTCTCAACACCTTTTGCCATTTCCATTGCAATAAACTCAAGGTCGGGAGACATAATTTTCTGTACAGTTTCTCCTTTTTCCGCCATAATATCTTCAATATTTTTTTTTCCATTCATGTCAGTAAACCAGTTAAGATTATCAGCTATTAAATGTTTATTTTCACATCCATCGCAAATCACAATTACAACGCCTTTGTAATATGCCAATTTTGTTATAAATTTCGAGTTCCTGGTATTACATTTTTTGCACGTGAACATCAATTGAAATTTTCCATCGGTTTTTTTCGGTTGAGGAGTAAGTTGAACTTCGTTGAATTTTGCGGCAGATGTGCTGAAATTTCTTGGTGATTGAACCTTTGGTGTTGAAGAAGACAAGGGTGTTGGAACCACTAATCTTCGGCCAAAAAATGAGTTTCCATTACTTGGAAAAAATACAATGCTATTTAACAAACGTGGTGTGTGGTATTTCACCACAAAGTCTATTAATGTTTTATGAGACATCTTGTAGTCTAGTTTGCAAGTTCACAACTTTAAAAATACTCAATTTATTGCAATATTGCATCACTTGACCCGCGCTGAATTGATTTGAATAGAAACTCAAAAGAAAACATGTTTTTGACAGTCAACTCTAACCTTCAATTTTGTCATGTCAGTGTCAAAAATGTCATCAGAACAGCTATTTTTTTCATAATATTTTTGGCACGGCTATCTGGTCTAGCGAGCGCAAAGGCCTCTGCGCTCGCTAGACCAGATATCATCGACAATGTCACAAATTATTGAGATATATTTAGAATTAGTGGACCCAACGGATGTTATCCTGCTCGAACTAGATTGCAAAGCCATCTACCAGGTCCAATAATAAATTTAAAAACTATAAGAGTGATGAAAAAAACAAAATAAAAATTATTCAAATTGGTCAAGCCGTTTTTAAATTGTAGCGAGCTTATCGAACCGCAATTGATTGATTTGCATATACATACTGCGTGGCCAGAGAAGTGACGTCTAAGTACAAAATTTAGAAAACTTTTACGGATCCGTATGTCATCCCAAAATTGCAATTTGCAAATAAAGAATTGAATTGAATTGAATCCCATGTATGTTCCGCGATTTTAAGTAGTATAATAATTTCAATATATTTTTTCAAGATTTTCCCCTAACACCGGTTTTGATTGTTTTTCTTTTTCAACTGAACAATTCAGGATATTTTCCTATATGGGAATTCATAACCATAATTCATGTGGTACTTGGATTGTAAGACGAAACAATTTTCAATTGATTATGATCTCCGTTGTAAGCGAGACCATTTCTTGCCATTGGAAACAAAACGTAATATCAGCGATATTTATTTGTTTTCTACCTAACATCGCAAATGGCTCAATTGACTGTCCTGATTTACTAAGTAAGATGCTTATTCGAACAAAAATCAAAACAACTTTCGAAAAAAGCCACTACTACACGCACCAACCGCATCAACCCAACAAACTCCAGGCGCAACATACTATCACGTTTGTATAAACTGCAAGGTTAGGCAGAGGTGTAATACTACTAATGCATACCCACAGTTCGACGGTATGCGAAGGTCCTAGAGGAGAAATTCCCAATCGGGCAATAAATTCTTAAAAACTATAACTGCTTTTCATCATCATCGACCCATTTCAGTGTCCCACTGGTCGGAATGGGTCTCCTCTTAGAACGAGAGGGATTGAGCTGTAGTCCTCGCCTAGCCTACTGCGAGATGGTAAACTTCACACGCCGCCAAGAAAATCTCCCAGACATTCATGAACCTGACCGATAAAAATACAAAAAGGTATAAAAACATTTGAAAAAGTAAAAATACTGGCCCACCGGTATCGGGAACAGAGTCCAAGTTAACGGTGTTCAGGACTCCAGCAAGAGGAACCTCCTTACGAGACGTACCGTGTCCAGGAGTACCACCTTCTGCATTAAACTAACCAACCATCACCTTCATCTTTTTTATTTTAATTAATTACATTATTAAATCATAGTCAAATGACATAGATAACTTTTTAAAGTCGATTTTAGAAGGCAAAAATGAATAAAGGGGAGACCTAGAAGAAGTTTTATTGAACAAGACAGTGAAGGAAAAAGTGGAAGTAGAGTCGTATCAAGAGGTCAAACAGAAGACCGAGAATCAAAGACATTTAATACACTACTACTATTAAATCTCTTTGCCGAGAACAGAGAAGAGTGGCGATTGCTCCACCGACAAGAGCTGAGCTCTTAAATGAGAGAGAGAAAGAGTCAAATGGTTGAAACCTAAATGTGAGAGAGTCAAACAAATAACAGTTGGCAGATGCAAAATTACTAGTCAATAATTATTATAGATTATTATAGATGGTCATAGTCTGATTATGGAGTGTAGAGTTAAGTCTGAGATAAAAACTGAGAAAAAAGTTCGAGGTCGTCGACGTCTTGACTTTTACTGTCAAAGTTGTCAACTTGTCAAGTCGACAGCGGACACCGGACGCTCGGACAGTTCAACACAACATGTTTTACTTTACGAATTACGAGTAAAAACAAATAATAACCTTAAAATTGTCTGATAATTTCAAATTTACAATATTATTGGTGTTTAATTAGACTAAAATTCTAGTTATTACAACTAAGTTCTGTAATATTAACCAGATTTCCTGGCGAACATGTTTTATTTTATACCCTAAAACTAATTGTTTTGAATTTACAAGCAACAAGATTAATTTATCTAACAAGATGACTTCAGTGTGGTATAAGCCTGAGTTTGCGGATTTAATCATTCAAAACAGCGATTCGATTCAGATACAAAGTATAGTTACTGGTGAGTACACAAAAGTGCCTAGTTTACACACCTACTTCATACAGAATCTCATCATGGTTTTGCAATACCATTTATTTTGTAACAGTATTCTAATAATATAGGTATCTCCATGCCTCTGCCACTCCAAATATTGCACCATATTTTTTATACAACAAATTGTACATATGTGAAATACTTGCAATGAATGTTCACATAATCAGTTGCTGAACCTACAATTATAAGTCTAGGTACATAATTACCTTGCTGTTAAAGACCTAACGAGCCTACTTATACTATACATATTTACTTATATTTTACGTGACCCAAATTTAGTTAATTTAAACATAATTAAGTAAAAATACTGCGACATACATTATATACATACTTACATATTTTTGTCTCTCTTCCCTGTGGGTAGGCACTTACTGCAACCTTGGCACACCACTTTTGTTTTATGTCCCTTCATTAATTTTAGTTAAATCTAACATCAGCAGCTATGAAACATTAAAAAGCAGTAGACTTAAGAATCTTCTTCTTCGAAGTGCCTCTCCAATTACTGGAGGTTGGCCGTCAGTTCGGAAAACTTCAGTCTGTCCTTCGCAAGGCGGAACAGTTCTGTGGCGCTGTTAATGCCGGTCCACTCGCGAATATTGCGCAGCCACGACTTTCTTCTTCGGCCTACTGATCTTTTTCCAGCCACTTTGCCCATCATTATAAGTTGCAGCAGTTGGTATCTATCATGTCGCATAATGTGACCCAGATAACCAACTTGACTTAAGAATACATTTAGCAATAAACCAGCCCACAATGCAAATATAATTTAGTATTAAGATAGACATTAAGAACCTACATTTGTTTGGCATTTTTAAAGGAAGCTAAAAGACTTCCTGATTAAAAAGGCATATTACTCTATAAAATGATTAATATTAAAATGATATTAAATTTTAAAATGATTGTGAAAAGATAAATAATATAATGTAAAATGTTTAACTCTTATATTAATATCATATACATTTTTAATTATTTTGATATTGATAACCATTTAAATTGCAATGCATTGACAGGCAACTAAGTTCTAAGAACCTCCGTATTGTTAACATCTTCCTATACACTTAGTTCGCAATTTGAATTAACCTCTTCATGCATGATCATCAGTTATTTTTTCATTGTAAATAACTATTCGATTTTACTAATATAATATTTAATTTACATATTTAACTATGTGGCTTAAATAAGGTATGTTGTAATCATTCCTATCCTATCCTAACATAAGCATTTATCATTTCAGATATTCTATCAGGACACCTAGACATTGCGGATCTTGTTGAGAACATGGCAGGAGTCTTAACAAACAAAGAACCGGAAAACAGAGAGAAGGGAATGCGGTTCTATACAAAGATATTAAAAGAACTACCTAGAGACTATTTAAATGATATGCAAGTAAAGTTTATATCAAAATTCTATATAGACAGATTGAAAGATCATCATCGAGTGGTCCCTCCGGTAATAGAAGGGTATTCCATATTAATTGATATGACAGAGTATAAAATACAGAATTGTCCAGATTTCTTGACTGTATTGTTCCGAGAAGTGACATGTCAATCACAATTGAGACAAGATAGATATAACATTTATGTGATCATGCAAAAACTGTGTGATAAGAATATTGAATGTAAGTTATATTTGATAGTTATCCAATATGGTATATAATATGGTATGTAATATTCCTGGTATGAGCTTCTGTAACTGCACCCTATACATGCGTTGCTCATATCCATGCCTTATTTGAGAATGTCAGAAATTTGGTTGTGATAAGTTCCCCCAAGGTCAGCCCCTTCACAAAGATATACCTACATACATACATACACTCACGCCTTTTTCCCATAGGGGTAGGCAAAAACTACAGAACGCCATCTGCTACGATTCTATTATTTTTTTATAAGAATAATCAAGGATGCGTACCGCGAGGGCTAGTTCGAGGTGGCGCAAGAAAAGAGTACCTGGACGGAATTGGGGGAGGCCTTTGCCCAGGAGTGGGACAGCAACAGCTAGAAAAAAAAACATTTATTTAAAACAAAAACTAGTACAGTAAGAGAACAAATTTAAAACTATACTGCAGAAATCTCATATCTATGTCTTTATTATTTAACTTCACAACAGCTTATTGTTTAAACACTAAAAAGGTATTTTTATAAATTCGTCATGTCTGTCTGTCCATCCGTATGTCACAGCCACTTTTTTCAGAATTTATAAGAACTGTGCTGTTGATGAAACTTGGTAAGTAGATGTATTCTGTGAACCGCATTAAGATTTTCACACAAAAATTGAAAACAAAAAACAATAAATTTTGGGGGTTCCCCATACTTAGAACTGAAACAAAATTTTTTTTTTCATCAAACCCATACGTATGGGCGTGGTAAAATGTGTGTAACTGTAACCCCCTGTAACTTCTAAAATAAGAGAATGATAAAACTAAAAAAAAAATATGATGTACATTACCATGTAAACTTCCACCGAAAATTGGTTTGAATGAGATCTAGTTAGTAGTTTTTTTTAATACCTCGTAAATCGTAATGGTACGGAACCCTCCGCGCACGAGTCCGACTCGCACTTGGCCGGTTTTTTTCTAAAAAGTTTATGTAATTACATTACTAAAGACAGTTTGAGGCCGTAAATATGTCACATTTGTGATAACTGTTCTTGTCAATTTCGATATATTTGCATAAATACCTATTATTTTACACCCATTATTTTTACGCGGCATTTAGGTTAGATACGCACCGTTATTTGTTCAAAATGATTATTTCCTTTATTTCAGTTATGAAGTCCTTAGGTCCAGACTTGGTATATGGCGTCATAGCGGCGATGGATGGCGAACGAGACCCTCGCAACTTATTATTCATATTTACTTTCCTACAAAAATTCTTAGAAATGGTCCCTCTTGGACATTTAGCTGAGGAAATGTTTGACGTCATCTCCTGCTATTATCCCATTGATTTTCACCCATCCCCTGATGATCCCGCGGCGGTGACTCGAGAAGAACTGGCCAACTTGCTAGGACCTTGTCTATGTGCCGTCCAAGAATTTGGAGAACCATGTATTGCACTCCTGATAGAGAAATTGGACTCCAACTTAAGGGTGGCCAAACTTGATTCATTGAAGCTATTGGTAAGTTAAATTTTATTTACTCTTATACAAAGCATTTGTAAAATGAGTACTCGAAACTTATTTCCTATACATTCCCGCGGAAAGTCCAATTTTTGGTTTACCAGCTTTGTTCGACTGCTATATTTTTTTATTTCAGATTCTAAGTTGTAAAAAGTTTAGTCCACAAACTTATAGCCCATATCTGAGAACTCTTTGGGCCTCCCTTAGCAGAGATATGTCTCACAAAACTGACGACGATCTCAAATTGGCTTGTCACGAGGCGTTATCTGCGTTGATTGCAAAACTGGCCCCAACTGCCAATACAGATCAAGCATTCGAGAACTTTTTAAAAGGAATAATAATTTATTGCCAAACAACTATAGCGGAAGCATCTACAGTAGCACAATTCGTAAAAGGCGCAAAAATACTCCTTACAACAGCGAATGCTTCTGATCAGTCTTGTGGGTCTATAGTTAGAGCCATGGTACCTGCAACAGTCGCGTTTTTTGAACTCAAAACAGCACCGAAATTGCAGCTAGCCAGTTTAGATTTTATCGGAGACTTGTACGAATGTGCTAAAAATCGGGCTTTGGTGGAGGACGTAAAGGCCCAGATAACAAACGTGCCCCAACTCTGCCTTACAGCTGTCAGCCAAGCTTCTAAAGAATACCAAATGGCTGGCTTCAAAACTTTGATCAGAGTGCAGGAGTGTTTACAAGAGGATCTCGTGTTGCCGTTTGTTGAAGTCCTTATTTACAATGTCCAACATGCACAGGACAACGACCTCCTAGCAATCAGTGTGGAAACAGTACATGCAATCGCAAGGAAATATCCAGAATTAATCATGGATTTAGTTGTCAGAGGAAAGTGTAGTATGGAAAACGTAACGCAAGACAAGACAGTCTTTCAAAAACGATTGAATTTACTTACTAACTTGGCTAGTATAGATGACTTTACAAAAGTGATCATTGAAGAGATGTTGAAAATAATTACGTCTAATGATCCAGAAGCTTTACATGTGGTCGAAGCATTGAGTGGATCAATATCTATGGTTAGTGTGTTTACGTCTGAAAAAGTAACACAAATCGAAAGTGACCACGGTCTTATTGACCCTGTGTTAGCTTGGCTTTACAAAGAAATATCTGCGAGTAACCCAGACGCTTTAGCACACGGGTACACTTTAATAGCTAATACAATAGGATCCTTGCCTCCAGAGAAACAGCAGAACATTCTATCGAAACACACTCCTCAAGCTTTAGAACAATGTATGAAGGACGACGTTTACTTTTTAATAATCGAATGCTTGTATACTCCTTTGCATCAAACTGTGTACAATTCAAAATTCGAAGAGATAATGACAGTTGCGTTGAGGGTGTCTTTGACAAGTGAAAACGAGGTTATAAGAAATAAGGCTTGTGTGTTGATAGCACATTTGTTGAATAAGGCTGAGCATGGACAGAAGTTCGAGTTACTGTATGAGTTGTTCAAATCTCGCTTGGCGACGTGTAGTAGGGAGGATGAAAAACTATGTCCGAGGCTAATACAGTTGTATGGATGGATTACGAAGGCGTTGATTATGAGGGGTAGTGAAATGTTCATGTTTTGGTTGCAGAAGGTGAGTTGTATTTTGTATTGTATTATATATTTTTATTTAAATAAGAAGAATTGATTAATACTACCTTATTTTGCTATCCAAATATACAACGACTTCAGTTTTTTGCTGTGACCTGTATGCCCTCAACGAAAATTTTCCATTATCTTGGGTTTACAGCAAATATTCTAAAAGCACAAAGCTCAGATCGAGAAAATTCGATTGCGGGTTCCATAGCCGCACGCCCAGATGTTTTCTATGCATAAAACATACATTTAGCTTACACGAACTTGACATGATTTATACTCACTTATTTAATTTCTTTTTTTGTAATTTTCAGATCGTAGGAATCTTATCAAATCCTAAATACTGTAAACAGGGTGCTGAAGCCATAAAACTCGTCATGACCGAGAACACAGACTATCTGAACCTTAAACAACACTGCAGGATAAGTGTTTTGTATCGACAGAGAATGTTTCAGGCATTCGCTCAATTGTCCACCAAAACCGGGTCATTGACCCCACAAACTAAGGAAGCGTACTTACTTAGTTGGGCACACATACTCGATAAGGCACCGAAGACTGTACTTAAAAATGAGGCTCCTAAGGTTGGTTTTTTATTGTATTTGTTTTAGTTATTTTGGTTTAAAGCGGTAAACTTTGCTTGCGCGATCCAGGATTAGGTTTGTAGTTCCACGTAGCGCGCTAGATGTCGCTACAGTATTATTAATATTATTTGGTAGTCGTGCCTGACATGCCTACATGCGAGCACGAATGGGTTGGCACGAGGAAGTACTACCCTCCCACAGAATATCGACGTTAATTAGCTATATGTATACTGTGTAACTGTACTAGACAGTGACCTGATGACCTCAAGATATGTTATGAGATGTCAAGTCTCGTTCTCGTCTCGAATTTGAATCCAACGCACGCAACTCTGATTGTTCGTAAGATTGTGCGTTTCATTATTTAATAATCACTCGCTTAAAACGGTGAGGGAAACATCGTGAGGAAACGAGACGGGGCTTGTGAATTTGCCAACCCGCAGTAGGCTACCGTGTTAAACTATAGCCTAACCCCTCTCAGTCTGAGTGGAGACCCGTGCCCAGCAGTGGGACGGTACATGGGTTGGTGATGATGATATTATATACTGCTGCGTTCCGGAGGCCAATTTCTCTATCAGTCCCCTTACTTCGCCTTTCCCTCCTTTTTCCTAACGGTAGGCAGCAGCTTGGTTGTGTTTTCTTCGCATTGTTTACCCCGCGTTCGCACTGAAAGATTGGTAGCTACCTATCCCTCAATCTTTGAGAGTTGGATAGATATTTGCAACATGTTTTGTCGTCGGCGGGAACAAGGGATTCGACAATTCCAATAGAACACAGCCAGTCTATAAGCGGCTGTTACCACTTACCATCAGGTATTACGCCTGCTCATACGCCTTAGTTAATTAAAAAAAGTGGTTTTTGAAATAGAAGTAAAACTACTTTTTACGGATTTTCGTTCGATCGCGTTATATTGATATAATTTAATTCCTGACATCTCGATTCCGTAAAAAGTAATTTAATTTCAATGTCTTATATTCGCGTAAGTGTTAGAAACCAGTAAAAATTATTTTTTCGGTTCCAGGTTGCACCAATAGTAATAGATTCATTAGAATTCGACAATAAGGAAATGTTACAAGTTTCGCTCGATGTGTTGTGCCATTTCGTACAAGTGAATCCCGACATTGTGGCCGACAGCTTACAGACGATATTGCCTAGGTTAATTAACTTGACTAGATATATGAAATCTATGGTAAGTTTATCTTTTTTTATTTGAAAGAAATGTACAGCAACTCATTTGATATACCTTATATATAACTTTGAACATACGGCAATGAAAAAATAATCGCTTTTCGCTTTAAAAAATCTGGGTCCTTGCCGCGAGTTCGGTCTATTTTGAGTTATTTATGTTCTAAAATTCATCAGAATAGGTTCAATAGTTAATGCGTTCACGCATGAACACAACACTAAATTATATACTTTCCAAGTTTTTTTGGTACATTCGAGTTATTGGTTTATTATAATATACCATCACATTTTTATTCCTCGAAGGGTTAAGCAGAGGCGTACTATTATACATCCAGATTTCTCTGGTGTGTTGAATTCTATTAGAAAAGCTCAATAACACCACCTGGGAATCGACACTAGGAGTTCTAGAGTGGCAGCCGCGCTTACGACCACTAAACTAATGAGGCAGTATTACATTTTTAAGAACCAAATATCTACGTTTTATTTTCGTTTCAGGATGTCCGAATAAAAAGCCTCGAGTGTCTTTACGACGTAGCAAACTCATTCCGAACTTCATCCTTGCTTCCATACAAACAAGACGTTTTACTAGATTTAGCGCCATCTTTGGACGATAAGAAGCGACTAGTACGAACCGCAGCCGTTCGCGCGCGATCCCGTTGGTTCCTTGTTGGCGCGCCTGGTGAAGACAAAGTAAACTAGAACAACAAAAATTTTTAAATAAAGAACGGTATATTTGTTTTTTATTATTTTCGAAATGTCAAAATGTAATGGCGAACGCAATGCAGACTATTTTATTAGTTCCTCTTTTTAATTTTTAATAAAATTAAAAGGTTAGGAATAAATGTTGTTTTTTTTTGTTGATGGTATGTATAATTAAATCGTTTGTTATTATTATAAGTCGCTGACAGTTGTAATATTGTATTATTACAAAGAGATTTCTAGGGAATGACGATTAAAATTAGACTTTGTACATTAGATTATTATGAATAGTCGAAACCGATTCAGGATCTGAAATAAATTGTCTAAATCTAATAATGCTATGGTTGTTGACAATAAAACTTTTGTTGCGAAATTATGTAGATACTGTAATAAATTGTATATTTACACGAATGTGTTTCTTCTTTAGGTTTCCATCCTTTAAAAAAATCTTATGAAAAACCTCTTCGATCGTAACTATGTACTTGGGTACTGACAGTCAATATCGAATATATCGGAACAAACATCAAGTATCTGTTCAGAATTATCTACAGTACCTACATAAGAAATTAAACGTTATTTCAATGGGATAAAAAACATGCTAATATGACAGCAGCTGCCTTCTACGTTCGTGTCAATTGATATTATACCTACGAATAATGCTAAGACTAACATCTACCACGAAGTCAAAAGCTCGACGGTGGTCTTTAGCGAGTCGCCGTCTCAACGTGACACTGGCAGAATAGCCGCAATCGGCTCAATTGCCACAAAAAAAAAAAAAAAAAGTATTTAGTATTTTAATTTCCTTTCGTTTCTTCGTTCAGAATGAATATATTTGGTACTGATTGTCATTACCTATGCATAATCAAAAATAATGAATGAAAAATTCAATGCATATTAAAGAGTTCGGAAGCCTCCCCGTTTGGGGTGCATTGAAAATGTTTTGTCTGCAGTTTTGATGCATCGATTCTATCCTTTTATGCAAATAGTCACCGTTTTGAATCGCGATCATGGTTCTAATTAATTCCATTAAACTAAGGTTTAATCGGTCTATTAATATTAGCGCTACCGTAAGCGATGAGAGAATTGATTTTATTTCAGTAGATAAAGGTAGACTGCCTCATTAGTCTAGTAGTCCTAAGCGGGACTGCTAAGCTAGAGGTCCTGGGTTCGATCCCCAGGTCGAGCAGTGTTATTGGGTTTTTCTATGAAATTCCCAGTAGCAGCTCAGAGTCTGGATTTGTGCACGGTTAATGGCAATAGGCTCGCCCCCTATTAAATGGGACCTAAAAACATACCGGCGAATTGTGGGTGTACATTAGTACGTCCAGCAGTGGACGAATACGGGTTGATGATGATGATGATGATTTGTACCTACACCTCTGCCTAACCCTTCGGGGAATGCAGGCGTGATGGTACCTATGTATGTATGTATGTACCTATGTATAGACAAACAGTAGAAAAACTCTGGCCTAGTTTCTTCAGATAAATATGTAGGTAAGTATATGATATTTTTTAAATAACTGCTTTCATATTTCATACGACAAAGCTCTTCACATTGTCCTCAACCAGTCACCAGACCCTCATTAAAACGACAAACGACCAAAAAAGCCCCATTTAAAATGTAAAAACACACTGGAAACCGTCTCATCGCCCCAGGGCCGCACCTAGGATTAGTCGGACAAATCTGAGCCACTAACAATTTGATCTGAATTTGCATAATCTCTTATCGCATTGCGCGCGTTTGCACCACTTTAAATGGTAATGAAGGGTTGGTCGCCCTAAACTGGAGTTTTTGAATTGCTACCGTGTATACGGTTGAATTATTAAGTTTTGAATTGATGTTTTTGTGATAAGTGGGTATTTACAGTTGAGTTGATGTTTAAATAAGGTTTATTTATTAGGTATTGGGATGTGTCTGCCCTGCCAGACAGACCCCAATAGGAAATATATCTGACAGACCTATATCTAACTTAGGTATCTATATACATACATATTGTCATTCCTGTCTTCCATGGGGGTAGGCAGAGACTATGGATTTCCACTTGCCACGATCCTGGCACACTACTTTCGCTTCATCTACATTCATTAATCTCTTCATGCATGACCGTCGGTTTAGGGTGCTCGGAACCTGGCCTATATCTAAGGACTAAAATATATTGTAGAACATTTAAAAGTGTACCTAGCGAAAGATTGAATGCTTAGCTAGCTCACATAATGTGGCTCTTATTAATGAATATTAAGTACCTATAGATACTTAATAGTTACAATAGCTGTTTTAAAACCAATAACATAGCTGTTTTAAACATATTTCGAAAAGTCTATCTACAAAAATGTCTCAAAGATGGCTAGATAAGTTTGAAATTGCTTCCTGTCTATCTACTACATTGCTGAGCCTCACAATGTTCATAATTAAATTTATTGGAAAATTTACCATCCATGTTAAATACAATTAACATTGAGTATAGTTAGGCAACTAGCTTGTAGAGACAGGTGCATTTGTATCTATAGCTGTACCTTCAGTAGGCAATTGATGCTGTTAATCCCAAAAGTCATAGCTACCATTGAAACACAAACCAGACAAATCCGATTATCCTCACGATACTAAACCTCGGCTAGTCTAATTTCTTCCAGAACACTTCACTAAGCTGGTTACACACGATTTGTATTCAAACTGCCAGGCGTTAGTCCGAAGATAGGTCCCTAGACGGATAATGTACGAATGTCCGACCATCGGACCTTTATACGGATTAAACGAACAAATCCGCCCGTTGATGATTCAATTTAAATTTGCATAGTCTGTCCGCCATTTAGGAACAAATGTACGAAAGATTGATGTTGGTTTAGATAAAAATGTACAATGTATGTACTTAAATTTGCATGTTTTGTTTTGTTCGTCGTAAACTCGACAATTGTGTTCCTTTTCTATTTAGGTTTTCTTTTATAGGATCTGATTTCAAGGGTTAAGTAAAATGTCAGAAATAATTTTTAATTTATTAGGTAGATATCTATACAATAAACAGTTAGTTACAAATAATCAATCGAATTATCCGATCCAAAAATTATGTTGTTGTCTGATGGCAGTCGCAATTTCAATCGTATAAAATATTGAATTCCCCAACTTAATTGGGAAAAAGACTAGGAGCCGGCGATTATGAGGTATACATGCTATGATTTTCATCATTTGGAGGGAAAGGACAGCCCGGCCGCATATGTCCACCAAAGGTTAAGAAACCCGGACTGTTTATTGGTTGAGATTTAATGTTAATAACTCAGATCAAATAAAAAGTTAAAATGGAACTTTGCGAACAAAGAAGTGAGGCCGGCTAAAACTACGCCTAACGGTGTACAACACACAATTACAATACATATGTGCGTGTAATTGTGTGTTGTACACCGTTAGGCGTAGTTTTAGCCAGCCTCACTTCTTTGTTCACAAAGTTCCATCTTAACTTTTTATTTGATCTGAGGTTAATAATAAAACAATAGATAGGTATTTATATGATTTAATAACGATGCGAATCTTGGAACCGCATTACAACTTTTACACATGCTGTTTGCCATCACGCCCGTAGCGTGTAATGGATTAGGCAGAGGTGTACTAATGTACACCTAGTAGTACGCTGGTAGGTATATTTTTTTGGTTCATTGCAATTTGGGGTGAGCCTATAAACCTTGCATAGACCCAAATTACGATTTGTGTAGAAACTTAAATCCATAAATAAATAAATAATTGAACACAGAATTTCAAGACCTCAGGCCGTACCATGACCTAACGCGATCATTTGTAGATTGTGAGAAAGGGATGGTGCTATATAAATGTAGAGCGGCGTCCCTCTTTCTCAATACCACGTGGAACGGCCTCAGAACTCGTAACGTTTGAGATTGTAGACTAATGAGACAGTCAGTGAGACATTAGAACAGATTGGTATCACTTTACTAAGATAATCGTATACACATGTTAATCAACTAATTATCGTTAACGTGACACGAGTGGTCGTGTCATTAACGGCTGTTAATTACAATACAACACTAATATATAAATAATGGCACTTTGATGTCCCACAACTCCCACAGTATGGGTGGCGCTTACGAGTGTTATGTCATAATCATGTGTCATGGAATAATTAGCTGGTTACGAAAAAGTGTGCTAATCAGCATGTTTTTGTGGTTGCCGTCGAATTCCCATTTAATATAGCGCTCCCGTCAACATGAGTACGGCCGTTTTGGAGACAAGTCGAAACAAACAGACACAAAGTCAGGAAAAAAGAGAAATGTTTTTTTTTTTCGTTTAAAAAATACCATAAAGCTATTCTTTCATACGCATTTAGTAAAAAGCTATTATTTTGACATTACAAACATACATTTAAATTTTATTTATTTTGTGTTTGTGAGTTCCTACATTTTTATTTGTGCTCAAAATGAGTCAATAAAATATAGGTATTTCTTCTTCTTCTAAAGTCTATGATGTACCTACTTACTAAAGTAACTACTAAGACACTATTTCGATCGATAGCTCTATTTCTGTCTTTTTTATAACACGATCTACATATTCCTGTTTCTAAATCACACGATGACTTGATTCCTTAAAATACAAGTTTAAACTACGGTATTAAACAAACGAGTATATTTCTCTTAGCTAATCCACTACTAATGCTAGAGTGGGACATGGTTTTGCCAACCCAATGAGCCGAGCTTCGGTTAAAATCTGCGTTTATAATCCATGGTTTGCGGTTACTTGTCTCGTTAGTTTATTTTTTGCTGAGTCAGCAGATTAGGGATATTGTTAAGGAAGTATGGTTATTAACATAATATAGGTATGTATACAAGGCGAGTAGTACCTACTAATGGAGTATTATATTCAAAGGATATGAAAGTAGCAAAGTAAATATTAACTTGTGTTCTTCTAGTTTCAATTCCCAGGTTATTCCATTAGAAAATTGTGCCCGGTGAATGGCAATAGGCTCGCCCCCTATTATCTACATGAGACCTAAAACATAAACGGTGAACTGGGGGTGTAAACTCAGATCAAATAAAAAGTTAAGATGGAACTTTGCGAACAAAGAAGTGAGGCCGGCTAAAACTACGCCTAACGGTGTACAACACACAATTACACGCACACACGTATACCGAAACTACGCCTTATCTTGTCAGTCGAGCTTTCGATACCTCGATAGCTTAGTAGGTATTAAAAATATTCTGAACATTTCAACATATTAAACAATATTTTAGTTAATACTTCGCAAAGGAAACTAACATTTTTATCTTACAGTCTTGCTTATTAGAGCTGAGTTAGCTAACCTCTGTAGTTAATGAAATTGCATTTATATTTTTAAATTATTGAGGTTTACGCGATAACAAGAACAGTCTGTTTAACAATAGAGTCAGAACACTAACGAAGCTGCATTCTCGATTTAAAAATCGAATATAAAGCTGTTTCAAATCGATAAAAAATAATAGTATTTGAAGAAGTTTTCAGTTGAACATAATCAGTACTGCACGCGTTATGCAGCGAAGGAAATAAACTTTAAATTGCTCCTGTCCAACCTGATTTGCAGATTCAATAGTGTTTGTAACTGCAGTCAAAATAGGCATCAGTCATCAATCCATTACATTGCCCCACTGCTGAGCACGGGTCTCCTCTCAGTACGAGAGGGATTAGGCTATAGTCCACCACGCTAGCTTACTGCGGGTTGGCAGACGTCACACGCCGTCAAGAAAATCTCTGAGGCATGCAGGTTTCCTCAAGATGTTTTCCTTCACCGTTTAAGCGCGTGATAATTATTTATTAATACGCACATAACTTCAAAAACTCACAGGTGCCTGCTTTGAATTCGAACTCGAGACCTTTGACTTGACAGTCCAATGGTCATATCAGTAGGCTATCACTGCACTCACTGCAAAATAGGAGTAGTTACTAAAAATAAGCCACAACTTTCTATCACCAGTTTTATACCTCGATATTTTTAATATACGCAAACGGGAGCAACCCTATTACCGCTCTAACAACTTCTAGTTGCCGGCCACTAAATACGGACGGTACGGGCAGGGCTGGCCCGTAATAAAGAAAATCCCCTTTTCATTGTACTTTATGCGTCTGCCGGCACGCAATATCGTTAATGTTTGGCGCAGGCTCCGGCGCCTGTCCTATTCTGTTAATTAAAAGTTACTTGTACTAACTTATTTATATTCAGGCTTAAGGCTTAAGTGAATTCGCTAGGTATGCTGAAATAATTGTAGTTTTTTTATTTAGGGCCTGTTTCATAAGTTCCCGATAAATTATCTGACTGTTAAATACATACAAATTCTGTTCCAATTTTGATTTTTTCTGGTAAATAGTGCTTATCCGGAGGTGGTGAAACAGGCCCTTAATGTGATAAGATGACAAACACCGCCTATACACAGCCTATGTCTCTAGAGTAAAACCAAAGAGAGTTGATGGTCGTTATACCTAGTTTGAGGCAAACCATTACAAAATGTTCTCGATCATTTAGTTTAAGTTCGTATGTGAATTATCATAGCATACAGCCAGTGCCGGATTAAGCAAGCGTTGGGCCCGTCGCGTATTCTATTGATTGACTCTTGGTCTACTGTAGATTCAAGTATAAAGTTGTAAAAAAACTATAATCAATACATTTGTGTAAGTACAATTTATTTGACAAGGAATAATCCACTTTGATGAATGACGACTATTTAGTGTTTTATAATCAGAGTGTCAAATTGATTAATGAAAAATGATTCATTCAAAACGTTAAGTCTGCTAAATTAGTCTAGTGGTCCTAAGCGCGACTGCTACGCTAGAGCTCCTGGGTTTAATCCCCAGGTCAAGCAAAGTGTTACTGGGTTTTTATATGAAATTCTAAAATCAGCTCAGAGTCTAGATTTGTGCCCGGTTAATGGCAATAGGCTCGCCCCCTATTACTTGAGACCTAAACATACGGGCGAAGTGTGAGTGTACATCACACAGCCTAACCCTTCGGGGAATACAGGCGTGATGGTAGATATGTCAAAACTTTAAGCTCGGGCGAAGGTTTCCGGATTTGAATACGCGGGTTCCCTATTGCGACTCCTGCTATATGGTAAATCCGCCACTGCATACAGCACAAACATAAATCTATAAGCACAAGCGTGCCAAAATTGGCCCATACGTATTCCCTATACCGGTACGTACCGGAACGCACACGACTCTAATCCGGTTTGCGTGTTATCTGCGTATCTCTTAGCGTACGGCGTCACGATAGTTGTGCCCCGGCCAGGATTAGGCTCGGCTCGTTTACCGCGAGCACAATGTGCTTCGACGGGTTTTGCTGCCGTATATAAATGACGTTATTTTGCCTCTGTCTGTTCTGTAGCTCGTGTTTTGATATTAATTGTTGAATACAACAACAGCATCAAAATAATTACTTGAATAACGTAGTCCACGACGCTAGACTTTACACGTTGAAAAATCTCTCAGGTATGCAAGTTTCCGTGATATTTTCTTCTAAATAATACATTTTAAATAAACATCAACATTTATAGATCTTTATGCAAGTTTTTAGAAGAATAAGGTGTTAGGTTCCATGTAGCTAATAGGTGGCGAGCCACTACTATTAACGGAGCACAAATTCCATATCCATTCCAGTCTCTCTCTCTCTCTTTAGTACCCTAAAGAGAGAGAAAGAATCTCAATAAATCTCTGCTTGACCTGGGAATTGAACCCCCTAGGACCACTAGACTAACTTGGCAGTTTCCGTGATGTTTTCTTTTAAATAATAAATTTCAAAGGAACATGCAATATAGATAAGATTTTTTACATTTTTTCCTAGCATTAACCTCTAAAAAAAAAAACAAAAGAAATCCACTCAATGCACAATGGCGCGAAAACGCCTCATTTAAGAAAAGAACTCGGAATTTTTAAATTTAGAACACCGAGGAAGAAAGAATAACAAAATGTGTTCTATTTCCATGCTTATACGCATAAAGGAAACAAGAGAGCGCAATGAATTTGCAACGGCTACGGCAAGTAGCTCTCGTAGCGCTTGGCTACGAGAGCCAGCTACGCCGGCTACGAATAACATTTCGTTTTGACCGGCGTAGCCAGCTTGATGGACTCTTTATTTGGAGAGAATTTTGTCTTTATCTGTTATAATATTACGAAGAAAGAATGTTTCTTTTGATATGACAATATTGTTATCCAACAAACAATGGTATAATTATGTACGAGTGAGTATGTTTTATTAATGTAGACTAGATTACAGAAAAAAAATAGGTATTTTTTTATAAAACAATCTCCCAGATCTGCTTGGTCAGATTACTTTACAAACTAATAGAAATTTTGTAGTTTATAGTCGACAGCTATCTTCAATTATTTTTATAACGTGTTTAATAAATAAAAATGTTTTAAATTACATATATTATATTATACAAAAAAAAAAATCTGAACTTTCTGCCTATGGGCAGAGGGCATGATTATAGTATTGCAATATCTGCCTCATTAGTCGAGTGGTTCTAAGCGCGACTGATTAGCTAGAGGTCTCGGGTTCGATTACCAGGTCGAGAAAAGCATAATTGGTTTCAGCACGGAAGCTCGGAGTCAGCAAACCGGTTACCGGCGAAATGTGGGTGAATATTACTAACCTTTGTTATGACTAACCCTTCGGGGAATAAAGGCGTGTTATGGTATGTTATGTAGTCTATCGATAACCTAAAATTTCAAAACTAAACAAATCGACCGACCGTTTCGCATCTCTATATATTATTAAATGCATGTTCAAACTATTATCTCAAACATTCGTATTAACCCTTCTCGTGCACAACGATAAGGCAGTGTATACATTATGCTGACATGGTTCCGCATTTTACAACGCTTGCATAGCATTGCCAAGAATTGCAATTATGTGTGACGCGTGACAGTGCACACTGCTTGTTCGTATATTAGACTACTTAAATGTACTCTCAGCTTTATATGAATGAAAAGGATTTGCAATAGCATCCTTTTGTGTAGATTAGCACAATTGGTTGCACTACTAGGGTATATTATAAAGTTTTTTTTTTGTATTTGTTGTACTATATTATAAAGCTTATATTTGTGGTGTACAATAAAGAATAAAATAAATAAATAAATAAATAAATATATTACGTGTTGTATATTTAAATATAAACTAAAAAATACAATCACGCTTGTATTCGACTCAAGGGTTATGCAGAGGTAGGCTGTAGGTACTTACTATACACCAACAGTTCGCCGGTATGCTAAGGTCCCATGTAAAAGTGGGCGAGCCTATTGCCATTCACCGAGCATATATCCAAATCCAGGTGCTACCAAGGATTTTATAGAAAAACCCAATAACACTTTGCTCGAGCTGGAAATTTAACCCAAGACCTCTAGCGTTGCAGTTACGCTTAGGACCACTAGACAAATGGGGCAGTATTCTTATTACAATAAAAAAATACGAAAATAATTGTATTTTTTCATATGTTTACTAAAACCTAAACAAGGATAGAGCCATATATATATTACCATGACTAAAACCCCTATAATTAAACAGGAAATTCAAGCCAAATTCTTGGCCTTACTGTATAACGCGAACGTAGATGCCTCGAATAGCTGTCATTTACCAACAAAGGAACCATCCTTCTCATCTCGAGGAATGCATTAACAAAATGGCCGATGGGCGATGACATACATTACTAACGAGGTCTGCGCGTTTGTAACTCAAATTGCGTAGAAATGTCATTGAGGTATTATAAACTGAGACTATACCAGTAACCACAATACACTCTACACGTTGAGGAGTAAGTACCACATCTCAACGAATAATAAAGACATGCTACAATAAATAATAATAAATTATACCACTTCTATCCCAAAAGAGTAGTTAGTATTTGTTAAAGACCTTTAAGACTATAAAAAAATAAATCAAAAAGTTATAACATTACCATTTGGGAAGTAATTATTATGGGTGTTTATTTCCTGATTTTAATATCAGTTTAGGCTGATTTAAATAATAGTGCTAGGCATGGCAAGTCTAGTGATGCAGAACGTAGTTATATCTCAGTGGTAATTACCCATTCATTACGACGGTCTTGTTTTACTACTTATGTGTATGGCACTTGTAATTCTTGCAATTCTTGCTTGCTAAGTTTTGGGACATGGTGGGTGTGTGGTGGTGGGTATGGTATAAGTTTTAATCAGATGGGGGGCAACTGATTAAAACTCAAACTACAGTCGTTTCGTAAATTCTACTTCTGTTGTTTTAAGGAGACGTCATTCTAACCTTTTTGGGGACAGATATTATCGTGATGTAGGTACTTATGTGTACAAATCAACAACGTACAATGTTTAACGTAAAGATAATTTAAATACGTAAGTTTCAACAACTAAGTCAATTCGTGAAACGACTTTATTATATCATCATTCCATTTTATTACCATCTCCCATCAGAATGAGAGGAGTTAAGCCACCAAGTTTATAGTCCACCATGCTAGCTTGCGGGTTGCCAGATTTAACACGCCGTTGAGAAAATCTCACAGGCATGCATCCTTCTGCTTCGTCCTGTGTTTATTTTCCAGGTCAAAAAAAGTGTATTAGAGTTTTGATTTGTGCCCAGTTATTGGCAATAGGCTCCCGTTCTACATATAACCTATTATATGGGACCCTATACCTACCAGAATCTGTGAGTGTACCTGCCTATATTCGTTTATTCCTGATTAACCTTTCGAGGAATTCAGGCGTGATGGATGCCAATTTATCATGCAGTCATGAATAGTATATTCATCATACAGAACATCTAATATCTCACAATAACTGCATAACATTAGCAAGCGAACAATCCGTAAGCTAAGCATAATTTGCGGTGGCTTCTGATTTATAGTGGAATTAACGTAAAACTTCATTTAGTGCATAAACAATGGACGGAACCTGCTCTGTGCATGTCATAATTTCTCGTCATTCTTAACTAGGGAAACTCATGTGATATTCGTCTTTTATATTTAAGTTTCTGTGAGAATTTGTGTTTATTTATGCGCAAAATACAGGAGATTTAATCGTGAACAAGATATATTGTTATCTAGTGATATGACCATTGGACTTCCAAGTCATTGGTCTCGCCTCGAATCCAAGGCACGCAATAATTAATTAATAATTATTATGCACTTAAATAGGCCTGTTGTATAAACTAATATTATAAAGAGGAAAGATTTGGTTGTTTGTTTGCATTTAGGCATAGGCTCTGAAACTACTGGACCGATTTGAAATTTTTTTTCATCAATAAGTAGAAAGCTACACTATTCCTGAGTGACATAGGCTACCTATATATTATCTCCACGAGAGCAAAGCCGCGGGCGGACGCTATTTCCTAAAATTCAACATCAGTCTACTACCCAAGAGAATTGCTCTGATTATTTAAAACAAAAGAACGCTACATTAAAAAAGGATTATTATACGCAAAATACTAAAAAGAGCAGAACCGTGTCAAAGAAAAATTGCATACGAGTAGAACCTACTTAGTTGGAAAGCATTTCCACGTTCCACGAACAGGGAAAGCTGACGCATTTTAAAATGAGATTGGTTAACATGGTATGGTGGAAACTCGCCTATTTGTCGGCAGGACTAATAAAGACTGCACATATGTGTCGTGCACTCGCGCTAGCTATAAAATGGCGCTTTGATTTTATTTCATAAGGTTATTTTACACTCCATACTTCGGAAAACTGGATCGTGACTTTGTTGCTCTGCTTTTACTTTGAATTTGAGGCCGAAAAAGCTTTGAAAGGAAACTGAAATAATTTATTACTCATACACAATTTAGTGTTAGTTATTGAAGGGTAAGTATACTTTTATATCTTAAAAAAGTAGACACTCTAGAAAGATACACCGACCTTATTAGTGAGATCCTTCAGGTAGGTCAGGTGCGTAGGACTTACTTGTTACCGGCGCGTGTGTATGAATGTAGAAACGAATGGGGAAACTTGTATGAATGTGGAAGAAACGAAAGAGGTAGGTTAGAATATATGTAAAACAGTGTGCTAAGACACGGTTATACAATATGATATAACAATAATTATTTTATGTTTCAGACTTTTAATACTAGATGGCACTGTAAAGAAATTTTTGAATATTTCAACTTTATCGAGTCGATGGATATCGTAACTATAAAAAATTGTTTTAAGAGTGCACTCCAAAACAAAAGTTGTTGCCTCATTAAAGTAGAAGTTATTAATTGGCACAAGTTTTATATTTGAAATAGCATAGTGATTAAAAGTTTTAAATCGTTGTGCTATAACTACTTTGAACTTTTGACTCATACCGCTAGCAATTGCCAAAATGAGAATATATTGCGGTGACAGAACAATTAGTGGTGCACGCGCCTGCTACGCTAGAAGTCCTAGGTTCTATTCCTAGGTCGAGCACAGTGTCTCGGAGTCTGGATTTATGCCCGGCTAATGGCAATAGGCCCTCTATTACATGCGATCTAAATATTACTGTGTGGGTCTACAGAAGTACTCCTCTACCTAAGACTTCGGGGAATACAGGCGTGATGGTATATATTATGCTTGTATTTTTTTTCCTACCGACTTTTAGAACAACATCTTAGCCGGGAACACATGGCACCGACTGTGAGACGAGCGTCGTAACTCACGGTCGAGTTCGTATCTCAAGCAATAACTTGAGATAAATCACGCGAGTATTCGTCCATTGTGCCGCTATCCTATTGTTGCTCTGTTGATTTCGGTCCAGGGGACTTATTAATGGTTAGGGGAAATTATATTTAATGGGAAATATTTCAGTAGCAGACGTTGTGGGGGTGGTAAGGGAAAATATTATTGATGTACAATATAATGGAAGGTATTTTTTTACTGGTAGCGTGTTGCAGTTATTATTAACAATGCCCCACATACATATTGTCAAGCCTGTCTTTCGTGGGGGTAGGCAGAGACTATAAGTATATATTTGCAGAATAGTAAATGGACAGCTAAATATACTATTTTTATCGCTTAATGTCTGTGATTAGTTTTTCAAATTACAAAATATATTGCACGTGCAAAGTAAATTGTTGCAAGCACTTATACACACTAATTTGGTGGTCACTTCCAGTCACGAATAAAATAACTGGCGCAGTGAATTGCGTGAAGTTATAATATATTAATAAAATAAAGTAATAAACAAAACAAAAAATAAAGTAATAAAATAATTTTTAATATTTTATTATATATAATAATAAAAATGACTGCCTCGTTGGTCTAGTGGTCCCAATCGCGACTGCTACGCTAAGGTCTTGGGTTCGATCCCCAGGTCGAGCAAAGTGTTATTGAGTTTTTCTATAAAACGCTCAGTAGCAGCTCGGAGTCTGGATTTGTGCCCGGTGAATGGCAATAGGCTCGCTCCCTATTACATGCGACCCAAACATACCGGCGAACTGTGGGGGTACATTAAGTGCACCTCTGCCTAACCCTTCGAGGAATACAGGCGTGATGGTATGTTATGTTATGTAAAGTAATAAATTACTCTAAAGTCATCAATACAAACATTATTAGATTATCATTTAACCATCACCCATTCACTTCGAATCGAAAGTTTGACGCGTTGGTTTTTATTGCCAAAAATATTATAAACATCGATAATTTCATGTTTCGAAGCGGTTGGTCTAGAAGCTTGAATAATTAAATATTTCTAAGGAGTTTCTTATGTAAGCACTAACAAATTTTAGGAAATTCCCTAGACAGTAATAGGATAAACAAGCACAAACGGCCATTTTCGAATCCACAATCTAATTAGCATATTACAATTCAAATTCCCACGTCGATACCACAGTCTGCTTGTACATCCCTATTGGAAATGGACAGTCGACAAAAGAGGAATGCAGTCACCGAAGTAGTTGTGTAGCCCGGGGTTTTGGTATGCAGGCACCTTTTTTTAATTCATGTGCAAATCGTCATGGATACCTAATAGTTATGTCGGACTCCTAGCGAATAAAATCATTCAGTGGCCATTTCCCGCACATTATAAGTTTAGGGCGGGTGATTTGGGGACTGTATACAATGTTAAAATGATGTTCAAAAAGTACTATCTAGTAGTCTATCTTAAATAAATTATGTTGACTTTGGAGGGCCTTTGAAATCTTCAAAGGAAACTATAATGAGATTTCCTGTGCTAAAATGTGTATTAATTTATTACAAAATATTTTTCCAAAAATAGACCATCTCACTGCCAAGTCTCGAGATCGAAACCAAGGCATGCACCTCTGTCTTTTCGAAGTCATGTGCGTATTAATAATTAATTATCACGAGCTCAAACGATGAAGGAAAACATCGTGAGGAAACTTTCATGACGGCGTGTGAAGTCTGCCAACCTGCAGTAGGCTAGCTTGGTGGACTATATCTAAATCCCTCTCGTTCTAAGTAAGCGGAGATTCGTGTCCAGCAGTGGGACAATGTAATTGGTAGATTGTGTAAGATGTTAGCTGCCTGTATATCTAATTCTGTTGTTGACTGTACTTCAAAACTTAAGCCTTGTATTGTAATTGGTACAACCATCCCAGCTTATAGGGATGGTAAAATAATTAAGATATCACACATTGGCAGCTGGGTACGCTATAAATCGAACGGCGACCGCAGATAGGGGCAACCTTAATTTCGAGGTGTCCACAGAACGGATAAATCTGGATTGCTTCCCAAAGCTATGAATACATTATCATAATGATGACTCACATTTTACTGGGATCTTTTTGCGCACCTTAGAATATATTTTCCTCTCGATTACGTGGGTGCGAATATATTGGTATATCGTATATATAGCCTATATCTTGCGTTGCCTGCGGTTTTACTTGCGTTTCAAAAGGATATATTACGTTCTATAACTCTGTTTCTAACAAGATAAATCATGCACCAGATTTTAATTTAGATCTCCAGCTATTTAAATAGTATCCAATTTCACGCAGTAATTTATACGTAATGCACCTGCAAACGTACACATGGACAAAAAATCTAAAGTTGATGGTTTTATCATGTACTATTATATGTGTTATGGTATGACATGACATTGGCGATTTATATATTATTTTAGTTTGCTTAGTAGCTTTGCTATATATATATCGTCCTTAATATAATTACATAGGTGTAAAGTACACTCCCAAATTCAATTTGCATAAGCCTCTTGAATATAATTTGGTTACACTCAATATTGACCCATGTAGTTGAGATAGTTTTAACTGAATAATTAAGTGTCTGTAAGTATTAACCAAGTAGTTATGAAGCACCGCAATAAATTAAATCTCCACTTGTGTTAAAATAAAACAAAGATTGAATATAATAATTATTTAATTTTATATTCGATCTATATTAAAATAAAAATGCCTCATAAGTCTAGTCCTAAGCGCGACTGCTATGCTAGAGGTCCTGGGTTCGGTTCCCGGGTCGAGCAAACTGTTATTAGGTTTTTCTATGAAGTTCTCAGTAGCAGCTCAGAGTCTGGATTTGTGCGTGGTTAATGGCAATAGGCTCGCCCCCTATTACATGGGACCTAAACATACCGGCGAAATTTGGATATACATTAGTACACCTCTGCCTAACCCTTCGGGGAATACAGGCGTGATGGCATTTTATGTTAATAATATGAAATTTCCATCATACTACTTCTGGGTAAGAGTATTAAAATGTGAGGGATTAGGCTCCATAACGAAATGAAATGTCACAAAGGAAAATGTCATGGCATTAAGTTCACAGCACCGTAAATGAACCGTGGACTTCAAGCATAGTAATTAAAGAGGCAAACCATCATAACATAAAACCTTATTAAAAAAATATTTCCTCTCTAACATAATCAAGAATTCTAATTATAAATAGCTCTGTCCTTATCTTACATTCATGAAATACAACGCATGAAAGAGACGGATAGTCGTTTAATGATTACCTTTGAATGCAGGACCGAAGACCTCACCTATAATAGTGGAAGATGCTTTTGCCTATTCCATACAAAATGAATTCTTGCAAGACATAAAAAAAATGCATATTTTAACATAATTCAGTTATTTGGTTATTTGAAAGACAGGTACATTTAAGTAGTTTTGGTATGTTTTAGGACCTTATACTTACATACATACAAAGATACACTCATTCTTTTTACACAGAGGTAAGCAGAAACTATAGACCGCCAATTACCTACTACGACTCTTGCATACCTCTTTCGCTTATTCCACTCTCATACTACGCACTTGACCTTTTTGCAAGACCTCGGCAATAAGATCGGTGTATGTCCTCCTAGGGACTTCTAGTAAAATTTTATAGAAAAACCCAATTACACTGCTTGAACGAAAAATCTAACCCATAGCAGCTTCAGTTCAAGTCATGAATAATTATTTTACTGTATGAAAGTTTTTTGTATGGAATGGCTAACAAAATAACGCCTATTTTAAAAATGCAATTAATATGCAATGAGGTACACGCGGACAATATCATTTGTAATTAGATTTAAAATATCGTAGAGTACGGTACGTTCAAAAGACTCGGGAAGAAGGAACTTTTAAAGACGTTTGTCTCGAAAGCCCTCTTAGACTGAATCTTTTGTATTTTAAAAAGCAGTTTGCAAAGTAGATTCTTGAAGATTTTTCTTCGTATTTGCATTTCTAGAACTATTGAATGTAGCGATGTTTTAGTAAGTAAATAAAAATATATTTATAGTTCGGAGATTGATGAAGTTAAGTTATTTTAGTAAAGGAAAAATACGACCGCGGGCAGGATTCGAACCTGCGTCTTCTGGTTAAGTACAGCAGACGCTATGACCGCTAAGCCACTGCGGTCGGGTGGAAAATGCCTAAAAAATACAAAAAGATTGATGAAGTTTTTAATAATACCCCCTATTCTTAAATTGACATGTGACGGTTTTGTATAAAAGAAAAGCCGATGCCTCAACTCGCTTACTTTTGCTCGGGAGCTCGGAGGCGACATGGACGTCATGTCAGACACTTGTCCGCTAGTAATTGTGATAGTGACTTCGAAGCTCTCCGCTCGTTACGTGTAATTATTGTATGTTTGCTCAGATGTAATCCTGACTCTGTAAATAGCCTCGTCATAACTTCCAATTATACATATTATTATATAAAGTTGCACATAATTATTCTAATGTATAGTTTCAGCTTCAACTCATTTTCTATCCCACTGTTGGGTACGAGTCTCCTCTCAAAGTGAGCTCCACTTCGCTAGCCTACTGCGGGTTAGCAGACTTAATAGTTTACAACAATTTTATTATTCATTCACACTGGATGATCAAATTTAAGCAATTACAACAACATAAACCATGCCAAAGACAAAATACATTTAAAAGTGTAAGCTTTCGAAGTCTGATGAATACTTCTAAGCAAGTCAATAGTACTCCAGGGGGATTACGATCTATTTAACTTCAACTTCGATTACATTTCTCTAGATTAGCGCAACATAAACACAGATAAAAACTCCGAACCAATTACGTTTAGTAATTTCATTGCTTGCGATGTTAAATAACTTATGCTGCGTTTGAACGTGCTGTTTGAGTGGAACAGATGCAGTTTCTCAATTATATTTCGTTCTTCGTTGATATACGAGTAGGTATTAAGATCTCATATCAAGTAATTATGAAGTCTTAATTCACCTAATCGCGTTAACGGGGGCAGAAAAAAAACGATATGGATTGTGTCTGTAACTTGATGGGTTAAATTGTGCAGATAAGTAACAAGAATTAGTAGTTAAACGCTAATATTATTTGCTTACCCACACTTAAATTTATTTTATTTTTCTGTTTACTATTTAAAAAAAAAACTGTAATTCTGTCGCATTTGTACGCTGATCATATATTTATTTATGTTTATGTGTTACTTTCTCATGTAAGTGAATTATAATTATTCTCATGGGAAATAAAGATATCCCAAACCTGGAATTATGTTAAATTTTGTTTAAATCGCTTCAAAGGTTGTCAAATGTGTAATTGTAAAATGCTTGTAAAAAAACTTACTACACACAATCTGTATTAGCTATATTTTACGCGTTTTCCAAGCTTAAGAGTAGATTTTAACGTGTAAAAAAATGTAGGAACATTTTTATTGTCATTTATTTACAATATAACGAAAGGAAATTATACCGATTGAAAATCGCAATTATCGAACACTAACATAGTTGTCATTGTGATTCGAACCATACATTCCAGTAACTGTTCTTTCCACTTGCGTGTATCTAAATGGGTCATGAATTTTATAGGCTATTTGGTCGGCTCAGCACGCTCCGTTCAATGTAACTAGCTCGGAACACATTTATTTAATTGCTCTCATTGCGAACCTATGCCATGCGGATTGCATAGAATTAAGGGATGAAACAATGTTTTGATAAACTATTTATTGATTGGCTCATAATTAAATGCGTTTGGTGTTTATTTGTGTCGGGAAATGTTGTAGAGCTGTGTGAATAATAATAATAGGAATAGTATACTAATTATTTTTGCTTAAGAAAATGTTTGACGTAAATAGAGCTGATCATCAAAAACAATAACAATATTTAAATCTGTTCAAAAATAAGGAAGTTATAAGCACCTTCGTTTTTTCCAGATATAGTGCTTACGATAGCAATTTGTGTCGTCAATAAAATGATGTAATCACACTCGTTTTGCGGGAAAGAAACAAAGGATCGCCTTTCCATGTTTATCAAAAACTTTAAACTTTGATACCTTAGAAGTATATTTTCCAATTACAATTTACCATAACATCAGACATCCCATTTAAAAAGTTCCGCTAGTAAGATTATTTTCTAATGCACAGTTGGTATATTTTTTAATTTATTAGTACAGTATTTATTTTTTATTTAAGACACTACCCATATAAAATTCAGGTCAGACAGAGTGAATGGTCCAAGTTTTTCTTGTAGCTAAGTAATTAACATATCTAATAATGTATTAGATTTTTAAATAGTTATAATAACTTGTTATTAAAAAACATGTTTTGGCACGTTTCAATATTATATTAGGTATAACATAACATAACATACCATCACGCCTGTATTCCCCGAAGGGTTAGGCAGAGGTGCACTTAATGTACCACATTTCGCCGGTATGTTTAGGTCCCATGTAATAGGGGGCGAGCCTATTGCCATTCACCGTGCACAAATCCAGACTCCGAGCTGCTACTGAGAATTTCATAGAAAAATCCAAATAACACTTTGCTCGACCTGGGGATCGAACCCAAGACCTCTAGCGTAGCAGTCGCGATTGGGACCACTAGACTTACGAGGCAGTCATAGTTATATTAGGTATTATTACCAGCATTACGTCTTAATGAGGGCCAAAAGAAAAAAAAAGAAAAGCTTTCGCCTCATTAACAGCAGAAAGAACAATTCCAACAAGCTTTAATCGCTTTGTACACTCGCTAAGTAAGCTCTCTAGGATTGACTCGGAAAATCTGCAGTGCGCTAAAACTTTATTCGGAAAACATTTAATCTGTGTCATTGCGAGATATTTACACTGAAAGTTACAAAACAAAACATGTATAAAGTGGAATTTATGCTAAAAACAAAGCCCATTTAGTTGGCGTCAGGTAACGTCGGGGCATTCTACTGTTTTCAAAGTTGACGACTATGAGTATTGTTTAGACAACGTGATGCTGATACTAATTTCCAATATATACCTATATCTATTGTATATAAAAATCAATGCCACTTTTCGTTGTAATTTTATAACTCAAGAACGGGCTCACCTATCCAAACCAAATATTTTGGCTTTGTTCGGACTATTTAGTAGATGGTTTATGTGAAGTTGCACAAAATCGGTCGAGCGGTTCTTCATTTATCACATTTTTTGTAACAAATGAATTTAATAAATGGCGGATCATTTTTTTAATGGGGATTTTGCTGTCAAATTGAAACGAACACGCGGGCAACGCCGTGGGCGGAAAGCTAGTATATTTATATTTTTAAAGGTTACTGGCAATGTGGGTCGCGCATTACTAGTATTTTTATTAACACCTCGTGCTAAGCTAAATGTTTGTATTACGAATGGGTCCACTTCGGTAGTGCAATGGGTGAGTTTCGAACCGGCAACCTATATGGTGATTATGGCAAAATTCTGAGCAAAAAATTTTTTTGGTGCCTTGTATAAAATTTTCCGCAGCAGGTTTTAGGTGAACAGTTCTAACAACACTAGGGTCGCCTCCTTACATGGGACCTTACAGTATTATACAATAGTAATAACCTACCAAGTACACGTCTGCCTACCCATTCGAAATTATTAAATTAAACCATTACGTATGAGTAATTTAAGCAGATTTTACCTCTTTATGGAAATACTTCCATAAAGAGGTATTTGGCAACAGTATTGCTATTTGTTTCAATATACTGCCTCATTCAAGGATTTTTTCGTGGTACTTGGAAACACGTAACCCTACCTAACCTTGCAACTACCTGACGTTCATATACCTACATATTTATTTCGTACGGAGTTCTAAATACTCCGAAATTGCGACACTTGTCACAAAAGTCGATTTTTGAGCCACTTTGCCGAATGTAAGAAACGTCACTTGTCTTACTAAATACACAAAATAAATTAAAAAATGGACCAGAATTCATGTTCATTCAGGAACTGGCGATTAACCTGGAACTTATTCGAGGTTGGTGAAATGGGGTCTTAGTATTATTAATACTCTAAGGTTTAGAACAACGTGAAGCGCTGAAATGTGATACATCGCTGTATTTTAAAGCTGTCTGACTATTTACAAACGCGGGCAGGCGAAACAAATATGACTACTGTTTATGCTCACGAGTTAATGTTTGGTTTTTGGAGTTTAATAGCACCAGAATTTACAGTGACGGAAGAATCATGTGCATAAAATAAAACACTAACCCTTTAAGTAATTAATTACGGACATAATGCAAAAGTCTAGTACTTTTCTTTTTCTCCGGAGCCCTTTCAAGATTCTTATGCGTCCAGGCGGACTTTTGATGCGCTTTTTTAATGTGCAAAAATCCTCACGAGTGTTCAAAATCCTAATCTTATTTCCTAAGCTAGAGGTCTTGGGTTCGATTCCAAGATGTTTAACGTTAGCTTTAAATTCTCTCGAAGTGGTCTTTGCAGTTAAGTGGGTCCAAAGGACGCAGGTTTGATTCACGCCTGAAATCGAGTTAATCTTGCGCAATTTGTTTTCTTTTTATTTACTTTAAAACGGTTTTTTCATGCTCAAGTGATGAGTTTTTTTACATAACATACCATTACGCCTGTATTACCCGAAGGGTTAAGCAGATATGTATTAATATACATTCACCTTTTACAGGTAGGTTTAGGTCCTATGTAAAGTGAGCCTATTGCCATTGACCGGGCACAAATCCAAAATTCAAATGGCTATGAAAATTTCATGGAAAAACCCAATTAAATTGCACGACCTGGAAATCGACCTATAGAGGCAGCTACCGAACATCTGTCTTGATATAGATTTCATTATAAACAATTATTCGCCAAATATGTCATAATGAAAGCTTTCGACAAAACGCATCCACACATGACTGGCGGCTCGGCCGGCGATCCTTGGCACGCGCGGCTTTTGGATGCCGGCGGCAGTTCGCTTTCGATACAAAATGGAGCCCGACACAAAGTTTGAATGCATGGCATGTCAGTCTGAAAGTCGGCGGCATGTGTGGATGAGCCATTAGACAACCTAACCTAACCATAAAACTCTCGCAGAGCAAAATAAACGGTTATGACATACTGTTGACGATTAACGCCATCTAGTGGCCAACACAGCGTAACAACGAACAGCGCGGTAGAAGGGCGAGCGTTGCGCTGTGTCATTCTTCAATCTAACAATTTCACGACGACTGAGTGTCACCCATACAATTTTGTTGTAATTAATATTATTTGTTCTTCCAAAATAAACGCATTTATAATCTACTATATAAAAATAAGTCGGGTTTTCCTTCCTGACGCTATAACTCCAGAACGCACGAACCGATTTCCACGGTTTTGCATTCGTTGGAAAGGTCTCGGGCTCCGTGAGGTTTATAGCAAAAAAAAGTCCAAAAAAAAACATGGGCGAAGCCATGGGCGGAAAGCTAGTTCATTATAAATACAAGAATCATTTGTCAATCATCTCCATTTATTCATAACACGAACGAGGAAAGGAATCACGCCACCAGCCAGCCTGACAAAATCACCTAACACATACTTATATTGCGTGATATTTGACAAAGATTGTGTAATATCTATACACAATCTTTTGCAAAACACATAATGTAGAACGCTGCCTGTATACCTCTTTTTTAATCATTTATGAGCGTTGCAGAGTGCAGTCATTAGTATGCAGTGCGGTGTTTTCCACAAATGCGCGTACAAGTTTCAAGTTGTAGAACTTGGCCTAGCTTAGTGTCAGCCTTAGTGATGTGCATGCATGGATGTCCTTGTTAATAAATGTTTTACATCCAAGCCGTATTAAAAAATATATATATGCCTTTTTCCAACAGGATAGAGAGGAACAACATAACGCTATTTTTTATGATTTCTCCATGAGTACTCTTTCTTCTTTTAATAAATAGAATATATGTTTCTTCTGTCTAATTAGTCCAACGGTTGTAGGTAAGCGTGGCTGCTGAGCAAGAGGTATGATTCCCAGGTTGATCAATTTTTTATTGGGGTTTTCTGCAGTTAGCAGCTCGGAGATTGTATTTGTTCCCGTTTAATCGCAATGATCGCGTTAATCACTCTATTAGATGGAACGTAAACATACAAACGAACTGCGGATGTACACCTCTCACTAGCCAGGGAATACAGGCGTGATGGTATGTTTACTTATATGGGAAATATGACTGAGTAAGAACTGCTTGTAGGTATAATATTTGTCCCTTGAAGCAGTTGAATCAATCGCTGTACCTAGCAATAAAGTGGTATCAGTTCTCTAAAATTGATATTATTTTAAATATACTTTCAAGAAAAACAGTTACTATACTTTACTAAATATAATATTGTGTCACAACTTCTTGTAAAAGTAACTTTTTATAAAACCTCAAAGCAGCATACAAATCTTATACTTACGTCAAATTGCAATCATTACGCGAGTACTTCTAAATAATTTTACATTCCAACGCTTTCTAGGTAAATATAAAAAGAAATAGAATAATAAAATACCTACATCTTCTGTACAAAATCGATTGCCTCTTGAACAGGTAGGAGGGGAAATAACATAAATATAATAAACTCCCCTATCTTTAAACAGCACCTGATGTGCCTTTGATCCAAGCAAAACATTATGCGTTTGGCACTGACAAACAATTAGTGTGAACGTAGATACAGGGAGTTTGAAAAATTTAAGAATTTCAGTAGAATTCAATAAAAATATATTTATTTTGTAGTTGCAGCAGATATTATTCTATTTTAAAATTGTTTAGTAGTTATTTTGGTGAAGGGAAATTCGACTGCGGGCAGGATTCGAATTGCCTCGTTAGTCTAGCGGTCCCAGGTTGTGCGAAGTGTTATTGAGTTTTTCTATGAAATTCTCAGTAGCAGCTCGAATTTTGGATATGTGCCCGGTGACCAGCAATATAACAATAGATATAGGCTCACTCCCCGCCAGTAACTGACTGTGAACTGTGGGTGTATATTAAGTATACTTTTGCCTTACCCTTCGGGGAATATATTCGTGATTGTATGTTATGATGTTAAAATTGTTTTACAAATTAGAAATATTACGTTCATAAGATATAACCTTCGAGTAACACGAAAATGCTTGAAGGATATAACGAACTGCAATTTTTACCAACATCTAAGATAATGTTTTATTAGGTACTAGCTTTCCGCCCACGGCTTCGCCCGCGTGGTTTGTTGGCTTTTCTATACTAAAATATGTATGTATTATACATATAAACCTTCCTCTTGAATCACTCTATCTATTAAAAAAAACCGCCTCAATCCGTTGCGTAGTTTCAAAGATTTAAGCATACAAAGGGACATAGGGACAGAGAAAGCGACTTTGTTTTATACTATGTAGTGATACATAGGAACTTTATTATTATTAAAAACAAATAATTTGATAGAACATCGTAATTTATACGAGTAAGAACTGCCTAGCGGCACCTGCCTAAAAATATAGTTTAAACGAAATGTATAGTTCAGCACATATTTGTTAGGTACATAATTTCGGAACTTGATATCCACAAATTGCGGCAACACCCTGTAGATAATATTTGTGACGTACACAGGGGATGAAAACAGCAGGGGTTACATCTTCACCCAAATAATGTCGACCTTTCCTTACAGTATTATGAGTTTATGATAGAAAATAAGTGAGTGACAATATTATTCATAGAAATCAGGATAAGAATAGCACAAGGTTATTCTTGAAATTTAGGGGAGATGATACCATCATCATCAACCCAATTAGTCTTCCGTCATCCTGAGTGCGGTAAGGCTTTTTTTCTTTCTTTTTTTTTTAAAAAAGCTTACTAACCATGTGGGTCCCACATTACTAGTAATCTTGTTAACTCCTCGTACTAAGCTAAATGCTTGTAACTTGTAGGTTCACGTCAGTAGTGAAATGGGTGAGTTTCGAACCGGCAACCACATGAAAGTCCGACGCTCTAGCCATTAGGCTACCGCCGCTTTTCGCTTTTTTTTTATTTGTTAACGGGGAAATTCATTGAAAGGCGACCGGCTTTCGGGGCTTAAAATAGACAGTTTAGGATTCTTAAGTTTTTAAACTACGCTGGCTATTATGTCCGCTTCTTCAACCTGCCATTCAAAAACCAGGTCTGGTCACCATAATGTATCATACTATGATTTATTAAAAGTAACGAGTAGAAGAAAACTCCCACACTTCCCACAGAATATCGACGTCAGGTAGCAGTATGCATACTGTTGCGTTTCGTACGGCGAGTGTGGAGCGTCGGAGGCCAAATTCCTCCCTCAGTCCCGTTCCTTTTGCTTTTCTCTCTCCGCTTCTCTTTCCTGAAATAGGCTCGGCAACGCTTAAGCAACTCCTTTGGTTTTGCTGATGTCCATGGGTGGCGATAACTACTTACAATCAGGTAGCTCGCCTGCTCGTTTGCCGAGTTTTTTAATAAAAAATGAGCTTTTAGCCTTCCACATCACATCAAAAAGGAGGTATAGCATCCAACAAATTCGCGAACTAGTAAATAATAAGATGTTTTTGTTTTGCTGCAAATCGTAAGGATGTAGAAAATAAATATGTCTGTGACCATTTTGTTTATAGTTCCTCGTTATGCAGACATATAAAGCGTACTGAAATTCACTCATCCATAAATGGACATTTTATTGTTAAAACAATTTTATTGTCTTTGCAACTCTTTACTGTCTTCAAATATATATGATTTTATTATCTTTAGTAGATTAAATGTAACATGCAATGTATTTCTTCTTCCTTTTGTTGTTGAATAAAATGTAATTATTATAAGCTATAAGCAATCCAACAGAAGACTATGTGTGCTAATGAAATAATTGTCAAATGAGATTGTTCTTCACCAAATAGATATATCTAATCAATATATTTTTTTAATCGCTTATCCTGAAGGTCTTGGTAAACATAATGGGCAAACTTCTTTAATTATTGTTTTGTCATCGGCCTTTGGTAAGTGTACAAAATTTCAATATAATCCGAAAATTTTAAATCCTCAAAAATCGAGTTCAAAGGTTCCGTTACATACATACAGACAAAGCTATTAAAAAAATGTTAAATAAGCAATGTGCCTAATGTTGGGTATGTCCTTCAACTTACATACAAATGTTTTACTTATATTACAGTAACGAGTAGCTCGAAGCTAAACAGATGTTGCCTTGAATTTACTTGTTCTAGAAAAGATACAACATTTTTTGTTCGCAGAATTGTACATACGCTCATAGATGGATCTTCGAAGGTTTAGACATAGTTAAACAATATATAAAAAAGATATGTCTATCTATATATATATACAAATGAAACTTTATTTCCCTTGGTCACGCCATAACTTGACAACAATTCATATAATTTGTTTCAGGTCTCTAATACTTTCTGAAAGGTTCTCACGAAAAAAAATTAAGAAAATTGCGAGGAAAATTGGTAAGACAGGACAACGTCGAGTCAGCTTGTAGATCAATGTTTGTTTGACTCAAATAAGCTTTGAAGTACTTAAGTTAAGATTAAAGCATGCATGAATTCGTGCCCATTAGGCTTTGAACCGTGATACTTTTCTGTTTTCACAATTGTATTTTATATTTCTTTCACTAGAATAAAAGATACATTTAGTTTAGCATGCATAAGCAATCCAATTAGAAAATATTATGTTCAACGAACTACAAAATTTAAATTAGTCTCCGGGCTTAAAAGTACCTGTTATCTGAGTATTCTACGTTGTATAGGTACACAAAATGTAGCATCGTTTTATACCGTCCGGAATAAGGAAGATCTTGCTAGATTGGGCGTGCATACTCTGCTTAAGGCGGCTTAACTGAATCCCCCGAAACAGGGGACGGCTATATCTGCAAGATAAAGGTGTAGGGAATAGGGGACGATGTTCTGTTTTGCCCTAAATGCTTGGATTGCTTTTGTCGATCGGAAAAATTTAATTTGTTTTCTTATGCTTGCGTGGTTTCTGTTGTAGGGATTATGAAAATTGTTATGATTATTTCCAATAGGCTTGCGCACTTCTACATGGGACATTAGTACCCTCTTGGTAGGTGTACATTAGTACACCTCTGCCTGACCCTTCGGGGAATACAGGCGTGATGGTATGTTATGATTATTTCCAATAACGATGGCGTTGATGATTGTTATTAATGCTTTATCTGTGAATAAGCCAGTATCCTATTCATTAAGAAATACGTAATATATTTATATGTGAAACAGTAATTAATGAGAGAATAAGAGGCTTTTCAGGACGGAAGCACTTATGAGGAAAAATACTATAAATATATACAAAAACATTTTTTCTCTCTATCCAGTATGCGACAATCAACCTATAAGAGGAAGTAATAAGGATGCATTTTAAATGATTTCACGTTTAGAAATCGATTAGGTATATAACTTGTATGTACTTTGTTTAGGGTTTAAGATGGTATACTATTTAAGTAAATCTTTCTTTCTTCCAGGCTCTACCAAAGGCACACGGGAAAACAGAAAAACTGTTCAGACCCAACCGTAGTAACGAGAGTGGTAGCGAGCCAAATTGATATCTATATTCTGCCAATAGGCATTTTTTTACAATGTGTCGAAGCTTTCTATTCTTAACCGCAAAATGGAAAAGTGAAAATGTTTATTTTTTCAAAGAACTGTACAGTTATGATTTTTTTCAGCTGAAAATAACCTACTGAGACTAACATATTTGAGTATTGTGCAATTCCAACAGTATTACATACATAACCATCACCCCTGTATTCCCGGATGGGTTTGGTAGAGGATACTAATGTATATCATAATGTAGGATCCATGTCATAGGGGGTGAGCTACTGAAAACTTCACAGAAAAACCCAATAACACTTTGCTTGACTTATGAATCGAACCCAGGACCTACAGCGTATTTATGATCATAAGGCAGTTTCATATTTTATTCACACATTTTTCAAGTCCGTTACAAAGAGTATAAATGCAGGATTTTTTCCAAGATATAAGTGCTAAAGTAGTAAGATAGGCTAGGCCTTAGATTATTCTAAATTTATATTCTTACGGCGGTTACACCCCGTCTGCTTAATTTATTACAAGGATAAATTACTCTTCTTGACACTGAGAGTGTCACAATTGTAATTTATCCAAATGTAACCAAATTAATATAATAAAAGTATTTACTTCATATAAGTCGACTTTAACATTAATCAACTTGAAACTGCACCTTATTAAAAATTAGACCTCCAGCAATACTTAAAAATATTTAAAAAAAAGTTGACGAAATGGTTAAAAGAAAACTGTTTCTATGATCTCAATGAATTTATGACATATCGCGGGGAAACTAATTAATATTGATAAATTGGATTTGTATAAAATTATTAAAGGTGACATTATTATACTAATTAAGCTCTAGGATTGACATATTATATCTTGACATGGTACATTATTATTATTGCTTAAAAATTAAATTTTTAATAAATGTTTGCACACCATAGTGTAATGGTAGAATGTTTAAGGACCACTAGAATTTAAGATCATACTTGTAAAAGTACAACTACGTTCTGGCAAATAAATAACTTTGAATTTGAATTTGAATACTAAAACCTCATCCAATTTCGTACAGTCGTTTTTGCGTTATGCGTGGAAACATATACAGACAAAAAATCTAATAGTTGTTGTTTTGGCTTCAGTTGCTCGTAAGAAACTCTCCGTATTCTTCAATATCTATAATGTACAAATATCGGCCTGTTTCAATTTTATTATATATAGATGTGTAAGTAACTCGGTCTGTGTGCTTGTTTGTAACGTTGTCACGCCGAAACCACTGATCTAATTTCCATGAATTTTGGTATAGAGACAGATTAGACTTTTGAGAAAGACATTGACTACCTTTTGTCTCAAACAAAAACTCCCCAAAATTCTGTGGGTGTACGGTACATATCTTCCTTAACTTTTGTGAAATACGAGGATAATATATGTAATGTTTTTCAATATAGTTATGGGATACGTCACAAAAGCCTACTTACGAAGGCATGAGAGCTTGAGCCTTGTGTTTGAAATTGGAATTTGTTATCAAACAGTGGCGCCCTCTTATGACAGTAAAGCCGTGTGTTTGCGGATACGTTGGTTTTGCTTTGTTTTGCTCTGAAGGGCTATTCTGGTACTTCAAGTAACGTTCAAAATATTATTCCAATCTAGTCTTAATATACAATTCAATTCGCGAAATAATTGTGCATTCGACGTAAGCAATTCCAAACGGCTGCGAAGGTAAAATCGCAAATGAAGTTATTTCGTCCGAAAATAACGAAATGACCATACCATCCACCAGTGTACATTAGTACACTCACATTTCGCCGGTATGTTTAGGTCCCATGTAACATAAAAAAAAAGGCTATTACCATTAACCGGGCACAAATCCAAACTCGGAGCTACTACTGACAATTTCATAGAAAAACCCAAAATCAAATACCCTTTGAACTGTATCGACGTTAAATCGAAAAGAGAATAGATTGAAATTATATTTTGAACTTTTTTCAAATATCAGAATTACCCTCCTTGTGACATAAAGTGAGTGTTATGGGTCGTGTAACTCGTAAATAGAACTGTATCATTATCTTCCTATATTATTTAAATGATGGCTATGGTCTTTTTGTGGCGCCTATGTATTTTGTTTCCATATTCTAATTCTGATTCAAGTTACTCGTTCGGTGTCTACTGGTTGCGCGTTGGACTAAGCAGAGAGAATAACTATTAAAATCGCCTACAAATAGTTCTGACGGTATGTTGGTGTTTATATAGTAGAAATTAAAGGATATATTAAACAGCATATTATGTATATCAATAATCATTTTATAGTCAAATTCACATACATTAAATTCATACTAATACATATATTATAAATGCGAAAATAACTTTGCCTGTCTGTTATCTTTTCACGCCTAAATTGCTAAACAGACTTCAATAGAATTTGACAAGGAGATGCATCTTAAGAAAGAACATTAGAGTCCTTTGAGATGCAAGCGGAACCATGTTCAACATATATACTTAATATAACAAAGTCAAACGCTCCTACTAGAACTTTAACATTCCATATTCCAGGAAATATCATCACAGGAAGGAATGTTCTCACCATAAAACGTTCACGTACGTCCAAATTATCTGCATCGTCCTTTGAACTCCAACCCTTGCCATACGAACAATTGCACAAAATGACAGTCCTTGGTATATACAACTGTATATATAAATATATATGTAAATATAAATGTTTGAGCAAGCAAACTGGGGTCGTTGGCTGCGACACGTGAAAGGAACTTTCGTCGCCACATAATATATACATATGTACGTCTGTTCGACCGCTTGTACATTTTTTTAACGCACAATTAGGCCTCCTCTGCTTTTGGCATTGCCCGTACTATTTGTTGGTTTTTTTTTGTATTTGAAAGTGAGTTTTCGATATAATACAGATACACTTCAAGAAAGTTATAATAGTGATTCGTCGCACCTTAGATTATATGATTTTCTATATTCCTCAAAAATCAAGCAATTATTGGAGCCTTGCAGTGGCTTTTAGTTCTGCGCATTAAGCACGATTAAGTTAAAATTGGTTTTACTCCATAACATTTGAAATATAAAACCAATCTTAACATAATTATGAGTAGAACTATACGTAAACATACTGTTGGATTAACATTATTAAATAGTACAGCAGTGCGTTGATCGCGGCTCTTTCAGTAAAGAAAACAAAGAAAAGTATGGATGTAGGTCCACTAACATCCATACTTTTCATCCATGCGACGTAAAAACTAAAGTAGAAACTTTTAAGCATTCTTTATTAAGAAAAAAAAAAAATACTGTGGTTCGAAATAAAAATAATAATAGGTACCTACTGTGAACCAAACCACAAACCAATGGTAGTGGTTATTCAGTTTGACGTATGGTAAGGGAGGCATCTTGTGAGGGCGCCCAACTTTACGGATTAAAAGAGCGAGCGTGTACGCAGAACGTATCCTTATTTTCCTTCGCATCATATTGTGGCTTATTTAAAGGAAAACACTTTCTGTGTACAAACATACAGACAGACAAATTTTCTTAAGATATTAGTTTAAGCTTCTATTGCTCTTTATATACGCCCTTATAATTACAGTTTAAATGTTATATTTATCTATAGAATACGTAATGATTTATAGTCTCAAAACTCCTAAAAAGGGAGATAAAGTTTTAAACGTAATCTACATAAAATACTCATCTTCAAATTTTAATTATCTGTGAAAGGTATGTTCACGTAGATATATTTTTAGACCCAACCTAGGGCTAAGCACGGTTGAGCATGACTTTAATCTTCTTAAGACTTAAGCACTGAATTTTATTACTTACATCGCTCGTTCAGTGATCTCTTGAATCATCTTAAAGTAATTTGTAGTCTTACATTATAAAAATATAAAAATAAGACGATGTCCTATTTAATATTAAAGTTAATTTTCATGACTGCCTCAATAGTCTAGTGGTTCTAAGCGCGACTGCTACTCTTTAGGTCCTGCGTTCAAAGTTGAGTAAGTTGTTATGGGTTTTTCGAGGATTTTCTCAGTAGCAGTTCGGAGTTTGGTCGGCTAACTCTTCGGAGAATACAGGCATAATGGTATGATATGTACGTATGTTGTGTAGTTAATTAATATTAGTTGTAGGGATAAAGTCTAGAGAATATAATAAACAAGCGTTTGGCTGCTGCTGAGACAAAATGTAGCCTAACCCCTTCTTCTAGAACCAATCTATCTCTATACCAAAATCCATCGAAATTTGTGTTAAAAATAGTATGGACGTTTTTAGGGTTCCGTAGCAAATGGCAAAAAACGGAACCCTTATAGATTCGTCATGTCTGTCTGTCTGTCTGTCCATCCGTATGTCACAGATTTTTTTCTCTGAAACTATAAGAGCTATGCTGTTGAAACTTGGTAAGTAGATGTATTCTGTGAACCGCATTAAGATTTTTACACAAAAATAGAAAAAAACAAAAAAAATTGGGGGTTCCCCATACTTAAAACTGAAACTCAAAATTTTTTTTTTCATCAAACCCATACGTTTTAGGTAAGGGTAGGTCTTCAAAGATGATATTGAGGTTTTTAATATATTTTTTTTCTAAACTGAATAGTTTGCGCGAGGGACACTTCCAAAGTGGTAAAATTAGTGTCCCCCCCCTGTAACTTCTAAAATAAGAGAATGATAAAACTAAAAAAAAATATATAATGTACATTACCATGTAAACTTTCAACGAAAATTGGTTTGAAAAAGGTCTAGTAAGTAGTTTTTTTTAATACGTCATAAATCGTAATGGCATGGAACCTTCCGTGCGTGAGTCCGACTCGCACTTGGCCGGTTTTTTTTAAATTGTATTGTGAATTTACTTATATACACTAAGATTTTTTTTAAGTTGTTGGTATTATAAAATTGATGAGACAGAAAACGATCGAAATTCAAAAACATTTAAACTGAACGGTGATCATTCTTAATACATCACTTAATACATTAATACATCATTCTTAATACATTAATGCATCGGGACCCGTGCCTCGGGGAGCACGTAAAGCCGACGATCTAGATGGTCATACGAACACCTATGACAATCGTTGGTCGTAGTCATAAGATAATCCCAGAAACTCTGATAACTGGTCTAGCGTTTGAAATTAGTATTTCCAAGATATAGGGAGATCTGTTGGCAGTTGTTTCGTGTAAAATACTGATATTTAGCCGCATAAATTTAAACTGGAAGCCGACTTCAAACACAAGAAAAGGCTAGGATAATCTTAAACGCTAAAGTTTATCTAATATTCTGTATCTTAAATAAATACATACAATCACGCCCGTATTCCCCGAAGGGTTAGGCAGAGGTGTACTAATATACAACCACATTTTGCCGATATGTTTAGGTCCCATGTAATAGGGGGCGAGCCTATTGCCATTAACCGGGCACAAATCCAGTCTCCGAGCTGCTACTGGGAATTTCATAGAAAAGCCCAATAACACTTTGCTCGACCTGGGAATCGAACCCTGGACCTCTTGCGTAGCAGTCGCGCTTGGGACCACTAGAGATCTTAAATAAAAAAATACTTAATGTTATAGAAGTAATTGTTATTTCAAGGGTAGGTTTGCTTCGTCGGTTCTCATCATCATCATACCATCACGCCTGTATTCCCCGAAGGGTTAGGCAGAGGTGTACTTAATGTACACCCACAGTTCGCCGGTATGTTTGGGTCCCATGTAATAGGGGGCGAGCCTATTGCCATTCACCGGGCACAAATCCAGACTCCGAGCTGCTACTGAGAATTTCATAGAAAAACTCAATAACACTTTGCTCGACCTGGGGATCGAACCCAAGACCTCTAGCGTAGCAGTCGCGATTGGGATCACTAGACCAACGAGGCAGACTTCGTCGTTTCTGTCCGTTTAAAAGAATGCCGGGGGTGAATCTGTCGTAAACAGATATCCATTGTGGAAGTTAAACAGGGTTGGGGTCGGTGGCGGGGCACAGGCAGCATACCTATTAAAATATTCCAGTATATCGTTATATATTCCAGTATGTCGTATATATTATAATAAGTATGTATACTTAATCTAATTGCTCAGATCAAATAAAAAGTTAAATAAAAAGTTAAGATGGAATTTTGCGAACCACGAAGTGAGGCCAGCTAAAACTACGCTTTGCTGTGTACAAACACAATTATTACACGCACACACGTATACCGAAACTACGCCTTATATTCAGTCGGGTCAGTCGAGCTACCAAAAGCTCGATTATCGAAGCTCTTATTTGATCTTAGTCTAAATGATAATTCATCGAGCTGTAGTTGCCTCCGACTAATGAGCACAAAGCTTGCATTACTGAGATTGTATATATTTCTCGTCTCTAGCCTCGTTGGTCTAGTGGTCCCAATCGCAACTGCTACGCTCGAGGTCTTGGGTTCGATCCCCAGATCGAGCAAAGTGTTATTGAGTTTCTCTATGAAATTCTCAGTAGCAGCTCGGAGTCTGGATTTGTGCCCGGTGAATGGCAATAGGCTCGCCCCCTATTACATGGGACCCAAACATACCGGCGAACTGTGGGTGTACATTAAGTACACCTCTGCCTAACCCTTCGGGGAATACAGGCGTGATGGTATGTTATGTTATGTTATGTTCAATTATCAGCTTATAGATATGATGGTGGGATCCTGGAGAAATCAAGGATTTTTTTTCGAATATTATAATTATTTCTTTAACTCGTGCCTTTGCTCTCAAAAAATGTGTATCATTTAATGGAAACCCTTAATTATTATATAAATAATAATGTAGGTATGCTTCTGAATCTCGATATTTATCAGGCAGTGAAAGTTTATTTTTTCCACGAAATATGAAGAAAATTTCAAGATTTTATTAAATATTCAACAATTTTGCTATAATTTGTGAGAGACTGGACGACCTAAACTGAGAATAATATTGTTACCATGATCTTGTCGTTTCTTCTCCTTAAGACCCACTTTTTGTAAACATGCAACTAGTTTTAGATTCTTCGAGAGTCGTCTAGTGAAATAAAACATCGGACTTCGACTTTGAATGAGATTTCAATAGGCATATTATAGGGTGTCGTTCATAATGATTTTGATAATGCATATAATTTCGTACGCAAAAAACGGCTACGCCTAAATAAAAAGCAATTTTTAATACCAAAGAACAGACGATTAGATTGCAGAATTCAGTAAGTCGTTAACCTCGCTGGCAATGTTGCCAGATGAAATATTAATATACGACCGCCCGCTTTGAAGTTACCTTCAGTAATAGACTTTCGTATAAAGTGTATTTTCTAAATTCAAATCTCGTATGTTCTCAGTTTCAGAACGGTTTCTTTGTGTAAAGGAAAATTTTACGTTACAAAAATGCTTAGAAAATACAATATTGTTGCGAAGTAAGTTATAAAGTGTTGCTAGCAAAAAAAGGTTCACATTTAATAAGGTGGATACTTTTTGTTACGATGGAGTTATTTTTTATGGCTAAATAAAATAGGTTGCATACAAAATTGGGGTGTCAAGATTGAAATATTTTCATCACTTTAAAAAAATGAACATGTGAAGGACAGGTGCATAGTGTAGCAAGTGGGATTTCGTAGTTTCTGTCTATTTTCGTCGGAAAATGTATGAATGAACGAGCCTTTATAATAAATGAATGACAACGCATCTATATGTAAAGCGATTTCACACTGTGCGTTGCTAACTCACTTGATTGATCAGAAACAAATAATTGAACTATTTCAAATGATACCAAAACAGGCTTAAGTAGGACTTCTCGTAGAAATGTTTGTATTTTGTTACTTAGCGGAACAGAAATTTCATAAGTAGTTAAACAATCTACGCAGTGCACAACTTACACAAAGAATAAAAACCTACTTTTTAATATCCTCTACATCACAAAGGGAGATCAGAGGGGCAGTGCTTGAGTATTTTCATTAAAATCGTGTCCCCCGTCATACATTTCATAGAAACAACAAATAAGAGGCTTAAGCGAATATTTCGTATTCTTTGCTCTGTAATGAATAATGCGACAATGCAATTTTGATTTAATGAGACTTACGGCTTTGTTTTCTGTTTCTTTTGTTTTGAAAAGATTGAAGGACTATTTCCATAAAACGAAAAAAGAACCGTCAAAACCGGCTCATAAATGAAAAAGTTAAGCACAAACATACTTAAGGAATTTTGTATTATTTATACTGACATTTTCTCCTTAATTTTTATGAAAGATGCATTTAAAAAGGTTTCAATTAGATTTATTTTTTAAATGTGCACGTTAAAATCTGAGTCATACAAATATTTGTGCCTGAGACACGTGGTATATAAATCGATCGACTGAATACAATGCTAACAGTGTTGTCGGTTTCGTTTGTCATGAAATGGAACCCCAATTGAAAGCAATACAGATTTAAATTTGAATTTGAACCCTCCACAAATATCCTGACTTAAGAATTATCATGGTAGCACTACTAACTAACGTTTATAAAAATGCAAACAGTCGTTCCTAATACATTCTTTTTAAACGTTTAAAAAGAAAATTAACCACGGAAAACAGGCCGCGGCTTTAGGAGCGTTATTAAAAATTCTCTTTTGAAAATTCTCACTTTCACCTTTGTGGAGAGAGCTCTCTAATGTAGAAATGTAATTCGACAATGAAATATAAAAATACGAGAATTATTATGGTACTTACGTCTTTTGGAAGTTGCTGTAAAATGTTATGACTTTTGTAATGGTCGTTTGTGGACAAAGAATGGTTTTGCTTTTGTATTTAGAATGGATTTTTATTTAACGATCTCCCTTATGTGCTTATAGTGTTTTATCTGCGCTTTTAAAAAAAAAAAAATGCTTAATAGCAATGTGGGTCCCACATTACTAGTATTCTTGTTAACCCCTCGTGCTAAGCTAAAAGCTTGTGTTACGAGTGGGTTCACGTCGGTAGAGCAATGGGTGGGGTTCGAACTGGCAACCACATGATCGCAAGTCCGACGCCCTAGCCATTGGGCTACCATCGCTTCAAATTTATACAATGTGATGTCTTTATACACACATCATCATCATCAGCTTATATTTTCGTCCACTGCTGGACGCAAGCCTCTCTTAGTGAACGCATTCGCTTTCCTCATCCAGTCACTCCATCTGCCCTACACTACGCTTGTCTAGACGCAGTCTCCACTCGAACCGAATTATATTACCGATAAACCTTTTTATGTGGGTTCAAATGGGTCTCTGGATACTTTAAATTCTCAATTAAACCCCACAGATGGTAATTTTACAATAATGAATTACTACAATCTATAAATGAAAGTAAAAAATGTAAATATAAACAATAAAATGATAATTATTCTGATAAGAGTTTTTAGTAATTTCGCATTTTTAAAACGGCCACACGAGTTTAATGCAATACTGAATTTAATAACCCATATTTTTTTTAATAACACCAGCGTTGTTTTTTTCGACATGAACTTTATATTTTTAATATTTCCCTTTGTATTTTTTTTCGTAACTGAAAACTTTTCGGATGGCCCGAATTGCCAGCCCACAAAGGAGAGGGGCGTCCATAAGAAAATTAAAACGAAGTTAAAAACTTTTTGATTATTTCGTGATTCCGCTCACGACGCACCCTTAAGGAGACTGACTTGATTATTAGCTCTCAGTTAGCTAAGAAAACCCCACACGCTCTCTCAGCGAATTAAAAAAATATATTTACCCCATTAGATATACCCCAGACACTTATGTGGGTAATATTGCAAGGGTGAAATTGTTTTAACGTATGTATATATCGATGTTTACCTAATGAAGATATGTACTCAACACAATATATCATATAAGATTATGAAGATTATATAAACATACATAGTATGATTTCTCTCCTAAATCGAGAGACGAGAGATTTTCTCGACGGCATGGGCAGCGTGTGAAGCTTGCCAACTCGCAGTAGGCTAGCGTGGTGGGCTATTATAGCCTAATCCCTCTGGTATCCACAATTCTGAGAGGAGATCCGAATCCGAACCCAGTAATACAGCAATACAATGATGGGTTAATGATAATGTCAAATTCAATATATTTATTGGCAAAATTATCAACTGACTTTGACTGCCGTTTGGTCACCTCGATGTTACCGTTGCTAACTTTGACGCCCCACCTTAAGCAAATAATATACTTACTTATATGTTTCACTAAACATGCGTAAATTCGTACATCAGTTAAAAATGATCACAGGTAACATATAATTTACGTCAAATATACTAATTTGTTAGCTACATAGACAAGAAAATGAATATTTGATTTAGTATCTCATCAATTAAACATGTCTAGACAAGAGCCTTTTCTTATGTCTTCTTATTTCAATTAGTACGTGCTTTTGTTACTTAATTTGAGATAGAATTGAGAGAAAACTATATTTTAGTAAAGTCATATTAAAAAGCTACTATGTAATGTAGTCTTTGAGAATATAACAATGGATTAATTTAAGTAGTTCTCTAAGAGATTGTTTCACCTCTCTAATAGTCCCATTAATCTATTCATTTTATAATATAGTTCCTTATAAAATTATGTTATGATTAGCGATGCAATATTCTCTTATAAATTAATATAGTTATAACTTATTGCAGTAACATAATATATTATCATGCCTGTATTCCTCGAAGGGTTAGGCAGAGGTGTACTTAATGTCACCCACAGTTCGCCGGTATGTTTAGTGCTCATGTTTAGGAGGCGAGCCTATTGGCACTCACTGAGAATTTCAGAGAAAATCCCAAAAGCTCGACTTGGGAATAGAACCCAGGACCTCTAGCGTAGCAGTCGCGAACAATGAGGCATATGTAGTTTTTATAGTAGGTAATGTATTTGGTAATAAATAAGGTTGTTATCAAAATTTTATCCCTTAAAACTTAATAATGTTACTCGTAACCTAATTCTTTAAGCGTGACTTTAATAGAAACAGAAAGAATAAATATATTTATCGAAATTTCGGCATAATATTTACAAAAGTTACACAACACACACATTTCATTACTCATACATAAAAAAAACTTCTTTACAAAACACGAACAAAAACTTTCCCCTAGTGAATAACAGATCACTAGCTTTAATATTGGGACATCCCTAACAGCGACGACATACCTATACATGAAAAAGTAAAAAAAAATACATTCAGTCAGACGTTTTGTGGGCTCAAAAGAGCACTCCGTGTATTGAATGTACTGCACTCAATAGATAAGTATTTCATATCCTGGTTGAATGAGGACGGTATGCATCAGTAAAACTGAAAGTTAGGCCACGTTATATGTGGAATGTAAAGCGGTTCTACGTTTCCCATACAATCGTGGGTTAGGATGTCTTCACACCGAATCGTATCAAATGAGTTCATTACGAAGAAGTATTTAGTTTTTGTTGCTTTTAATAACTCTCTCATAGCCCGTCGGACACTACAGGCGTGATGATATGTAATAAAGTAACATAGAGTTAGGAGATTGATGAAGTTTTTAAGAATACCCGCCTATCTTAAAAGTGTTATGCGTCGGTTTTGTATAAAAGCCGATACGTCAACTCGCTCTCTTTTGCTCAGTGTCTCGAAGGCGACGGACGTGTGTCATTGACGTAAGTCATTTCAGACACTTGTCATGTGTGAATGTTAAAATATTCTTGATGACTGACTTATTCTATGTTTGTTCTGTATCTATACTAATATTATAAAGAAGTAATGTTTGTGAGGTTGTAGGAGATAATTTCTTTTTTTTTCTTTATTAAAAAAAAGCTTACTAGCAATGTGGTTCGCACATTACTAGTATTCTTGTTAACCCCTCGTACTAAGCTAAATACTTGTGTTACGAGTAGGTTCACGCCGGTTGTGCATTGGGTGAGTTTCGGACAGGCAACCACATGATCGCAAGTCCGACGCCCTAGCCATTAGGCTACCGCCGCTCTGGATCTACTGAACTGATTTAGAAAATTCTTTCACCAATAGAAAGCTGCATTATTGCGGAGTGCCACATATATTAACATGTATAAAATGAAAAGAAACGTATAGTCAACGCGGGCGAAGCCGCGGGCTGATAGCTAGCCTCTCATAAATATAGTACGGTGTAAATGTTCCCCGTCTGCTGGGGGTCAGCAGCGGTCGTTATTTATATTTTCCCGACCGTACTGGGGTTATTTTATGTAGTCGACTATTTTATATCGGCGATCGCGGGATTTAATATTAAACTGCTTTTCAACCGCTTTTCCGCGGCCAGACTTTATCGGTGTATACTAAAAATACTTTTGTGGGGAAACACGGTAATGTTAGTGCTTTTGTTTATATTATGCTTGATAAAAGTTAACTGATGGAGTGGTAACATTATGGACAAATAGAAGCGAATCGCCAAAAAGAGGAGAACTAGTGTGAAGTTTAGGAAAACTCTTAACAGTAACAAAGTAAATATTTTAAATACATACTGGTTAGACATTATAAAAAAATATGTGTATGTACTCGTAATTAGTTTAATAAAAAAATAGGCAGGTCATTTTTTCAATGTCCTTTATCTTTCTTTTTATTCAACTCAAAAAATTAAATTACTAGATCTGAGACTGCACCGTTATCATCGTCGTAAGCGCAACTACGCTTCAGGTCCTCAGTTAGATTCCTAGGTCGAGTAAATTGTGATTGGGCTGTTCTATATATTATAATTTTCAGTAGGATTTGTGCAAGCACAAATGGTAACTTTTAGATTTCTTAGAGGCAGGCCGTTGCAGGTCTGTTATGCTCTATTAAATAAGACCTTATCATAATAGTGCACTGAGTGTACACCTCTGCCTAACCCTTCGAGGAATACAGGCGTGTCGCCATGTTCACTGGTCGTAAATAAAGAAAAAAAAAATAGCATTTAAATGCAATTTGTTTCTTACGAACTGTCAAATGTCCGAACTTCCCCAGCTGTTAAGTTCGCTAAATCTTTCTTTCAGATTACTTTCATACGACTTGTTGCAATTGTCCACCGCCATTGTCGTCTGTTTAGAGTTTTTTTTTCAAAGTTTTATTCTTGAGAAGACTTTTTAAATTTGTGTCGGCTTGTGACAGTTCTTTTTTCGAATTGCCAGCGGAGTTTGCCGTTTTTTGATGAATGACTCAGCAAGACGGGGTTGGGTTCCAAATTTAATTTGAAGTGGAGTTTTGTTATTACAGTTACACTAGCTGGTGCAAGCGGTCCTTTATCTTTCTTTTTATTCAACTCAAAAAATTAAATTACTAGATCTGAGACTGCACCGTTATCATCGTCGTAAGCGCAACTACGCTTCAGGTCCTCAGTTAGATTCCTAGGTCGAGTAAATTGTGATTGGGCTGTTCTATATATTATAATTTTCAGTAGGATTTGTGCAAGCACAAATGGTAACTTTTAGATTTCTTAGAGGCAGGCCGTTGCAGGTCTGTTATGCTCTATTAAATAAGACCTTATCATAATAGTGCACTGAGTGTACACCTCTGCCTAACCCTTCGAGGAATACAGGCGTGTCGCCATGTTCACTGGTCGTAAATAAAGAAAAAAAAAATAGCATTTAAATGCAATTTGTTTCTTACGAACTGTCAAATGTCCGAACTTCCCCAGCTGTTAAGTTCGCTAAATCTTTCTTTCAGATTACTTTCATACGACTTGTTGCAATTGTCCACCGCCATTGTCGTCTGTTTAGAGTTTTTTTTTCAAAGTTTTATTCTTGAGAAGACTTTTTAAATTTGTGTCGGCTTGTGACAGTTCTTTTTTCGAATTGCCAGCGGAGTTTGCGGTTTTTTGATGAATGACTCAGCAAGACGGGGTTGGGTTCCAAATTTAATTTGAAGTGGAGTTTTGTTATTACAGTTACACTAGCTGGTGCAAGCGGTTTCACGTGCATCCTGAAGCGATTTTTGAGACAAAAGGTAATTTATGTCGAGTTGAGTTGACTGACTCATTAGTATAATAGTCTAGGTTCTGGGTTCGATTCCCAGGTGTAGCAAAGAGTTATAGATTTTTTATTATTTTTTAGCATTAAATATTGCGAAATGTTAACAAAGAAATGAATTTTCTAATTAAAGAAATGAATTTTCTTTCACTAGAAATTTTCTTTAATTAGAAAAATCATTTCTTTGTGAACGCCTCGCAATATTTAATGCTAAAAAATAATAAAAAATCAGCATAATACAGTAAGGCAACATCGTTCGACATTGAACTACCTGTAAAGGCAGTCGAGTTGGTTGAAGACATAGTAATGTCTTCTTTAGATGGTGCTGACGTCGCCTCAAGACGTAGAATGTGGAAGAGAAATTCGACATCACAGGCAGTGGTCTCGGTAACTTAGTTGGCAAAGCGTCTGGTGTACTTAACCAGAGAGACGCAGGTTCAAACCCTGCCTGAGATCGAATTTTTCTTTCACTAGAATTTTTTCTTTAATTAGAAAATACATTTCTTTGTGAAAGAGTTATTGAGTTTTTCTATGAAATTCTCAGTAGCAGCTCGGAGTTTGGATGTGTGCCCGGTGAATGGCAATAGGCTCGCCCCCTATTACATGGAACCTTAACATACTGGCAAACTGTGAGTGTACATTAAGTACACTTCTGCCTAACCCTTCGGGTGATTACAGGCGTGATGGTATGTTATATATGTTAAAATAGACTACTACGATTAGGTATGTAGTACTTTTTGAACGACATTTTTACATTATTGACAGCCCCAAAACCGCTTCCTAGTGTTTTAGCTGGCAAGAAGAAGCGGTACAATATACTCCCCAACAACACAATTTTGTCTGTTCATGTACTAAGGCATTACAATTTACATAATAAACCCTTCTACTCCCTTCTAGAATTCGTCAGCAATAACTCAAATAGTTTCTTTAGAATGTGTAATAACATTTTAACGTAAATATAATAGTACAGTTTTAATACCAACGTATAAAGTCACGCGGAATTTTTAATATCAAGGGCCCAGTGACGGGGACAATATGACAATGGGACGACATGTTAGGAATCCCCATTGTTGACGTTTGCAGACTAACAAATAGTACACATCATTTTTATATACAACCAACCTTATTTCTTATGTAACAGAGTTCAAATTACCACGGTCTAATTGGATGTAAGTTTTTGATTCAGCGCAGTACGGGTTGCCGGGCGAGTATTGTTCGAGAACAATCCCTTGCTTTTTTGGTATCAGTATTGATGCTCTCCAATTACTGATAGATTAACAATAGGCGTAGTTTTTCCCAATTTCCATGTCATGACGGGATAAAAAAAATATCGAGTGCATTACAGTTAGATATCGATTTATAAGCTCACTCCCTGTGTGTGTATACTACATCTCTGTCCAACCCCTGTTTATGTATATGGTAAAAAAAAAAGTTTTTTTTCACAAAAGTCTACAAAATTTTGTTCGATGAATTGAATATTTGCTACGAAGTCCTACGCAGCCTACGAAGTCTACGCTGTGCTACGAATATTATTCTACGCTACGGATATTTGCTACGGCGCGCTACGTAGTCTACAAAATTTACTCGTTGGTCTTGGTACGAATAAACTACTATGCTTTCGAATATTACAGACGAGTTTTATTTTATATGATTGACTTGAATACTTTTGATCCTTTGAATATGTATAACCCTGAAGCCACAAAAAAGTGAAGGAAAAAATATTATCTTAAAAATAGTAGTTTCACATTTTGGGGGTTAGTCACTCTGTGATTGACAATGAAATAACGTCTTTTGCAGTGGTCAAAAAAATTACTGAACGCCGCTTCTAGTTATTACTTATTCTGTAGCCGGGTAAACAGGGTAATGATGGAACTAGAAACTCAACTAAATACTTTTTCGGATTTTGCATATACACGACGCATAGGAGGGTGGCTGCTACCCAAGCGGATCACTAGATCTTACCACTAAGTTGTGTTTAAACCTAGTTTCCTCCAGCGTCCTTCAGAAGATGTTATAAATATATAGTGTATTTACCCATCGATGATTGCTGATCGCAATATTATGTTTCCCTCATTAAAATGCCTTAATTAAAGGAATAAGACCTTCATAAAATATTTCTATAAAAACATAACATCAAACCGGTATTCTTAGAGGCGGTAAGGCAGAGGTTTATTGATGTAATCCCACAGTATGGTGAGGTTAAGTGTTAGTTAGGTTACGTTAGGCTAGGGGACAATGTAATCCCCCCCATTGGGGTTCTCGCCTCGCGGCGGGGGGGCTTAGTAGCCGTGGAGTGGGCCCACGGCGAAGCGAAGTGGAACCCCGGGGCGGGCGCTGCTCCTGCGGGCTTTGGCCTGGAAGCCCGCAGTGGAGCGGCCACTGTAGGTTGCGGTGTCGTATGGGAGGCACCGCAACTGAGGCGGGCCGCGGTGTTGCATTAGCGACACTGCGGCTGAAGGTTTACGGGGCCGCGGCGGGAGAGGAGTGCCGGTATCACGGTGCGCCGCTCTCCCTGCCTTCCGCGGCCTCGGCGGGGCCGCAGCCGTGGGACTGCGGACGCGGTGGGGCCGCAGGGGGAGAGGAGTGACGGTATTACGATGCGCCGCTCTCCCTACCCTCTGCGGCCGAGGTCCGGGGCGGCGGATGCGGGGAAATCCGCCAGCCCCCCGTTCCATGTTCGGTACAGAACCCGAGGCGGTGGCGCGTAGTGTTTACGCGCGCCCCTCTAGGATGTAGGGGGAGTTTTGACTCCCCCGTACACGGCGGGGCCCGCAGAGGCGGGCCATCACCAGTCGGGGGCCGCGGACGAATTTATAGCTCCCGTAGCCCCCGACGCAGGTGCGAGAGCACACGCCGCCAAGAAAATCTATCAGGCATGCAGGTTTCCTCACGATGTTTTCCTTCACCGTTTAAGCGCGTGATAATTAATTATTAATACGCACATGACTTCGAAAAGTCAGAGGTGCGTGCCTTGGATTCGAACTCGAGACCTTTGACTTGGCAGTCCAATGGTCATATCACTAGGCTATTACTGCACTTAAGTATTAGTAGCTGCAGTTAGGTATTAGGTTTTACGATTCAAACTCTGAGTTGTTACTAAAGATTTCATAGAAAAAACATTGCTGCTTATGAACTCAGAACTGCACGCTTAACAGCCACGTTGTGACCAATGGAGATTAAGTAAAATCGTAAAGTATTGTTTCCGTGTCTTTTTGTATTTTTTTTGGGCATTTTCCATGCAATTACTGTAAAGTTATTTTGAAAGAAAGGTAAATTTCGTCACTGACGTCACCTCAAAGACATAAATTCAAAATGTGAAGGCAAATTTCGACCTGACGGGTGGGACTCGCGGTGGCTTAGATGTCATAGCGTCTAGTGTACCTAACCAGAAGACACAGGTTGGAATCCTGCCCGCAGTCGATTTTTTCCTTCACTAAAATAACATTTTATTGTTTTCGTTTAAAATTCTATAACCACATTCTCGAAAAAATGAAGTACCCATTGTACTTCAATAAAACAAAAGACATTAGCAGGTCACATAAAAATTAACAATACGAGGGAAACGTTGTCGAGTGTTTAATTCAGTTAAACGCGCCCCGAGAACTTTAAACTCAATACTGGAGTTTATTCGACGCAGTCATAAGGGAGACACACTGGTGAAAAAGATGGCGAACATAATAATAATTGTGACATATAGGGTTGTTAAATAAATTTTTTTGTAATGAGGATGTCATTTAAGAAACGCCAATGCTATTTATGTGCGATCGCCAGCACATCTGGTTTCCACACATGTCAAATTTTCACAGTAGATTTTGAACTTAATCTTCAATAAATTAATTTAGGTCGAATTAGATATGCAGCATTATTGCATTTGATCTTTTTAAATTAATTTTAAAACTATAACGCTACATAAAATCTTTCACAATATCATATTATTACTTCTAATAAAAGTAACTTAATGTTTAAAAAATGAATCTACTTTCCTAAGTGCCTTATTAAAAAAAGTGAAAGTCGTTTGGGAATTTCCCATTGAAAATAACTAAGCTCAAATCACTTCAAAACACTACAATAAAGTTAGTTGGAGTCAATTGCCATTCTCACTTCACAATAGAGTCTAAGATTGCCGTTGAAGCTAATTAATGCTTTGAAGAAGTAGATGGATTCTGCGGCGCCCAAAACTCATTTCACCGTCTGTTTTACATTTCTAATACGAATGTTCACATCAAAAATATATACAGAAGTCTTACTTTTCATAGTTCGATGAACGTTCAAAGCGGTGGTAGCCAATTGCGATCATGTGGTTGCCGGTCAAAAACTCACCCGTTGCACTACCGACGTGAACCCACTCGTAATACAAGCATTTTAGCTTAGTACGAGGGATTAGGTACTAGTTATGTGAAACGAAGGGTTAGACAGAGGTGTATTACTGTACACCAACAGTTCTTCGGTATGTTTAGGTCTCATGTAATAAAAAACGAGCCTATTGCCATGTACCGGGCTCATAATATCCAAATTCCGAGCTGCTACTGAGAATTTCGAAATTAAAAAACCCAATAACATTTTGTTCAGCCTGGGAATCTAACGATTGAGCAGATAAAATTGTCTATGTCCTTTTTTATAATCTTTTTCTTTTTTGAGTTTTTCTCCATAACGACATGACAATTCTATTTCACCTTATACAATATTAGCTTTTTCTTAAATAGGACTGCAATCATAAAACTATTTATCCATGTTCGAATGTAGGTATTGAATTAAGTTAGTTTTCTTTATTAACTTCCTAGTGGCACTAAGACGAGCGCAATCTGGCCTGTAATTAATGAGACGAAGGATAATTAAATCGGATTTGCGAGAACGAAAACACTGCGGCTGTTTTTCTAAAAAGGCTAAGATTAGTTTCTTTGTAGTTTTTTATACATTTTATCTTTATTTATTCTTCAGTGTAATTAAGATTTCTTTTATATACATAGTTTTAATTAATCTGTTTCGAGTTAGTTCGCCTGGAATTTAATTTAAAGTTTGAGATAATTTAAAATGGATTATGTAGTTATAAAATTAATTAAGAGGTAATGTTTAATTAAATCTGATATTGAAAAGCACAAGCTTTTTGTATTACTGCTGCTGAGCTCGTCTATACCTCTATAACAGCATCACTGTATTGCAAAATATTATTTTGTTACGCAGTGATCGCGTTCTTATTGAATTATTTATTATTAATTTATTCACATACAACTATTATCACAGGTCTTAACCCAAAACAATAGCGTAGTCACACAAATGACTATGTGCCCAATAAAATTACTGGGCAAATGTCAAACTTAACCTGCTGTCATCTCGAGGCATATGCGTTACTTACATAACACGACACAGCTGTATGTGTACTTTGAGGGATAAACAACATTCTTAAATTAGATTGCAACTAAAATGATTGTATTTGACAAGCATCTCTGAATTTTAAAATGTACAATTATTGGATATTCGCTGTTGTCTGCGGTTTAACTCGTGTCTTATAGGACGTTTTGAGACAAAAGTAGGCTTTTTTGCGTCCTTCCTAGGGTGTCAAACTATTTCCATACCAAATTTCATCCAAATCGGTTCAGCAGCTGAAGCGTGAAAAGGACAGACAGGTTACTTTCTCATTTGTATTCAATTACGCCTACCTATATTCCTGCCGGGGTTAGGCAGAGGTATATTTAATCACCCACAGTTTGCCGGTACGTTTTTAAGTCCAATGTAATAGTAGGCGAGCCTATTGCCATTCACCGGGCACATATCTAGACTCCGAGCTGCTATTGAGAATTTCATAGAAAAACCCAATACCACTGTGCTCGACCTAGGGTTTAATTCAGGATCTCTAGCATAACAATCGTACTTAGGACCACTAGACCAATAAGGCATTTAGTATAGATATGGATTTTATAAATATTTAGCTGCATAAATTCTCCTAATTTGATACGTCTTTCATTTTTAAATAAAGCAATATAATATAGCTTAGTGGAAACGTTGACGATTCTCAAGTGTAAACAGTGCTGCTGAAATACATTACATTAGTACCAACTGGACAAATGTTTTCACAAGAATAAAAAAAAAAACTAACCGGAAAACTCTAAAAAGCGCAAAAACATTACTATTTTAAATTCCATCACCACCCGAGTAAAAAAAATATATAAAAAATACAACAGTCGTGCAAAAATAATTTCACACAAATTAAAACCTAAGTTTTTTAAGTTAGTACTGTAATACTAAGAACGTGAAATACTGACCTATTTCACAGACAGGACAATGCTTTCCAGTTAAGTAAATTACTTTTTCTAGCGGGCGGATAAGAATGTACGTCGTTTAATATTTCCGAGGTTATTCAATATTTTTAATACCGCACTCTGCAACTATGAGTATTATTTTTATAAAACTTGAACTAAGTACGCAAAATTAAACAGAAATGGGTATTCAACCCACCATCTTTCACATCAAACTACATAATTTTAACAAGATCATCATCATCAATCCATTCATTGTCCCACTCTGGATTTCGTACAGAACATTTACCACTTCTTTTCAGTACTGATTCGTTAAATTTATTGTGGACATTTTATTCACATGAATGTCGCAAAGAATTGTCTTATTGGTATTGTAGTCTTAAGCGCGACTGGTATGCTAGAGATCCTGGGATCGATTCCCAGGGCGAGGAAACTGTTGTTAGGTTTTCCAGTGTAAATATCAGAAGCAGCTCAGAATTTGAATTTGTGGCCAGTTGATGACAATAGCCTTCATGGGACGTAAATATATCGAAAAAATCCGTTAAACCCTTAGAGGAAAACAGGCTTGATGGTATGTATGTTGTAAATGACTTATCATCCAAATAAAGCTTGTTGTGTATACCCAACTGATATATGCATATAAATCCTCCCAAATTCGTTCCAAAAGAAATCACAAATCCTTTACTAAACACGGCTTTGACTGTATTTTTATCCTTAACGTTACATCAGAAACCTTTTCCTAGTTTACACGATTTAGTCTGTTTTTCACATTGGATAGAACCGTCCGGCTTTGGCCAATTGAAAAAGGGACAAGACTAGGTATAATGCCGGACAGGCAGACTGAGTATACGATGTTAATCGGATCTAGTTAGGGTAGTCTACACAAACTGAGCAATTGAAATATTTGGATAGCGTAACGTTGATTAGATTGCGATTCAACTTTGTACTTACTGTAGTTTTAAGATCGAGTATTCGGAATTTTCAAGCAGTTGACAATTTGTCGATTCGGTGATTGAGTATACAGTATCTCGAACAACTCGTTCTTTCTACTGTGTTACATTGTTCACACGAATTCTCATGACGAAATAGAATATATATGTTGTGTAATTTTTATTAAGCCGATCAAAAGCAAAAATTAAATTGGTTCAAATATAAGAAACTTATAACAATTTAAATTTTATAGATGACAGAGAGGGAACTATAGGGAAAGAGACATAGCATCTCTGTCCCCTCTCAATCCCTACCAAAAAAGAGTTTACGTTTTGTAACTTTAGTAGCCGATTTAAATTACATTACATAATATAAAATAAAGTCACTCCCGCTGTTTGTACGCTTAGATATTTTAAACTTCTCAACGGATTTTAATGCAGTTTTCAGCAATAAATAGAGTGATTCCAGAGGAAGGCTTATAAGTAGTATACATGAATATTATAATAAAGAAAAGCCAATTAACCTCGCGGGCGAAATCGGAAAGCTAGTTCTTCAATAAATCAAACACCAGTCAACATCTCTATGGTCTACTTTTTCGCTTAAAATACAGTCACTAATAAAACAGGAAAAAATGCACTTTCAACTAATCCTGTATACTAAAAGCATGGAAATAAAATACAAAGTGTATCTCAAATAAACAATTCCATTTGTATTTCCATTAGTCGATTCCGTTTACGTATCGAGTTGTAATTAGTAATTGTCGTTGTCGATAGGGAATCAGTAGGAACTAATGTGTTACATGACCGACATAACAACTTAGGCTAATTATCGCAGTAAGATAGGGACTGGAGTGTGGTGTAAGTCAATAGATTGAAGATCAGCAAAAATCATGGATCATTCTGCCACCTAGGGTATGAAGTCATTCCAACTAAAACCTAAGTTACCTTATTTATGGAAGCTGATTTTAAAACAATATAGCTTTGAATTTGTGTGATATTACAGTCTACATTTTATATATTCTCGAAATAACAACTAAAACTGATAACACTTCAATATTCCAAATTGCAGTGAATGTGTAAAGTCGGGCATGCTGGCTTTTGTGTAAATTATTTCGAATTTAGTGTACCTACAGGCAGTTTCAAACCGGGACTCAGTCTGTGATCATTTTTATATAAACAATTTTATTCAGTTTGTAAAAAATATAACGCCTAATTTGGCTTGACTGTGTTTGAATATAGTTTTGCTTGATGAGAAACATAAACTGGGTGTTGGATGAAGAACCTTTCCAAACTCTGTGATTGGCTTGAACACAGCAAATCTATTTGGCTCCGTTTTTACATGTGAGGGTAAGTGATAGCTACTCAAGCCAATCACTATATCTTACCATCACGCCAAAAAGAGAATTCTTTACAAAATTAACTAATCGTTAATCGATTCGAGACTCGATACCAAGTCAATGGATTAGCTTACTATCGGATACGTATAGGAAGACGCAGCGTTGTACGCAAACCATACGTCAAGTTTGACGTTTATCCAATATAGTACGTGCCTGCGTTGGGTCGATCTAATCGCCTTGTGTCTGTTATGTCCCACGCTTATTTATTCGTCAGCAGTATGAGTACGTAATCACAATTCGTTTCCGTCAATATGGAGCGTCGGATAAATCTATTGGTTTATCCAAGTCGGATACAGAATTGGTTCCCGGATAAAAGTATTAACGAGATGCATTTTTATATTTGGTTTTCTTAGAACATGTATGTAGTTTTGCACTAGATTCTAAAACGTTTTATTCCGAAGGTTTAAAAAGAGGTATTGCATAAAAATAAAGTTTTCACTTTTAATTTGAAGCGGCGGTACCCTAATGGCTAGGGCATCGGAGTTGCGATCATGTGGTTGCCGGTTCGAACCCACCATTGCACTACCGACGTGAACCCACTCGTAACACGAGCATTTAAGCTTAGTACGAGGGGGTAACAAGATTACTAGTAATGTGAGGCCCACATTTAAAAAAAAATGTTTTTTTTTAATCACCACAACTTCAGTTTTAGTTATTGGTAGATTATGACGTTTAGATATATTTTAAAATATTTTTAAATGAGCAAATTCATTCAAAGCGATTCATACTTTTAAATTTTGTACGTACGTTTCAACTCGCCCCCTTATTTATAACATGGGACCTAATACGATCTGTGGGTGCCTACATAATTAGTACCTGTGCCTAAACCCTTTGGGGAATACAGGCGTGATATTATATATCTCATCTACCAGGAATGCATAACTTCTAGCAAGTCTTTTCTTCTAGCAGCTTTCAATAAACGAACATAATTCATACGTGTTCTTCAACCGCTCGCCTCAGATAATATTTGAGACGCGTTACCAGTCGATTTGGTCGCCTGCCCGTGACGTGGGACTATTTTATGGTATTCTCAAAAGAGAGTACGTCAGTAAATCATGGACAGATTTTGTGGAGGGCGGTCGTAAGATAGATATTCGAATGGTGTAGGTAAGTAAGGTTTATGGGGCTGTTAAGTGCATGGTGTGTAGTTTAAAGTATTTAATGTTTAAGGTGCTCCAAAAATAAGGGGACCAGCCTATTGCCATTATACGACCACTAGTACAGAATAGTTATTAATAATTGCTACATAACATACCATCACGCCTGTATTCCCCGAAGGGTTAGGCAGAGGTGTACTTAATGTACACCCACAGTTCGCCGGTATGTTTGGGTCCCATGTAATAGGGGGCGAGCCTATTGCCATTCACCGGGCACAAATCCAGACTCCGAGCTGCTACTGAGAATTTCATAGAAAAACTCAATAACACTTTGCTCGACCTGGGGATCGAATCCAAGACCTCTAGCGTAGCAGTCGCGATTGGGACCACTAGACCAACGAGACAATAATTGCTAATTAATATTATACATATAAAAGCTTAATAACACTGCTCGAATCGATAATAAAACTCAAGACCTTACCAAAAATTATATAACGTAACATACTATCACGTATGAAAAATTATCTAACCTTTAAAAAAATATCATCATCATCAGTCCATATTCGTCCCCTGTTGGACGTGAGAACAAAAATATAGTCTGCGTAAAATTTGGAACAGTAATTAACTATTATCCCAGATTTAAGTAAGATATTTCGCTATCCAGACCTTCGTAAGCTCTTAATAGACTAATCACGGGATTGGAAATTGAATAATTCGCTAAAAACTATTTCAATTAAGATTTCTGTTCGCCTTAATTAGTTTGAAGAACGTCTCGTGTTTTTGTATTATTTGTTTTAATTGGGACTAGTTTGAAGGATTTTAGGTCTGGCAATTTTTCAAACAAAAATATGGGCACAAAAAATCCGCTCTTATAATTTTATTAAAAAAAAAACACATTTACAAAGCAAACAGTTCGCTTTTTAACTCAATCGGAGTAAATATTGAACCTTTTTTCGCCATCAGAATCCCCCCCGTTTGAATATTTGATTCGAAAACCTCTCTATGAGAGGCGTCTACTAAAATATCTTATTTTATTGTACTTCTGTGGGGGATCAACACAACTTCGGGATTATTTGGGTGCTTTTAATATTTACATATTTTATGATAAAAACCTTGTAGATATGTAATGCGATTTAAAAAATATTTTTGCCTGAATATTTTTTGTGGATATTGCTTCTTTTTGTTGCCATTTCCAGTATTCGATATATATGTACAGTTACATAATATATATGTTTCGTTGTACCTTACTTTTTATGTGGGCTTTCGTAGGGGATTTGAATGATATAATACGTTCCTACAATCAGTATGAATTGAAAACATGCAGTTACCAAATGCTTTGATAGAAAAGTGACTTAAATTAACCTAAATTATTATACCTGAAATTTTAGTACACACGGCTACAGGTCAACCTATACAAATCCAGTTTACGCTGAACTCGCCTTGTATAGGCTTCACACATAATAAGAGGTCAGCGTAAACTGGTTTTGTATAGCTTGATTAGCCTTGCATACCTATAAACCATTATACGTATAAACTAGTTTGCAAAGAAGGGGTTTGATAAGGTACAGTGTTATCTCGAGATAATGATTATAGCCTCCGTTCGAAATATCTAAGCGCGTTTGAAGTGGTATGTGGTTTTGCACTGATAATTTTTAATATAAAACTAGGTCAGAGACAATAATTAGGGTCGTAAAAGTTTCGTATTTTTTATTATTTCCATTACAAATTTATTATTTATGTATGAAAACACTTAATTAGGTGATATAACCGGCGCTGCAGTTCGGAACGGCTAACGTCAGACGTGGTTGTGTGCGGGTAACAAATATTCGCGCCTTCGGGTAGGATGCGAGGCAGCGCTCTTCAAAGGGTTCAGTGATTACGCTGGATCATAAGTCCTATTAGGTACCGTGTACCGTGGGGTATAGCTGTTACCTGACCCACTTAGACTCCGCCGGCCCACCTAGGGTGGGTCAGGTAGCAGCTATAACCCACTGTACTTGTACTATAAAGCAAGTATTGGTACGAGTCGCAGTGTCGAGTGGCAGCGGACATATCATGAAGAAGTCATGTTCTAAAATACAAAAACTTAGAGTGATATACAATTAAGTAAAGATCCACTTCAGTTTCCTTTATCTCTTAAATTAAGTCGTAGATAATGGTAACGATTATATGTTTACCTACGTGTCTTTAAGAATCTCATTGTATCATATTAACATGTAACTGTTTTTTGTTTCTGCTAAATAAAATAAAAAGGCACGCAGTGATTGGAGATATTTCAGTATCAATTAAGTGACACGCGTCGTGTGTTGATTTCCCATCAATGTGTTATTATTCTAAGATGCTATAATCATATTGTGTACAAGCAGCGAAGTACATGCTAACCAATAACAGTTTGTACGATATTCATGCAAGTAATTAGAAGGACAGTTGCAACGATCTTTGGTGCTACATTGTTCAAAGGTCACAGAGTAGTGTCAAATTAGAGGCGTGATTTATAGAAATTATTAGAACAAATAGACTGCCTCATTAGTCTAGTGGTCCTAAGCGCGACTGCTAAGCTAGAGGTCCTGGGTTCGATCCCCAGGTCGAGCAAAGTGTTATTGGGTTTTTCTATGAAATTCCCAGTAGCAGCTCGGAGTCTGGATTTGTGCCCGGTTAATGGCAATAGGCTCGCCCCCTATTACATGGGACCTAAACATACCGGCGAAATGTGGGTGTACTAGAACACACCTCTGCCTAACCCTTCGGGGAATACAGGCGTGATGGTATGATGGTATTAGAACAAATTGTTGGTGTAAAATATGCCTCATGATTCTCTTGAGTAGTAAGTATTCGACGACATCAGAGTATTATTTTGTATTTATAAGAAGATTATTGCAAATTTGCAGAGAAAAACAGAATAATAGTCCATATAAAAATGGTGTTGCTAATATGCGTTATTTTATTATTACATTTATCGACCGTAGTGAGTTTTCAAATTCAACGTTAATTTCAATTAATTCATTTGTTTAATTTAAGCCTACGTACTTATAATGAAAATCGAAATAGAGATGTCCCATATTCGTCATTCATGGTATCACATGCATCTTCAATCATTCATTAGTTGCATCTGTAAGCGCGCTACTCTATACATATCGAATCGATCCCTAACGTACTGACGTTTCATGGACAATTTAATCGTACATTGCTGTCCATTGTGACTACATTGTTCGACACTAGTGGTAGGCGATGAACGCGTATTTAACGTGATCGGCTACGTAATGACTTTGATGGAACGGTAATGAAGCTATTTGGAGAGTGACTCGACATGACTTTACGGAATTAACATATTTAATGGTATCCTCTTTATACTATAATTATAGCATTTCATAAACGTGGTCATAAACATGTGTCTTATAGACATAAAGGTTGTCTCGATTTCTTAGGACCTAATTTTTATATTTAATTCTCAGTAAAAGCTCGGAGTTTGGGTTTATGTCCAGTAAATGACAATAGGATCGCTCCCTATTACAGGACCATAAACATACCGGTTGATTGTGGATGTAAAAGTACACCTCTGCCTAACTCTTCGAGGAATATGGTTATGGTTATGGTTTTCCTGTGATATATACTTTCATTCATTCACTCGTTGCCTCCATGTTATGTTAATATCAATGAATTCATTTGTTAAATTTATCCCTGCGTACTTATAATGGAAATCGATATAGAGATGTCCCATATTCGCCATTCATGAAATCACATTCATCTTCAATCATTTATTCGTTGCCTCTGTGGATACGCTACTCTATGCACGTCGTATCGATCCCCGTCGCATTGACAGTTTCTTGGACAATTTACTCGCACGTTGGTTTGTAAAGACATTGTACGAAACTGCTGTTCTGACGACGTACGTGAATGTAACATGGACGGGAACACGACGTCTTTGATACAGTTATAAAGGATAGGGAATGGGTGGTGCAGAGGTGGTTTAAGGAGGTGGTTGGGTTTTGTTCTAGGTTCGCGTATAGGAGAATTGTTAGGTAAATAGGATTGTGTTGTTTTGTGGCATCTTGAAAATGTTTATTATAAATAGAACATAAGTTCTAACTTATGTTATAAATTATACTCAATGGCGATCGATTTAAAATAGGGAGGATTTAATAAAGTCTATTTAAATTGTTCCCAAATATTACCATTTCAACTTTATGTTACCTATAGATATTCATGTCAAATAAGATCGTTCCGAGTTTAACAACGCCAAGTTCCATGTTTGACCACGATTTCAAGATGCAGCCTGTGTTCTCAGTGTAGTTTATGACTAAGCTGTGGCATAAAGTTGCAAACTGCAACAAACTTCAATAAATTAGAGAAACTTGGATGCATAGTTTCACATGAGTGTATTGATTTGGCTCCTAAACACAAATAGACAGTGATATAATATAACATAACATACCATCACGCCTGTATTCACCGAAGAGTTAGGCAGACTGATGTACCCACGCTTCCATAATTCAGACTCCGAGCTGCTACTGCGAATTTCATAGAAAAGCTAAATAACACTGGTCGACCTGGGGATAGAACTCAGGGCCTCTAGCGTAGCAGTCGCTTTTGGGGCCACTAGACTAGTGAGGCTGTTTTTTAATTAATATTCATTTTATTTGAATAATTAATATTTAATACAATGTGTTTCTATGTCCCGCTGATAGACATACAACATTTTATAACTACAGTTATATATGTATATTTCGCATTTCGCGATAGCTAGAATAATTTATAATACTTTAAAAAAATTAAAAAGAAACGTTTCTTAAATGCCATCAACACCCTATACGGAACTTTCTCGAGTCTCTAGTTCTGAGTTGGCTTTATTAAAAATACAATACTTAAACACATAAACAAATAAACATTATATTACATGAAATGAAACTATATTTATATAGATAAAGTAGGCATGAAAGTATTCGACAGTCAGAAATATGAATGGAGACGTAATTTAAGAACCTACTTAGTACTCAAACGATTTTTCAAAATATCTTTAAAAGTATTTGAAGTTTTATTTCTTAGAAAGAGTGATATTAAATATATATTTTAGAAAGTGTTTACATTGTGGCTGTTAGCTTTGACATTAGTCTCTTCTTTTCATATTGATCAATAACATTACACAGTTTAAAAAGTGAGTTTTGCTATTGACTATTTCCAAGGACGAAAAATCAAGAAGTTTTTTGTACTTCACTATCACTACATCATATGCTACACTACATATTATAAAATAAAGACCTCCGTCTGTCTGCCTGTTCGCGATAAACTCAAAAAATATTGCACCGATTTTCAAGCTGTTTTTTATAATGGATAGCGTGGTTCTCGAGGAAGGTTTATATGTACAATACATACATATTATAGTACATAAAAGTCGAGAAACCACGCGGGCGAAGCTGTGGGCGGAAAGCTAGTAGCATATATATTTTTTATCAACTTTTTTTTGTATAACGCGCATTAGAAATTACAAACTTGATGTTAAGATAATCGGGGTCATTCGCGATATTTTTTTAATAACTAAACATTAACTCACAATAACACTTTTTTATGTGATGATACCTGCGCGGCCATTGCTCTACATTGTAACTCATATATTTCTCCTACTATGTCTAGACTTTAACTTCAAGTATTTAATTAGAGACACATTGCAAAATCTACTGTCTTGTATAACGGCGGTGTGCTTTGCTGAAGTAAAATATCATGCTTTTGGGTATTTCTACTCAGAGGCCATCATATAGAAAGTGCTAGGTTTAAATTAGCCTAATTTAAAAGAAAATAAAACAGTGGGAATAGTGACATAATTCAAATAACAGCGCTTTTTTTCGCGCTATGTTCATCATACTTTTATTAAAAATAGGATGAGGTGTTGGGCGTTTTAATTTTAAAATTAGTTATGCTGCCTACTGTTGGTGATGTTAATTATTTAAATCTGAGGGAAGAAAAATTATTCGTACTGTAAAGCAACACAAAAGGGATGCAATTAGTAACAAAGTACTAGGTTTGACCGTTTGATAGTCTGGCCCGGGTCCCAAGCCAACCCACCCGCTTCTTCTGCCAATTGCGGCCGAATATGTTGGCTACTTTTTACCCGTGAACTCTTGCGATGCAATATCGAAGTTATGCATCGATAACTTTCCAGTACAGATTTTGTTACCTCATTAGTCTCCTAAGTGCGAATTCCAATCTTAATTTTCATCTAATCATAATCAAAATTGGTTTAGCGGTTTGGGCGTAAAATGTAACAAACAGACACTTGTGAATAAGGATTAGGCCAGTATAGAAAACGTGTTAGAAAATGAAATTTTGAATTAAAACTTACCAGCGCTTTATCATTAAACTGATAGGTAGTGAAAAGTGAAATAATAAATTATTGAACTAGTTAAAAAAATACAATTTTTAATTACCATCAACAAATGAACAAAGGGTAACTGAGTCATTGTCATTAAACATTATTGTAGAAACAAAAGAATTTATAATTATTGTAATTTTTAAGTCCTAATAATTAACCATATGGACTAACGGATTCATCCATTTTGCCGAATTAATTTTATTGCACTCAAGTTTATGTTAGACTCACAAATAACGTGACTTCTTCATCCATAGATTATCCCCTACAACCTCACAAACACACAAACATTACCTCTTTATAATATAGTATAGATGGATCGACATTGTATACATCTAATGTAGTATAGATGTATACTATGTCGATCCATCCAGGAGCTATATGACCTTTGCATTTTTGACAACAATCGTGGCGAGATATAATAATAAGGGGTTGAACTAACACAGTATTGCCAGACACATAAAGATTTGTACAGGGTGTGTATTGAAATACAAATTAGATCAAATAACCTTATTTGTAGCTCAAGGATAGCTCAATGAATAAATAATCATATAGGATTTGGTGGCGCGGTTCTGCTTAAGAAAAAAAATTCATAACATAACATACCATCACGCCTGTAATCCCCGAAGGGTTAGGCAGAGGTGTACTTAATGTACACCCACAGTTCGCCGGTATGTTTGGGTCCCATGTAATAGGGGGCGAGCCTATTGCCATTCACCGGGCACAAATCCGGACCAGAGCTGCTACTGAGAATTTCATAGAAAAACCCAATAACACTTTGCTCGACCTGGGGATCGAACCCAAGACCTCTAGCGTAGCAGTCGCGATTGGGACCACTAGACTAACGAGGCAGTCTAAAAAAATTCAATAACATTGATATGCTATTTTATACGTTATTAAATACAAGCAAAATATTAATTTCTATCCCTCAAGATACAATAAATTATCTAAACTAATATTATAAAGAGGAAAGATTTGTTTGTTTGTTTGCATTGAATAGGCTCCGAAAGTACTGGACCGATTTGAAAAATTCTTTTACCAATAGAAAGCTACATTATTCCTGAGTGACATAGGCTGTATAATGCCTGTATAGGCCCATAAAAAGTCGCAAGCGGAAAGCAATAAAATTAGTGACAGTAAAATCAGCTATAAAATGATCTCGTAAGCTTGTCTCTTTGCAACATCCTGTGTGTGGTTGTATTATGGCTGGGCGCGCGCCAACCATGTATTTTTGCTGGCTAGACCACGAGACACTCATGCGGTCCCCAGTTAAATATTATGTCCCTATATTGTTGTTCATGTTCTGCTGTTTTTTTGTGAAAGATAATTTTGTAACTACCATGTTCCCACGTTGTTTCTTAGTATAGAGATTTTTTTTAATTGCGGAAAATCGTCATGCATCATAGGCCGCCAGGGGAGGGGAGGAAAAAACCGACCGCGCTCGTAGCAGTCACGTTTGGGATGCGCACTAGACGAATTAGGACCTCTTTCCTAACCTTCGGGGAATACAGGGTACATACCATGTCATTCCCCGAAGGGTTAGGTTAGGCAGAGGTGTATTTATGTACACCCACACTTCGCCGTATGTTAAGTTCCCATGTAATGGGGGGCGAGCCTATTGCCATTAACCGGACACAAATCCAGACTCCGAGTTGCTTCTGAGATTTTTTTAAACTTACTAGCATGTGGATGGCACATTACTAGTATGCTTGTTAACCCCTCGTGCTAAGCTAAAATGCTTGTGTTACGAGTGGCTTCACGTTGGTACTCGTACTGCAATGAGTGGGTTTCGAACCGGCAACCACATGATCGCACGTCCGACGCCCTAGCCATTAGGCTGCCGCCGCTTCATTTCACAGAAAAACCCAATACCCGACCTGGGGATCGAACCCAGGACCTCTAGCGTAGCAGTCGCGCTAAAGACCACTAGATTAATGAGACAGGTGTAATGCCATATATGTAATAAATATAAACCCAGGTTGTCCGCAACATATTGACTAGTGCTCGACGTGACAAGCGCAGTGTGGCCGCAATCCAGCCAAAACACGTCGAATAATGTTTTATGTGTCTGGCAACACTGCGTAAATCTAATCTCTAGGATATTATTCGAAATTCGAACATATGAACCCTGCTGTGAGGAAATGTATCATAATAATGTATTGTGGTTTTGTGATTGTGTTTGGGATTGGTTCATTTCCGCGAATCGTGTATGTATGGCTATGTATATATATTTTTGTATGTTTATGAAATTAGTATAGCTGCTTAAATATTTTATAATTAAGCTGAAAAAATCTTAATAAAGAATATATATATATAATATGCAGCAGTTATATATTTATTTATTTATAACTTTTAGCAAGACTATCATCTATTTAACTAAAATACACAGCTAAGTAGAAATATTAAGCCAATTAAAAGTCTCCACAGGTAGAAATAATACAAATATAGGAAATAAAAAGCTCATTCGCCAAAGTATGTGTAAATTACATACTAACTAAATTAATCGAAGAAATTACATTATATTTTTAATGATCTGAAGCGGCGGTCACCTAATGGCTAGGTCGTCGGAGTTGCATTCACGTGGGTGATGGATCGAATCCCATCCCTTGCACTACCGTCGTGAACCCACTCGTAACAAAAGAATTTAGCTTAGTACGAGAGGTTAACAAGAATATTAGTAATGTGTGACCATTTCAATAAACTTGTATCAAGTTTTTAACAATGTCACAGACAAATTCGCATGGAGGGACATATGTAATCAAAAAGTATTTTCATCACCAACGATAAGGAAATACGAATATTTTGTATTCAACAGAAAGGGCTCGTACACCAGGCAATTTAGGAAAAATCCCACCAATATGAAAGGTTGCAAAGAAGCAAATAGTCTATACAGACTGGAACCTTTCAATCAGTTAGTTTGAGACGCGTGCATATGGATATCGGATCACAGATTCAGATTCACGAGAAAAATACGAGAAGTACATAGCTAGTTTTGTAATATTTAATTTCTTATCCGAAACATAAATACGAAATATTACTTTTAGCAAGTTCCCTCTCAGAAAATACGAAGTCGGAAGTGGATTTGAGGTTCCAGTACTCTGATTAAAAAAAAAGAGTATAAATTATGTTTACAAAAATATTTGTACGTCGTTTGTTATGAATTAAAATGTACATATTATAATATCTTGCATGCTTCAACATGTACACATAATTATGTTAAACAAATAATATAATTTGATTTGATTTGGCAGTCCAATGGTCATATATAGTAGTAAGTTCGTTTGAAAAAACAGAATGGGTAAATCATTATGGATACATTAACTTTTGACGACAAGCGCGGAACATGTTCCTTCGTAAAAAAGTATCACGTTATGACCGTGGCTTTACTCTGTCATTACGATCTTTTTTTAGGGACCTTTCCTCGGATAACCGGTAAATTGGGTGTGTTACGGGATCTAATATATGTGTTGCGTATTTGTACGACGGAAAGCATATGTGATTTTATGTGAAAGATTATAGATTAGGAAGTTAACAGAAAAAAACATGGTTTTTCATGTAGTATGTGTTATTTATTTGTAGTGGGTTTGTAGTGGGTCATTGACGGTTTTTGTAGCAATGTAATGTAACCGTTTTTACTGATAAATAACAGGCTTAAGAATAGAAGAAGAAAAGCTATTCGTTTTCAACAGGTTTTTATTTGGTTTATGATTTCAATAAGAGCAATGTGTTATTAAGAAAATACTAGTAGTGACAGTCACTTCAAGTAAATTGTTTACTACTTGAAGTGAGTTTAAGTAAATGGTGACTTTACTTGAAGTGACTATTAAATTATTTATTAATTATTTCAGTGAAGTAAAAATTCGACTGCGGGCAGGATTCGAATGTGTCCTTTGGTTAAATACACCAGACGCTATGACGAAATTTGTCTTCAGATGGAAATGACTACTGGTAAATAGTCACTTCAAGTAAAGTCACCATTTGAAAATATGGGACGCAAAACCATTGAGTGTAGTTTACACAATAATTCTTCAGCGAATACAAACACTTTATTTACCAGAAAAACAGAAGAAAGCAGTAAAGTAAAATGGAACGGAAAAAACTAAGGCAGCGCTTTGTAAATCAGTAAGGTTGACGTGAATTACAATCGCGCAGTTGGAATTTATAGGGGCCGGAGCTTTTCTACGCTGTGATTCAATACAAGAGGTAGCCGGGTATACCTATCAGCAGTTGCTTGTATACCTTGCCTTATTGAACTGTTTGACATCCGGCCAGTTGAAAACCAGCGCCAGGCATTATTTGTCTTGCAGATGCTGAACTGGAGTCCTTTTTGGTGCAGCCGTGAGACTTAATGTATAATAGATATAGATTTAAAGCAGTTTATGTGAGGCTTATTTTAAAACCGTTATTCATTTATTTAATTCTATCAATTCCTAGTTAACTCATTACTAATCTGTAATTCTTAGTATTTGTTATGACTCACGTTTGCCCAAATAAACTTTTCTTTCTTTTTTTCTTCTTTATTTCTTATTTTAGGTATACCGAACTTTTTTATGAAATTCTTTTCATAGGTGCTAGGCATGTAATTGTGGCTAACCCGTCCCTATGAAAAAAAGTCTGTCCGTATACAAAGTGGTGTGTTGGTACCTACACTAACATATGGAAGTCAATGTTAGGTGTGGCAGAAGAGACATGAAAGTAGAATAAATGCGTTCCTTGCGTAGAATGTGCGACGTAACTAGGAATGATAGACAGAAATAGTGTGAGATAGACAGACAACGTTGTGGACTGTAAGATGATGTAGTGACAAGATTTGAAAGGAATATGCTAAGATGGTTTGGGCATGTCGAGAGAATAAAGGAAAGATGATTAACAAATGGATTTTACAAAGCGAATGTCAGCGGCAGCGTCGAGATAGCTTTGAAAGGACATAAGATCTCTCAGACTCGCTGATATCGGTGGATCTTATCAGCGAGGTCCGTCAAAGAGGTCATGTGCTTAGAACTCCGTACCGACGTGGGTTTATGAAAAGATGTATGAATGTGGAAAAGCAAAAAATGTACGCAAGAGTCGTAGCAAGTGGCGGTCTATAGTTTCTGCTTACCCCTCTAGGAATAAGGCGTGAGTGTATGTATCTGTCTTTATAGAAATACCCAATCACAAATTGAACCCGTTAGAGGTCTAGCGTAGCAGTTGCTGAAACTGTTAATGACTGAAATGATGAAATTATTATGGAATGCTCTCCCGTCTGAAATCAGGTTGGCAAACACTCGGCTTTCTTTTAAACAAAAGCTACGAAAACACCTTCTCGACTGTAATTTGGCTGATTCATCGTCTTGAAGTGATCTTATCTAATATATGTATCATATTTTTATATATTTATAGGTTATATATCCTTTTATTTTATGTATTACGTGTAGATACCTACATGCATCTGTTTATGTTTATTGTATATATAATATAATTTATTTTACTCTACTTGTCTACATTTTATTAATTTCTCTTTGATCTACGAGTGCACTACTGTATTACTAATTATCTCTGCATCACCTCAAGGTTGTCTGGCAGAAAATGCCTTATGGCATTAAGACCGCCTTTGTACCAACGGTGTATAAAGAATAAATACTGGGAAGGACTGCCTCGTTGGTCTAGTGGTCCCAATCGCGACTGCTACGCTAGAGGTCTTGGGTTCGATCCCCAGGTCGAGCAAAGTGTTATTGAGTTTTTCTATGAAATTCTCAGTAGCAGCTCGGAGTCTGGATTTGTGCCCGGTGAATGGCAATAGGCTCGCCCCCTATTACATGGGACCCAAACATACCGGCGAACTGTGGGTGTACATTAAGTGCACCTCTGCCTAACCCTTCGGGGAATACAGGCGTGATGGTATGTATGTATATTTTTATATATTTATAAGTTATATATCCTATTATTTTATGTATTACGTGCAGATACCTATATATGTTTATTGTATATGTAATATAATTTATTTTAATAATTTCTCTTTGATCTACGAGTACACTACTGTATTATTAATTATCTCTGCATCACCTCAAGGTTGTCGTGCAGAAAATGCCTTATGGCATTAAGACCGCCTTTGTACCAACGGTGTATAAAGAATAAATACTGGGAAGGACTGCCTCGTTGGTCTAGTGGTCCCAATCGCGACTGCTACGCTAGAGGTCTTGGGTTCGATCCCCAGGTCGAGCAAAGTGTTATTGGGTTTTTCTATGAAATTCTCAGTAGCAGCTCGGAGTCTGGATTTGTGCCCGGTGAATGGCAATAGGCTTGCCCCCTATTACATGGGACCGAAACATACCGGCGAACTGTGGGTGTACATTAAGTACACCTCTGCCTAACCCTTCGGGGAATACAGGCGTGATGGTATGTATGTATGTGTATAAAGAATAAATAAATAAATAAAATAAAATTATATTTATTTCTGTAAATAGATCATTTAAAGACACTTTTACAAGTCAATGCTTTAGATTTTTTAAAGCTAGATGGCGTCGGCTTTTCCTATCTGACGACCTCTGAGAAGAAAAGCCGAAACAAACTCAGAGAATCATGGTCTTTCTTAAAGTCCAGACAATTTTGATATCATAAATATGCGAGTTTTACAATGTAGGGCAGAATCAGAACAGGCCGTTTGGAGAAAGAGCCCCAGCAGCTTTGAGTTGACCCATCGTAACTGATGGCACGCATACATATGTCCTCGTGTAGCTCAACCATTTTTTAGGGAGCTCACTGGTCTGGAAACGGTAGGTAAGGTAGTTTTGTGTCTTACACGCACAGCGTCACGCTACTGTAAGACACAAGACTACTTCATTAGTCTAGTGGTCCTAAGCGCGACTGCTACGCTAGCAGTCTTGGGTTCGATCCCCAGTTCGAGCAAAGCGTTATTGGGTTTTTCTATGAAGTCTCAGTAGCAGCTCGGAGTCTGGATTTTTGCGTGGTTAATGGCAATAGGCTCGGTGAAATGTGGGTGTACATTAGCACACCTCTGCCTAATCCTCCGGGGAATACAGGCGTGATGGTATGATATGTAAGACCCAAGAAGACTGCTATCTTTAGTAGAAGCGTTGAATATATAAAAGAACTTCTACTACTGCCGCTTTATGTTCACGCGATTTAGAGCTCGTAAAGTTTTGTGAGGAAGTCTCTCAGTTTTCGGTAGTTTGTGGTTTAAGTGATGCTAACGTGGGATTTTAGTTTACGCTTCAAGTTAATACATCATTCGGAACTAGTTCTCATAAGCCGCTTAGACTATTTTCATGGAAGTCTGTTTATGGGAAATAAAAGATGAGACAGAATAAAACTAAAAATGTATGGAACAGTAGATGATTTTCCGCGATTTCAGGTTTAGTCATGGGACTAACTCTGAAATGGGACATGGGTTCTTGAGCATATAATGGCTCTAGTAGGCGGAGCGCGTGTTTGCCATACGCACGCCTTCGAACAAGATTCGAGGCAAGGTCAAAATAAATTTGTAAAAAAAACGGGCCCCATCTTTTTACGATACCAATATATTTATAAAGTTGTACTTTGTAGACTGCCGCATTAGTCTAATGGTCGCAAGAGTTGATAGTGAGCCTAACTTCGATTTCCAGGTCAAGCTCATATATTAAGTTCCTCATTGACCTTGTAGTTAGTTGCAAGAGTGGGTACTGAGCCTGAGTTGCTGGGTTCAATTTCCAGGTCGAGCAGACTTATTCTGTTTTTATATACAATTCTTAGTATTCAGTATTGTAGGTTATATCAGTACATGTTTATGTTACTGTTACATTTATGTTACTGTCAGCGACCATCGGTCTAACTAAATGGCGTAGGTAATTTGCAGAGAATATGCCACCTGGTAAAATTAATATAATTTATAGTCCAAAATTTTGCAGAATCACCCAAGCTTCAATTCAAGAAAGTACATTTGTCGAAAAGAGGGTTTTACACATAAGTAATTAATATTATTATTCAACTAACTAGGTAGTATACAAGTAGGATCCCTTATTCCCGGAATCCAGGCGCATTTACGGGTGCGCCGGACGGGCGTCACTAGCGAGAGCCATGTCTCTTACGTACGTGCCACAAGTGAGAGATTGTCTCAGAACGCGGATCGTGACGCACTGAGTGTGTGCCCCTCGTCCATACTAGTTACGTTGATAATTATATTATGAAAACAATAACAATGTTGTTTTAATATCTGCAAAAAAATCAAAAATTTTTAATAAAGCAATTTGCAAAGTATATCAACCTCCCAGACTTCACAGCGTATCCTCACAAACCACAAATCTTTTCGGCATTCCTCCTTGTCTCCAAAGTAATATTTTAATTAAGGCTGTCTGCGTCCGCCAAGGCAATTAAAACTTACGCCACGCCACCGTCATTTGTTTGTATTGAGTTAATGCCACCCGGACGCACACTTAGCCGTCATTAGGAACAGAATAAGTTAAGATTATTAAATAATACTTTATATCTTTTTGTATTTTTTTTAGGCATTTTCCATGCAAAGATTATTAAGTTATTTTAGTGAAGGAAATATACGACCGCGGGCAGGATTCGAACCTGCGTCTTCTGGTTAAATACACCAGACGCTATGACCGCTAAGCCACCGCGACTCCCACCCGCAAAATGTGAAGGCAAATTTCGACATGGCGGGTGGGAGTCGCGGTGGCTTAGCGGTCATAGCGTCTGGTGTATTTAACCAGAAGACGCAGGTTCGAATCCTGCCCGCGGTCGTATATTTCCTTGAAGCCTATACAATGCGAGACCAGCTTACACTGGCCCTATTCTCCCTATTCCTTTGAGTAAAATATATCGGTTTGAAACCGAAACCAAATATACATGAGAGGGGCAAAAACACAGTCGCATGAAGGAAAAGCAAATTATAAAACGAAAACATCCTTGGTGCTCCTTTCCGCGCATTCCCTGCTCGCAGTCTATCATTCATCCACTCAAATCACAGAATTCATAGTATTTCATGGTCTTTTCTTCTCAAGATATTTGCTTTATTTTATCCTAAGATTCTATGTAGGATATTCTGTAGACAATAAATGGCCGTGCATTATTTTCAATGCCATAAACAAAATACAACAAAGGATAATAATATAAAAACGAAATATGGAACGGAGCCCATATGTGTCGCAATCCAAACAGCATTTTATTCCAATAGATATCCCGCAGACGTGTGGCGATCGTGTGGGAATAGAAATAGTAGATTTTCGCCTATACGAGCGGCAATCGACGGCATTCAATTCTGTATATGCGATATACTAAGATGTGTAATTTGCCGCAACAAAAATGTGTTGGTAGGAAATAAATATTTTCGCAGGGATCTTTGACGAATAAAGGAATCGAGAATCGCAACTTTTGATAAATCGAAATATGATCACCGTTATAGGAATACTCAACGAGTCATATAGTTTATTTACAGGAGAGTTTATGTAAAGAAATAAATTTATGTAAAAACTAAATAATTGATAATAGGTGATGCAGTACGCACGGCTGCACATCTAGCTATACAAAACCAGTTTAGGTTGGCCTTGCATTATGTTGAAAACCTTTACAATGAGAGGTTAGTCTAAACTGGTATAGTATAGCTTGATGTGTAGCCGTGTGTACATGTGTGTAAGTCTACACTATAATAGTTAAGCTACTATCTTCTTAGATAAGCTACAGAATAGATAAAGAAAGAAATTGCCGTCTCCCTGTGGGGTAGAAGTTTTTTTTTTATTAAAACACAAAAAAAAGTCTATCCCCACCTGGCTGGTGTTCGTAAAGACATATCATCACGCCTGTGTTTCCTGAAGGGTTAGGCGGAGGTGTACTATAGTACACCCAAATTTCGCCGGTATGTTTAGGTCCCATGTAATAGGGGGCGAGCCGTTTGCCATTAACCAAGCACAAATCCAGACTCCGAGCTGCTACTGAGAACTTCATAGGAAAACCCAATAACATATCGCTCGACCTAGGGATCGAACCCAGGACCTCCAGCGTAGCAGCCGCGCTTAGGACCACTAGACTAATGAGGCAGTTTCTTAAAAAAAAAAACAAAAACCAACATAATCGATTACTAGTAGCTGAACTAATTTCTTTTGGGTATAAATAAATTCTTGCGTTTTTGTCGTTGGTTATTGAGCGAAAATTTCGCTGTAGTTTTACAAACTCGCCACTCTGTAACTCTGTCGTGCTCACCCTATTTTGGTTGAGACGGCTACATAATAAAACCTTCTTTATTTGAAAGAAGTGACATGACTTGTCTGTATAATAGTATTATGAAACATAAATGACTTTAACATCAAAACCAAATCCGAAGGAAACAGAATAGAAAATTAAATAATCAACAGAAACAAAATGTGTAAATAATACATAATGAACAATTAGCTCAAACAGTTCTGAATTACTGTAGTAAATCCGGTCACCTAGAATAATAAAATCATGAGACGCCAGTCAGCAAGATGTTTCAGGAGAATTTTAATTGGTGTCCGCCAATGTTCCAGTGAGTTAAATCAAAATAATTAAAAATATCCATTTTAGCGATACAAAAATACGACCTCAGGCTGGACTTGAACCTGGGTTAAGTACACCGGATGCTTTACAGACATAGCCACTAAGCTACAGAGCTTAGTGGCTATGTTTGTAGCTTAGTGCAGACATAACAGGCAGTAGCGTCTGTACAATACTGCCTGTTATGTCTATTGGTATTCTATCATACCCTGGTACTTCACGTCGATATTCTGCGAAGGGACTTCCCCGGTCGAACCGGCCAATTCGTGTGGCATGTAGACGCCAGCGAGACACTACATTTTTTTATAAGAATGTGTTCGGGGTCCGCTCTGTAATCTCTTGCATGCATCGCCATTCCTATTCTAAAATGCGTTTCCCGATGATCTCAGGTGGCACAACTATGATGAACATCAGTTGTATAAATAATAACATTTGTTAAGACCTAGATGACTATTTCTGTGATTAGGGGACTGGTTTGTTTTTGGGCTAAAGAATGAGCATTATAAAACCATATAACTTTTATAACAGAAGATTTCTATAAATTAATTTGTTTATTACTGTGAAGCAGAACGTTTAGGGTCACTTCATACCGAGACGTGACGTGACGTGATGCTGCACACTCTTTTTCTCATGTTAGTGTGACAAAATTTGATTTGATTTACTATATAAAAAGAAAAAAGCTTTATTGCGATTCAAAAACGCCCAGCGGCGTAGCGTGAAGTATCATAACGCAGCAGTCTCGCGAAGCCGCGTAACGAAGCGCGACGCTGCGAAGCGCAGCCTGAAGCTGCCGTAACATTTTCTTTCGCAGCAAGACGTGGCGCTGCCAAAGACTTCACGAGGCGCCTCGCGACGTCGCATAACATTTAGCGGCAGCGTGCGGCTCGATGTAAACGAACCCTTAAGCTAAATCTAAGAGTTAAATTACCGCTTTTATTTTTAGACGAACCAGGCGTGTCGGCAGAGGGTGCCGATGACCTTAGGCAAAAAATAATTTCAGAAAGAAAACACCTCATGTTCAGCAAGGAGAAGGAACTTATCGCCAGCTACCGACAAAACCTGGAAGACGAGGTAGTGTTCCATGAAGAGCAAATAAGAGCCCATGAACGAGCTATATTTCTGTTGAAGAGAAAGCTGTATGAATTTGAAGAAACCTAAGGCTTATTCACCTGATATTCGTCACCCGTTCCTAAGAAATTATGTGCACGAAATAAACGTATAATATATTAATTTTTTTTCTTTCTATTTCCTACAAATATTTAGTCTTGTTATATAAAATACCATCTCGCCTGTTTTACTCGAAGGGTTAGGCAGAGGTGAGCCTATTGCAAAAGGCAATCGCAAAAGGTTCACTTGAAAATCAGCGTCAGGCACTGGTAGCCTGACAAAATGCTGAACTGGACCGATTTGGTGCAGCCGCGAGACACAAAAAAACATTTAGGATTTTTTACCTGATGTATCTAATTTATGTAAGTTGTGTAACCTGCATCAAATAATGTTCTTTCTTTCTTTCTTTTCTATTGCCATTAACCGAATACAATTCAAGACCGGCTACTGACAATTTCATCGAAGAACCAATAACTCTTTGTTCGACCAGGGAATCGAACTTAGGGTCTCTCTTGCTTAATGAGGCAGTCCTGATCATATGTGATTATTTATCATTATTTATTTTAAAAAAATACATTTATAAGATATTATAGCGTAGAATATCGTAGTTTCCTCTTAATTATTAGATATAAATAGTGCGACAAGTTTATTTGACCCCGTGGCCGTAATCAGGACTAAATCAGATTTGAACGTTGCCAATTAAAAATATTGTATTTATTTATGCCATTAAAATATTCGATACTGCCTCGTTGGTCTAGTGGTCCCAATCGCGACTGCTACGCTAGAGGTCTTGGGTTCGATCCCCAGGTCGAGCAAAGTGTTATTGAGTTTTTCTATGAAATTCTCAGTAGCAGCTCGGAGTCTGGATTTGTGCCCGGTGAATGGCAATAGGCTCGCCCCCTATTACATGGGACCCAAACATACCGGCGAACATTAAGTGCACCTCTGCCTAACCCTTCGGGGAATACAGGCGTGATGGTATGTTATGTTATGTTATGTTATGTTAAATATTTGAACTAGGGCAGGCACTTGGGAAGGAAGGATTCGAATCTGTTTGTGGCTTAGGTTTGTGGTGACTACCACAGATTCAGAGTAGAATGGGAGGAGACATAGACTCGAATAGAATAAGAGGAGGCAGCAGCTCAGTAGCGTTTTTCATTCAGAATTAAGTTTTCAACAATATTAAAAAAAAACGTTTTGTAGAAATCAATAAAAAAAAACAAATATAAACATCGCCAAACTCAAAAAAGTAATTTTAGAACGACCGGTCTTTGGGGATTAAACCGGACAGTGTGGGATTCTTCAAAAAAAATGTTTTCTATTTCAAATAAGCTTTTACAAGCGTTTATGAAACGTTATTGACTGTTGCACAGTTCCAAAAAGTTGATCCTATGGAGAAGAAATCCGGCAAGAAACTCCATGGACACTCTTTTAAAATAAAAGATTTTACATTATTCACTTTACACTATGGTGATAACAGGATGTGAGTACATCGGAGGTTTATGTCATAATTAGCCCGACCTTCTTACCCACTAAAACCACCCTAGTGGCCACTATCGGCACATGGGGGGGACACTGTGTTCCCTTTATAGACTACCCCAAAACTCTCTCTGTGCAACGTCTGTTAGGGCTCATCCCTGGGGACCTCTACAAACCTATCATAGGCTATTCGGCCCCTTCGAAAAATATTAGTCGTTATTCAGAGACCAGCTCTATATGTACCTATATGGATATGTTTTTTATGAGCTCTTAAAAAAATCTGTCACTTAACTAGCCTATTTCCTTTCCTTTTTTTATTTTTTTTTTCGTAATGACATAAGGTTTATTATTTAATTATGTTGTTAATTTGATAAGATTACTTACACTATTTAATATATTATAGTAGTTACTTACACTATTTACATATTTTACAAAAAAAAAGATATACAAAAACAGCCTTCCTGGCAACTTATTTCCTTTCCTGGCATTTTTGTGTTCAAATTTAACTGTCACTTTACGGCATCGGCACAACTTGCCATTTATAAAAAAAATATGAATTGAATTGTCACTTTATGAACGATCAATTTTTTGATTTTTTTTTATTGGGAAGAAATTTTTGTTGAATTTATAATTAATCATCATGAATTTTTATAGAAAATCGAAACTATGTACGGTCCAGGTTGTCCATGTTGTGAGAATGAGCTGTAATAAATCAGATGGATTCAAGGGGCTCAAGCCGACCAGTAAACCAATTGAGTTCAAAAAGTCTGGTGAGACGAAGTCAAGTGAAAAAATTGAGCCAAAAAGATCTAGTACTTGCTTCGTTACCAATTTTCCTGGTAAGTATATTAAACGTCACTATTTTTTATATATATATTATACCGTGGAGAGTCTCAAACGGCGCAAGTATAGTAGCCTGTCGGGTAACTATATTTTTGAGCCGTCTCGGGGTCCTGCTCGTCTTCTTTACAAAAAAAATCTATGAGACAGGTCGACACGTGTGACCAGAGGACTGGCTTGTTTATTCGGGAGCAGTTAAGCATTACCATTCAACGTGGCAATGCTGCCAGTCCCTTGGGCATGCCTAATTGCGTCACACTTATCAATCATGTTTTTGCGTTTAAAAAGGTTTATATACTGTGATTCACTTGGTTCTTTTTTAATATCTTCAATTAATAGAAACATTTTTTTTACAAATTGACAGCAGAATAACATTGTTTTTGTTTTCAGGTGAAACCCACTCGATTCCAAGCAGCAGCTCTAAACTAGTATCCAACAAAAAATACGTAATATCAACTGGTCTCCGTAAAAGTGTTGAGTCTAACGTTTTGCTTAATGCGGCCCGTGTTTTCCAAAATACCAAGATACCAGGACCTTATAACGATAACAATAGCGGCTTTATTAGAGATTATCTAGATTGTCAGATAAATTTCTATAAGTCGCAGTCAAAAATCTACAAAACTGCTATGAAGCGAATGAAAAAACTACGAAAATTGTATGAATAAAATGTTGGTCCGTGAAATGACGTTTAAATAACATTCATTTTCAGTTTGTTTTGTAACAATCTTCATGTAACTACATATGTTTGTTTTGTAATAATTTATGATTGAAACATCTTGCAAGCTTGTAAAAAATACGTGTTGCACTGGTACTCTTTATAAAAATTTCGTCCCTATCCTATATCTATCTTATGTCTATCTCAGAACAATGACTAAAACAGTAGATGATAAGGATGTAAAGTGTGTAAAACTTACTCAAATTAATAACTAATTACACTACGTTTGTTTGATTTTCTTTCGTGTTTAGTCTAAACTGGTATAGAGCCACACTGCCGTCGTAACGTAAAAGGGCACAACTAACATTTTTTTTTTACAAAAAATATAGGCAGATTGGACTTTTAATTCTGATTCCAAATATGTATATAACAAAAATAAAAAAAAATGTGTTGTGCCCTTTTTCGTTACGACGGCAGCACATACCTCGAACACTCTTTAGTTAACGGTCAATTTTCAAAGCTTTTTTTGGACGAACAAAATGCCTTTGCGCATACAACACCGCCAGGGAGCGGTGTGGTGGTATTAGGGTTCGTATGCACTAAAAAACTCCGTTTATGCCTAAGTTCGCTTTCATAGAGGGGCCAGGAGAACTGCTACGCGTTTAGCAGCCAATTTTTTATAAAAAGAAACGATGTAAAGAAAATAAAATTGATTTATTTTATTTATTTATTTTATTAAACAGGTACAGAAACAGACAACAGATTGAGTATTACATTATAGCATTATTCTTAACATACCATTTATAAACCAGTCCAATTATGACTGTACACAGCATTCAACAGTTAAACAACTTCTATGAGAAATAGGATGTGAACATTAAATTGTGACAAAATATTGAGATAAGTTCAGTTTAAGTGGAGAATTCTTAAAAACAATAAGACTTTCATGGAAAATGTCAACATTAGAACACACAGCATTATATTGTTTGCACATTCTTAAGAGTGGATTATTTTGGGACACATTGTTGTTGAACGATAAAATGCGAAATAATTGAAGTATATATTTTTTTTTTCTTTAAAAATGTTACTAGCAATGATAGTCGCACATTACTAGTATTCTTGATAACTACTCGTGCTAAGCTAAATGCTTGTGTTACGAGTGGGTTCACGTCGGTAGTGCAATGGGTGAGTTTCGAACCGGCAACCACATGATCACAAGTCCGACGCCCAAGCCGTCGGCTACCGTCGCTTCTAATTTCTGTATATGTTTCGAATTTGTTATGATTAATCAAGCGATCTTACTCGTGCGGCACTTCAGATCGGCTGATTTGAGACAAGCGCAGTAACTTCGAACATACTGTAGGGACATAATTATGCGAAATAACGTTTCTAAAAGTGCACTAGCCTTAGAATAATGACTAATAGTCCATTAGTGATAAACCTTCAGTCTTGGGCGCCAAATTATTTTTTTTGTTGGTTTTCCGCAAATTGTTCGGCTATAGCAGAGTGAGTGTTAAAATTCGTTATCGTAGGACATTAAGGTGTAAACTGTAATTTTTGGCCAAATGCTCTATTTTACACCAATATCTTCTATAAGTCTTGCGCGATTCTCCTCTTTATGACCAAGTTATTGGAACCACGCAACTAGAGTCAATGACTTTTCATACATAAAAGCTTATCTAAGTATATAAATAAAAATGAATCGCCAAAATGTATGTACAACTTTCGAACATCATCATCATCATCAACCCATTACATTGTCCCACTGCTGGGCACTGGTCTCCTCTCAGAACGAGAGGGATTAGGCTATAGTCCACCACGCTAGCCTACTGCGGGTTGGCAGACTTCACACGCCGTCAAGAAAATCTCTCAGGCATGCAGGTTTCCTCACGATGTTTTACTTGACCGTTAAAGCGCGTGATAATTAATTATTAATACGCACATGACTTCGAAAAGACAGAGGTGCGTGCCTTGGATTCGAACCCGAGACCTTTGACTTGGCCGTCCAATGGTCATATCACAAGGCTATCACTGCTGTTCAACTTTCGAACGACTGCACTAAATTGTATATCTAATTATTTTTTGTCAGGACAAGATTTGTAGGTATATAAGATAGTAAAAAAAAAATTACCAGTTTTTTTTCAATCTCATAATATGAAATATGGCGGTCTGAACTTTGTCGGGACAGCTAGTTTCAAATAAAATATTAGAACTTGAACTACAAATTCGTATTATTTACAGAAGGTAATAGTAATTTTAAACTAACAAAATACTACAAACTCATTAAGATGATGAAAAGATCCTTCCCCAGCAATGGAACAGGTCTTGGGTAGCTGTCGATTTGAATCGGTTTTATTCATTTTATAATTGTATTTGATAATTAGTAAGTTGTTGTATACATAACACAGTTTAAATCATCATCATCATATCGGTCTATTGCCGTCAACAGCGTTACGTAGGCCTCCCCAGAGTTTTGATTCGAACCTTTTTACTTGAAACGAGTGATATTGTCTATAAGATAAATGAAAGTAAAACTGACTTTTCACTTCAAACGTGAGCTTAAATAAAACCAGAACCCTTTCAAACCGAATCCAAATCTATCCAGCAAACATAATTAACAAATAGACGGAATGAAATAATATAAAAAATGGATAATAATCAACTCACGTAAACATTTATCCAAGAACTATGACGCCATCAAATTTTACAAATAATAAGTTCTGGTAACTATTCTCAACAAAATCATGAAACTTGAACCAGTGTGTTTGAGGAGAATTGTAGTTGCAGCCCGCCAGTTTAGTAGTGAGTTTAAAATAATTTTATTAAACAGTAAATACTTATAAGTACGGTCACCAGCACATCAAGTTACTACAAAATGACAAATTTTCTTAGTCGATTCTGAACTTAATTAACAACATTTTAAGGTTTAAAATCATTTGGGGAAAATTGACAGTTTTGTATAACCTGATGTACTGTGATTGTACATTAAATAACCTATTGGCTCGGAACATGATGATGGAAAGACTTGAGTCAGTATTTCATACTTCAGCCTATCAGCCAAATGAAGTCCACTGTTGAACGACAACTCCTGCATCCAACCAGTGACCTTTACCAGGTCGTCCACCCATCTTGTTAGAGGTCGTCCCACACTGCATTTTCCGGTGCGTGGTCTCCACTCGAGAACCTTTTTGCCCCAACGGCCATCAGTTCTACGAGCTAAGTACCAGCCAACATACTGAATTATAAAAAGCTTCTGGCATATGATGCTACTTCCATCATCACGCTCTATATTGTCTTCAAGGTGCGCTGGCGTTGACATTTCCCCCCCTACGAATATTAAAGGATCAGCGCACACCATACTAAATATGGAGAACGGTTGATCGTTAGATCAGAGGGTAACTTTGTACTTGGGCCTTAAAATAAGTCTAAGGCAATATACAATACAATACTCAATCGAAGTGAATGAAAGGGGTTTGGGTAACTTTGTATGGACTGGTGGCGTATTTTTTTTTTCCAGTGGCCACCAATAATTTTAATACTAATTTGTTGTGCTATGGATGGTAAATATATATGTAAAAAAACATTTTGTCCAAATGATATCGGAGCTGAGATATTTGCATTTAAAGATTTAAAATGTCGATATAAATACTTCAATTATTGTCCTGTGTCAAGAAATCTTATAATTATATGCTTTAGAAGGTTAATATTATAGATTCGCTTCACTGTTTCCTGACCGTCTGTCAATGTGACCAAGAGCGTCACCAGGCGCCAGGTCGCCAGACGCTAGGAACATGTAGTAAGTTGTAGTCGAGGAAAGGATCTATTGTTTTTTTCTTTTTATTGTGTTCCCGCGCCAAGCCCTGCTGTCATTTAGCTTAGAGGTATATTACCAGAACCCTTTTTTTGGGGGGGAGGGGTGTTACTAATCTCTTCGGACGAAGCTCTTCGTATAAGTAATTAAAGAACTTTACTTAGGTCGGTAAGTTTCGTTTAATCATTAATTATACTTTGTGCTTCGTCCTCGAGATTAGTACATGTAGACTTTGAGAGAAGGTTCTGGTAATATCACAAAGATACTCTTATACTCTCGATATAGATTGCCTTGTTAGTCTAGTGACCCCAAGCGCTACTGACGCTAGAGGTCCTGGGTTCGATTCCCAGGCCGAGCAAAGAGATTTTCTATGAAATTCTCTGGCAGGTCGGAGTTTGGTGCCCGGTTAATGGCAATAGGCTTGTCCCTCATTACATGGGATCTGAATATACCGGTGAAACGTGGGTGTTAATTAGTAAACCTCTGCCTAACCCTGCGGGGAATACAGGCGTGATGGTATGTTATGTTATATATAATTATAAAGAGTAAATCAAGACTTAAACTTCAATTATTGTTTTGTACAGATACGATAGGTACCCAAAAGAGTGCAGTAGAATACATTAACTTCTTCGATTTTGAAAACCAAATATCTCTGTTCCGATATGGTTTAGAGCATTATATCCATAATAACTTTTCATCGCTTTATTCTGCTCTTCAATAATATCCAATTTCATTACTGGCCACGCAACTTCAAAACGACGCCAACTTTACTCAAACCCCTTTGACGTAGACGCTTTCTGAATAAGTAAAAAACAATCATTCAAATCGGTTGAGAAAATTCGGAGATGAGGCAAAATAATAACTAATTTAGATCCTCCTCCTTTTTATATCGGTTAAAGTATATAATAAATTATTCTGATCATTCATAAAATTGATCTTATTCAGGTTTTAAGCTTATTAATCCAATTAAGTAATTCAATAGAAATTGAAAATGTGACAAACTTGATTTGAAAATATATTAACCTATCTTGTATTTTACGAAGTACTGCGAAGTAGAAAATTTTGACTAAATAATCGCTGACATTTTTAGACGGACTCATAGACTCCGGCAGGCCCGGCCCGATAAAAGGCGATCCTTTCAAGCAAAGAGGTATTGCCAAAGCAGACCAGAAATACTTTGAACAGGATGTAGCATATATGAGGACGCTAAGAAAACATATGGAAGAACAGATAGCGTACCATGAACGGCAGATTCTGATCCATCAACAAGCTATATACAGAATAAAAATTAAGCAGATGGAATTAGAGTTCAAATGAATTGTGCACCTCTTGCAGTTATCTCGTTACTGGAATTTATTAAGATTTTAAAACCACATATACATAGATTAACAGTCCGAATACATTGAACAAGAGACGGATCTATCAATAAGCTATAATTAAGTGAAAATAAAAAAACGAAGCAAATTGATACGAATGTCACAGTCATCTGGGTAAATTGGTCATTTAGTTTGATGGCTAACTAGCGGCAGGCAGGCATTCAATTGAAAGCTACATTATTAATTGAAATACAATTACGCGTAAAACGTTAACAATATGATTAAATGAAAAACAATCACCAGATTTTCCTGGGTAAATAATTTAAGACATTTACTTGTATAGCTAACGCTCGCATTGAATTGGATGCTTAGTCTTTTTACTTTTTTAAAGGTAACTCGGTAATTGGATTTCTGTGTACTCATATTCGGTTAGAGTTGAGTCGGCCGATTCCGACTTCCTTCGGCTTCAATTAGGTAGCAAAACTAGCGATAACTTAGGAAGTGTTTGAATCAAACTTCGTTAAAAAATAGGCTAATCGACTTGACAGATTATATTTAGCCACCTAATTGAATCCTAGTGCGTAATCAGCTGATTAATTATTCAACTAAATGACTAGTTTAATAAGATCTCTGTGGCATAATGTACTGTTTTACAATAAGCATAGAAATCATATATCTTTACAAATAAAATAATTTGGGTTCAAAACGTGTTTCTAAGTCACATCTCCATATAAATAATTTACATATTATATCATAATGACCAACTTTGCCCTGTAGTGAGACTATAAGCAATGTATTTTCACCCATTTGAGTCATAAAATGTCTAAGTTAAAGTACGAGTACGTACCCTGCAACACATCACATTCTTCCATTTGAAAGGGTGCACACGCGCCGCCCGTTGACATACCCTCTTAACCCCTTTTTCACCAAAAATATAAAAAATTATTAGTGATATTTTTTTTGTGGAAGCACGGACATTCAAAAGTGATATTTAAGTAACAGTAATTGTATCAATTTAATTTCATTTAGGTTCAGGAAGTCCCTGTTACATATAGGTACGACAACACAGTACAAAACTAATTTAAATGCAACATAAAGTTGAAATGTAAACGTAGCATGAAGTGTCGATATCGTGTATCGTGCGATTTGTAGTAACTGGACTTGGAATCGGCGGAACACTATACATTTTGGCCATATTTCCTCCTATGAAGCTGGATAGAAGTTCGAACATGAAGAATGTGCATATGATCTTGATATGGATATACATCAAAGACAGTACGATCTATAGTTTCCACTGTTGCGTCACAACGCCTATACAGAAAGTTGCAGCAGGTGAAACAGTCCAATCGGTGTAGTACCGCAAGATGCAGTAGAACTGTTGGACGCAGCACAACATGCCCGAGCTGACTTTCAGATCAAATTGGGTGCGAAGTACCTGAACTAGCAAGTGGCACAATATTGAACTTCATTCTCCATTTGATCGGATTAAAAAGAATCGAGATGACCGTACGACCCACATCGTCATAATAATCGTGAAATATTTCTATTTTAGGAGTCTAAGGAATTTGAGAACGTTCCGTAATAGGGATACAGTTATAAACCTTCGTTCCATAACGTGGATGTATAAAATGATCCGTACGCCAATTTGGTCTGTATTGTTTCTCTGCAAAATGGACACAATCGGGTACAATGTCGCGCCGCTGGATTTCAAGAGCGGTTTACTAATAGATCCCTCATAACTGTGTCGCTCTCCTACTTAGCAACAGTACAAAACATTCATCATCTATTGTTAAAACTCCCCTTACATAAGTAACCTCCAACTTGAAAAAGACTAGATAGGTAACTTTGTCAATACAAATAAATTGAAATACCTAATTGTTTATTAAAAAGTTCTCAACCGAAATGAATGTTATTTATCTTAGATCTCACGCAGTAAATTACTCTTTTTGAATAAAAACAATATCGTTTGGCTTATAAAATAAAGACTACAGTTCTATCAAGAAAAAAAATGATTTGAGTACACACGCCTATACCCGTGGCTATACATGCATTAAGCGGCTCGCAATTACCAGCTTCCTATAAAGAGACACTGCAAATGCATAGCTTTCTGTATAGTCGTGCGTATCTCCTATTTTTTTAATCGATATTACGTCATCCCACTGCTTTGTACTCCACTTCTTCAAAATTACGAGATAATTCAAGTTAAGGTTTATTAATTAAGAATCCTCAGGCGTACCTTGAAGGTTACTTTCTTGTACCTAAGAAAATTAAAAAAGTTTAGAAAAGGCATACATTTTTTCCTCTTTGTATTTTCCAAGTTGCTGCGTAGTAGAAACTCAAGCCTAAATAATCGCTAACATTTTTAGGGGGCGTACATGACCGGTCCTTCCTGTCTGGCGGCAATAAAGAAACAAAGATACAAAGAATTCCCAAAGAAGACCGGCATCACTTTGAATCGGATAAGGAACTTATTAAAACCATGAGAATACACATTAAAGAGCAGATAGCTTACCATGAACGGCAAGTACTGGTGCACCAACATGCTATATATAGAGTAAAAATTAAACAGATGGATCTTGAACGAAGATAAATGGTGCATCTGTCGCACTACGGTGGTTACTGGAATTTATTGAAAAAACATTGATGAACAGATCAATAACACCGATCAAGCCGAAATAACCCGTCAGTCGCCATATCGTGAACACAATGCAAAATCTATTATTTTGCCCACATGAGAACGTTACGTGCGTAATTGAATTAAGAAGATTCGAGGTTGACTCAAAATTGATTCTGTACTCGTCACAGTCATCTGGTTAAATTAGCCAATTAATAAGACGACTAGCCAGCTTGGAAAACAGTGTTGCTGTATTGAATGCTGCTTCTATATCGTTAAAAGTTCGTTCGTATAAAGTTCAACCGAATGAATAACCCGCCATCAAATTCTCTATCAAAGCAAACAATTTAGCCAGCAAGCAAACTAAATGCTGGCATTCAATTAGTCGCCTAGCCGTGTTGTCAAGAAATAAGGTAACGCGTAAAATGGACCTTCGTTTTACTCGTCAGTTCTCTCGTACTCGCAAGCTTCTAGCGATAAAATAACACTGCGGGTAGGACGAAGTCCGAACGCGTAGACTCTTCCAACTTCGATTTATGAACCATTTGGCTAGCCTGATCAAACTTCGGTATTGAATAAATCGTTAAACATCATCCAAGCCAAGCGATTGAATAAAACTTACTTCAGATGGTAAAAAAACAATAATCTACATGGGTGGTTATGTAAAGCTACCTTATTTAATGTTAGCTGCAGTTAGCAGCGTAGCGCAGACTTTCAAGTTAATAAGGTACATGTCTGTAACACAATTTAACATTAACTTGCACAAAATAAAATAATTTGAATTCAAAAAGGGTTTATCATCTTTTTGTGTAGCATAGTTATTATAAATTGAAGATCAATTTAGGCAATCTCATTACATCACCTACTTATTCGTCGTTTTCGCCCGTAATGGGAGTTCATAAGCCACCTTTTTTATCTTCTTACAGGCTTGCCATAAAAGATGCCTTATTACAAAACTATAAGGAAAACACTACAAGCAAATGACACTTGTCAAACACAGAAAATATTTACCTAAATGTCTTGCCATTTTGATGGCACTAGATTTAATAACCACTTCAGCTGTCATTTAGCTAATGTACGCACGCTTACACTTATACATTTCCAGTATAAGCTGACCTTTCACTATAGGGTAAGTCTATAAAATGTGAGGTCAGCTTATTCTGAATAAGTATAGCTTGACATGTAGCCGTGTGTTCTTGACATAATAATTACTCTTTTATTATACATTTTCGAAGGCTTGTCTACTAGTATAAAAAAATATTTAAACATTTTTTGGAGAAGCAACACATAGGGATTTAAGGCCCTTTTAGGAAACATTATGAAACTATTACAAACCTTATAGTGGTAACAGATGACTGTCTTATTAGACTAGTGGTTCTAAGTGCGACTGCTACGCCAGAGGTCCTGGATCCCTGTTCGAGCAGTGTTATTGGGGATTTTCTATAAAATTCTTAGTGGCAGTTCAGAGTCTCGATTTATGCCCGGTTAATTGCAATAGGCTCGGTTCCTATTACATGGGGCTTTAGTATACCAGCGAACCGTGGATGTACAATAAGTACCACCACCGTATACACACGGTAAGCGGTAGTCACATATCCAAACTCCGTGCTGTTACTGAAAAAATTATAGAAAAAACCCAATAGCACTGCTTGACCAAAAACAGAAGCCACAATGTCGTCCATCTTGCTTCTATGCAAGATAGACGAAATTCAAACATGTCCCATTTACTGTTGCACCGATTTCAAGACCAGTTACATCTCCCTACGACCCTGCGCAATTATGTCTGCAGTGCTAGTTTAGTTGCTACCAAGAATTTTATAGAAAGATCTAATAACACATCTGGACTGCCCATTTGTCACACGATGATATAGGGTAGTTATTATAGCATAATACTTAATACATCCTGAAATATATTGCGAATTATTTATATATAACTAGAGGGCCCAACAGATGTTGTCCAGCCGGAACTTGATCTCAGCGCCATCTGCCGGGTCGAATTGAAAATCTTAACCACCAAGGGATTCACTCAATGAAACAAGGTTTTTTTCATCGAAATCGGCCTTTTTTAGGGATAACTCGGCAAACGAGCAGACGAGCTACCTGATGGTAAGTAGTCATCGCCGCTCATGAACTTCTGCAAAACTTAAGGAGTTTTAGATGCGTTGCCTAGCTTTTTAGGGGAAAGGGAGGGGAAGGAGAACAGGAGAAGGAAGGGGACTGAGGGAGGAATTGTGGGCCTCCGACGCTCCACACTCATCGTACGAAACGCAACAGTATGCATACTGCTACTTGACATCGATATTCTGTGGGAGAGGAGTACTTCCCTGGCAGTAACAGAGCAAGCTATTTCCCAGCTTTTGTGACCCTAACGAACAGCAATTGGCTATAGTATGTCTAAATCTACAATAGTCTATGGTAATGAAATTTATGAGGATACTACCAGAGACGACTCAATGGTTGACAACTGAATGTAATTAATTAAGAAACAGGCGCGGGTACGCCGGCAGAAATGTGCTTTGTTTTTGATGAAATAAGGGATACAGATGATGTTTGTTTACAAAACCAAAAATTATGTTAAAGCACCACGGTCTCAAATAATTTATTATTGTTGTTATTATTAGTACAATTTCAAACAAACTATGGAGCGGTGGTAGCCAAGTGATAACGGCAGCGATTAACTTTGTGTAAATTTTTCATCACTGCTTTCAAAAAGCAGTGGACATTATGAGGAAACCAGTATGGCCTAGAACAAAAATTCGAAGACATGTCAGTCATGTCACATCTACCAACCCGAACAGGGCCCGCGTGGTGGATTACAGCCCACTCCCTGCAGGCCTGTAACATAGCAGTGGGAACATTATAGGCCGATAATGCTATGCTATGCTTATGCAAAAAACCATTGGCCCTCTGATAAGATTTAGGAGTAGGGCCCGAAAAACAAGAAGTGGAATCAGCAAAATCGAATCGAGTCAGATACAGACGAGATGGTATACACGGCTACAGGTCAACCTATAGAAATCCAGTTTAAGCTGATCTCGCATTGAATAGGCTTCCCATACAATAAGAGGCCAGCTTAAATTGGATTTGTATAACTTGATGTGTAGCCGTGCGTACATATTAAACAAACTACATAAGCCTAAAGTGTCAGTCAAAAAACAGATTCACACATTACTAGTATTCTTGTTAACCCCTCGTGCTAAGCTAAATTGCTTGTGTTACGAGTGGGTTCACGTCGGTAGTGCAATGGGTGGGATTCGAACCGGCAACCATATGATCGCAAGTCCGACGCCCTAGCCATTAGGCTACCGACGCTTATATATCACTAGCTTCCTGTTTTTCCTCCTCTGTTTTAAAAAATGATTGTGTAATTTCGTTTAATACTCAAATACGAATGTCTGTCAAGGCACAAATAGGCTACTTTTATACCGATTTTTGTCGACTGTATACAGATGTATATAATATATATTAGCAAAGGATATTATTTTTTTCCAAACAAGAATTTGCTGCAGAAGAATTCTACATTGAAATTCATAAGAACTAACGGTTAGGCCGTAAGAAGTAAAAAAATATCATTAAAATGTTTTGTAGAATGACCCTCGACTTGGTATTCTAGGAATTTATCAATCTGTAAGATTTTCTACAGTGCCCGAGAACATTCCCGGGCGCGCCGATAAATTAGAAAATCTCGATTTATTTGGCGACTTATTTTGCTCACGAAGTTGCTCAGCTTTTGCAAGAGGATTTTGTCCCTCTAACGACGTGTTTTTTGATTACCAAAGATGATGCCTTTGAGCACCAATATGACTTCGCGAAGTAGTTAAGGAATATGCATAATAGATAAAGAGAGATATATGAGTAAAATCCAGTGGCAGGCTAATTATTTAGGCAATTAACAAATTCTACACTGGCCACTATAATTGTCCGGGGCAGTATAAATGCGAAGGTAGCTTAATTATATTCAGTTTGTTACGTTTTCACGTCTAAACAGCTGAACCAGTTTTGATGAATTTTGGTATAGAGATCGATTGGACATTGAAGAAAGGTATAGTTAATAACAAAAGGTAGTATAAATCTATACTTATAATATTATAAAGCTGAAGAGTTTGTTTGTTTGTTTACTTGAACGCGCTAAGCTCAGGAACTACGGGTCCGATTTGAAAAATTCTTTAAGTGTTAGATAGCCCATTTATCGAGGAAGGCTATAGGCTATATATTATCACGCTACGACCAATAGGAGCGGAGCATAAATAAAAAATGTTCCAATAACGGGAAAAAATTAAATGCAGAAAAGCTGAGAAACCACGTGGGCGAAGCCGTGGGCGGAAAGCTAGTTAGTAATATATACTACCTTTTGTTTCAAAAAGCACTTTGGGATGCAAGTGGAATCGCGGTTCGGGCGATGTATAAGACACTCGACAGCATAACTTTAGCCATTCCAAAAATCCACAATACCCAATGCAACAAACAATATACTTACACACGCATGCAAGCCGTAGTTCAAAAATATTATTATGCAACGTAGGAGCAAGCGCGTTATTACAAATACCGATACGGCACGTAAACGACACGGAATTTCCCCCGGAAAACCTACTTTATATTAAGTCGTAAATTTGAAGGAACGGTCGGCGTACGAGCCAATTTCCAGCACTTATTTGTCGCACCGAGGGTAGGTACATAGTCTGTGTCGAGGGTTGTATTCGTGTAGCTAGCATTTTAATAATTTCCAGTTTTGGAAAAAAGTCCGGATTTTAATTCCCTGACTAAATCAGTAGATAAAAATCGCAATAATTATGAAAATTTAAAAGAAAAACCTTGATAAAAGTAGAACTTCAAAATATGACTTTTAATTTAATACCTATTATTGACTAAATACTATTATTATAAATATTTATGTATACACATAGTACACGGAAACTGTCATTCTGACATCAATTTAACCCAATAATAAAAATCCTTTTTCGATTCATTTGATGTTGTACGGCCAAGTTGGCCAGCACATCAAGTTACCACAAAATGACAAATTTTCTCAGTTGATTTTGAACTTTATCTTTAACAATTTAAGGTTTAAAATCATTTGGAGAAATTTTACAGTTTTGTATACCTTGTACTTCTTGGGAATAAAAATAATTCTGCTTTAACCGGAAAGCAACGAGAGCTTAATTTGGACAGATTTTAATATTAAGTATTATTACACGTTATTTTTTTCTAGACTACATAAATGACTAGTTTGGTACCTAGTAGATAGTCGTTTGTACGACTATATACCAAGTTACAATACAACGATTTCTAAACGGGATTCCCATGAAACCGAAGTGTATCCTGATTTATGGATGCTTAACCGGACCAACCAAGTAGCTCCCTTAGGACAAACAATTAAACCAGTGTTACAAACGAATAGATCGCGTAATGGAAGACATACGTCATACCTTTAGGCTTAAGGCATTTCTAACCATTAGGACTAAATAATAGCGAAGAAATTTTAGGTGGGTCGTTCGACATGTTCCGCCATTTTTTTTTTAAACTTATAACGATATGGTTTGAAAACTGATAACTTAATAGTGTGGTAGTGCATAATAATAATGGACTTGTAACAAACGACTATCGCCATCTACAGTTACTATGTACGTAACACTATGTCACCCCGCTGACTGGACAATATTAAAGTAGCTACATAAATTATCATAGACGACTAACGCCAACACTAACAATCTGCGCAAGCGCCACTCCACAAGTGTTTGGATCACAACTACATATGAATACGTGTAGAGATTGCACACAAGTGTGAACCGGCGGCTTTGTAAGCAGCGTCACGGCACGACAAATTGTAATTCATTAGCTAGAGGTTCAGAGCGCGGTAGCCACGCAGCCAGTTCTGATCCTAAGTAAGCCTAGTTCCTGTTCGATAGCCTAGCGGTCTTCAGGAATTAGTCAGCTAGGGAGGTCTGATATAACAACCAAATTCCTGTTCGATAGCCTAGCAGTCTTCAGGAAGAATTACTATATCAGCACCTAACTTAGGGTTGCCGTCAATAAAATATATATTGTAAGTGTAGTGTTAAGTTTCCAGAACAATAAACGTTTAGTAACAACAACGGGGCTTTAATTTTCAACACTAGCAACCCTACAGACTTAATAAAATAATCCTGATTTAGAAACTTTCCTGCAACATTTGAATACCTACCGGTTAACCTTCGCAGTATTATATGTATCTAACGATGCCTTTATGACGCGACACAATTTATTGAAAAATGTGGTTTTTAAAAGCTCTTTTCCAACCTACCTTACCGTGTGTTTTTATAAGCACAATCCGTATTTTGGAAGACACAAAGAGGCACTGTGTTACATGTATTCAGGAGTTAATAGCAGGTTATGAAGACATTGTGTGATAGTTTTTTAATGAACTTTAAAATAACCATTATCATTCTCATAGCCTTGGCTTGCAGGAGGGGCTCATGGGGAAGATATGATGCGCTGCGCAGTTAAGCCATTGCCGCGGTCAGTCTGTGGATGGGTGCCCGTGCCTCGGAGAGCGCGTCAAGCCGACGGTCCCGGTTGTCATACGAACATCTATGACAATCGTTACTGGTAGTCAGAAGCTCAAAAAGCCTGACCAGTCTATACTTCGAATATCGGTGTCGTCCAGAAATTGGGCTGCAGAAGCGTCAAGACTGGAAGCCAAACCGAAAAGGCTTGGAGGATGATGACGATCGTTCGAATTTCCAGTAACAAATGCAGCTGTTTTTTTTTTTTTAATGTTGGTAATACCTCAAAGCAATAGGTTTATTATTCTGAGGGGCAATTCGTCATTATACGGAGATGAATACCGAAATGCTTAGGATGAACGGGCTGTCAGCTTATTCAGGAATTCGACTACCACTAACGATTTTCATAAGTAGATGTTCGTATCGAACGTATCGATCGTATCGTTTTGCATGCAGTTCGCTTGCGGTTCAAAATGGAGTCCGACACGAAGTTTGCGGCATGTCAGTCTGAAGCCTTGACAACTGGGACTGACGGCTTGAAGGCCTAACGTACGCACAGCTACGTACAGCTTCCAGAATAACCTAGCCGCTCATTGATACGAAAGTCTTTACAATGCGAGGTCGGCTTATACTGGACCTGTAAAACTTCATATGTAGTTAGCCATATCTGATTGTGTACATCTTATCTTAATCCCAGCATAAGGATTACCCGCAGTAGGTTCCGTGTTGCGTTTTCCCGTCTTTAAAATTCTGTCTAATGCATCACTTTACTTTGATATTTCTGCATGGGTTTTCTCATTTTTTATTGCTGGATAAAGCCTTTAGAACCGCAACCTTTCAGTAATTCACAAAATAGAACCTCAGTCACGTCGTTCATAATTTCCGACGAAAAAAGACGTCGCAGTGTGTGGCCATAAAAATCCCTGGGGCCACGAATATGGCGGGCCCGACATGCCCTCGCTTAACCCGCGCGACACGGTTTTTCACTTTGCGACTCGTAAATGCGTCTTTTGTTAACACGCCTAATGTAGTTAGCTTCTCAAATTATTATCATACAAATACATAAAATACATTATTTTGACAAAATTTTGCTATAAGTACACAATATGTTTAACAAATTAATTTATTTTGTAACAAATTCATTTGTGGGGCTGATTTTGTATGGGAAGACAAAATATATTTTTGGTTATAATTATTTGAAAAGTGCTTATTTAGACTAATATTTTACTTTAATGAGCGGCGATAGCCTCATGACTAGGGCGTCGGACTTGCGATCATGTGGTTACCGGTTCGAAACCCACCCATTGCACTAACGACGTGAACCCACTCGCAGTACAAGCATCTAGCTTAGTACGAGGGGTTAACAAGAAAACTAGTAATGTGCAACCACATACCTAGTAAGCTTTAAAAAAAATCAAGAATATCTTTTTGTATTTTTTAGGCATTTTCCATGCAAAGATTATTAAGTTATTTTAGTGAAGGAAAAATACTGACGTCGCCTCAAAGACGTAAATTAAAAATGTGAAGGCAAATTTCGACATGGCGGGTGGGGCTCGCGGTGGCTTAGCGGTCACAGCGTCTGGTGTACTTAACCAGAAGACGCAGGTTCGAATCCTGCCCGCGGTCGTATTTTTCCTTCACTAAAATAACTTAAAAATCAAGAGCCCAAAAAGCCTGGCAACTATTTTACCGTTCGGTATTGTGCAGAAATTGAGTTAGCCCGGTGTAGAAACCAAAAAATTTAATTGAAACCATACTGTATTGTTTGGTTCACGTCGTTGTTACACTTTGTCCTCTTAATAGACCACCCCGTGCATCGCCTGTTAGGGCACATCCCTGGGAACATCCTAACACGGGAAAAAACCTTAAAATCAAGATTTCACATCATATTTAAATTACCTAGGCTTAATATATTTTTGGAGAAACATAATTAAAGTAATCAATCACAGTGCCCCATGTTCTAGGGGGTGGAATCACTGTAAGCGTTAACAAACACAACCCATGGGACTTAACCGTTGACGCCACTCTATTTACGGACATTAAACACCATTAATCTAATGCATAACCCGTGTTTTTATTTTATCACCTTAACTTTATGTTAAGCTTGAAATGAAACTGCCTGTGCCCATTTTAAGGTTATGTTATTTTAATGCACATTTTAATGATTTATAGATATACTAGCTTTTGCCCGCGACTTCGTCCGCATGGAATAGATGTTTCCCAATCCAGTGGGAATTCCCCAAAATATCGTTATAAATTAAAGCCTATATGTTATTCTGATGTATAAACAATAATACTGTAAAGTTTCATAAAAATCCGTTTAGCAGTTTTTGCGTGAAAGAGTAACAAACATCCATCCATCCATCCTCACAAGCTTTCAAATTTATAATATTAGTAGGATAAGTGGTTACTGCTAAGTGGTGAGAACACTTGTTTATCGTATAACACCGGTATAGGCCCGAATGCTATTCCGTAATATGCTAGTGGTCCTAAGCACGACTGTTACGCTAGAGGTCCTGGGTTTGATCCCCAGGTCGAGCAGTGTTTTTCTGTGTTATCCTCAGTAGCAGCTCGGAGTCTGGATTTGTCCCCAGCTAATGCTGATAGGCTCGCCCCATATAACATAGTTTACCTCTGCCTAACCTAAGCCTTCGGGGAATACAGGTGTGATGGTATATTATGTTATGTATTATGTAACAGGTATGTATATTTACGACGAACGTCTGTGATTCCTTGATTGTTATTTTTCATTTGGAAACCAATTTTCAATATAGATTTAAATTTAAGTATTTTAATTCTAAATAGTGTGTTATAACATTTGTAATAGAGAATAGTAATTTTGGTCATAAGAAACCTCAAAATTCAGACCTCTCTTTATATCTTTTTTTTTTGAGAAAAAAAAACAGTATGACATCTTGGATTGGCGCATCGTCCATAAAGGATATAACCGTAGCACCGTCAAATCATTAAAAAGATAACCATATTATTACAATATAATCAATATGAAAAAATGCGAACACTATTAGTGATATAAAGATTGAAAGAGGCGAACTTCGGAGGCAGTTGCTACGTTATTTATTGCTCCAGTAACGAGTTGCCAAGGAGTTGTGCTAGGATCATTAATAAGTTTCCCCTCTTAATTCGAAAAGGTTCTAACTACTTCCAGCACTGCAGAACTTTACTACCTTTTCTAGCTAAGCGTTTTCCCGTTCGGAACTTCGTGGGCGAGTTCAAAAAGGTCGTATTTGTTGGAGATTTTGGTGTTACTTTGGACGTTTTGTTCTTGAGAGGGTCGTTTGGCTGCATCGCTCTGATCTAATCAGATTCGAAGACTGATGGCTAACATTAATACGGGCAGGAACTGATTGGATCGACTGATTGACTATTTAGGTGTAAGGATTTTAAGTTATATGTTTTTGTATTTTGTTATTTATACCTCACTAACTTTCCGCCTGCGGCTTCGCCCGCGTGGGCTTTGCGTTTCTTTTCATTTTATGGGGTAATATATAGCCTATGTCACTCAGGAATAATGCAGTTTTCTATTGGTGAAAGAATTTTCAAAATCAGTTGAGTGACACAAACTCAAAAAATCACAAACCTTACCTCTTTATTATATTAGTACAGATTAGTCATCTACCTACGTTAAAGGTCCTGGTAGAACTGAAACAAAACCGAAACCAAACTGAACCTGGTAATCGATCGCGGGACCACCTATTATTGAGTTTTTAATGGCAATCATATGCTTTCTCCCTATTCAATGGGATCGGTTGAAATACCGGTGAACTGTTGGTGTACATTAGTACACCTCTGCCTTACCCTTCGGGGAATCTAGGCCTAATGCTATGTTATGTTGTTTCGGGTTTTGTCTAGGTATAGGAACAACGCATAAAATCTAGGGCTAAACTTTAAACTTCAATTCAATAATTACAAAACATTGCTCATCAGTTCAAATTCTAATTTACTGTTTGGATATTAAATTAGTTTTTCCTGGCATTGCTAAAGAAACAAAGGATTATGATATTATTACTTAGTCACACCATACTAGTACTGAAGTATTCCGAAATTCACTTGTATTGCGTATGAGGAATCATTGAGCTATAACTACATATTACTAATGTTGTGGTCAGGGGTGCTAGATTGGTACTGTTTGGTATATTGAGATATTATGTTAGAAGTGCTTGTGGCGATACAAGCGAATTGATTTGAGGTGCATTTGCTGTGGTTATTGCAAAGATAACCGACGATTATTCCTAAGGGTAGTATTACACAAGAATCTTTTATAACATGATTAGGTACGATTCATTTTAATTTCTTCGTGGAGCGTTATCATCGTATATCATAATGCCCCACTGCCGGTCTCCTCTCAGAATGAGAAGGATTAGACTATAGTCCACCACGCTAGCCTAATGCGGGTTAGCAGACTTCTAGAATATGCTCTCAAGCATGCCGGTGCCCTCACGATGTTTTCTATAACTATAATTGATTAAACGGATGTGTATTCATAGTTCGCCGGTATATTTTGGTCCAAAATACGGTCAAAACTATTATCCTACCCTCTAAACTCGGAATTCTAAGTAGCAACTTAGAATTTGAGGGAAAGAAAGAAATACATATAAAACCTAATATCTCTGCTTCATCTGGGATTCGATTCACTAAATTAAATACGTTAATATAATAGCCCTTTCTCAGAAATTAAATATTCAATCGATACTTTCATACTACCACAACTCGCGAGCTAAAATTTCCCCGTAGGTACCTATCTAAAATTCAACATGTTTGGCAGCCCTATTGTATTCCAATCGAAATCTAGATTAGCCCGAGGGCTGCAGGGTATTGCAAAATTAAGTCTGTTTGAGCTCACCTGTCGAATGCTATCGAAACCGGGCTTCGGAATTTGATTTTTAAAAGCCAATTATGGCTGGGCTTGACAGACTGCGTGTATGGTAGTAGAATGGGTGCGTGCATGAAATAGTGAGCTCGTTATTAGACTAATGCGTTTGCGAAGCAGACGCAGTGCGACAACCCTAGTAACCATGCCTAATAGGGTTGTGGCATTACGACTCTTTCAAATGCAACAACGTCACATACAGTTCCAAAATTATAGCTGCTAACGTATGGCATCGGTCTCATACATTTGCTTCACACGCATCTCGTGTAACCCAACCTTTATATTTGTCTTTGTTTTATAGACCTTTCTTGTTTTTGTCTTTTTTTTTGTTCAAATTAGGATTCCGATTTCAAAGTTGGAATGCCTGTTGTAGGATTTTATTGTTTAGTAATTTCAATTGTTTTTAGTAGCTCAATAATGTTTAAGCGGAACGTTTTCATTAATGATACTGCCCCTTAGGGAAATGCTTTTGACATTTAGGTATGGATATTTGAGCTTTGTTCAGGCAAATTAATTTTCAATATAGCATTGAGCTTTTAATATGTATGATGGTCCAATGGTGAGGGAGCGAGTTGTAGGTCGTAGGTTCGAATTCAGACAGGCGCTTTACTTTGTGTAAATTATTTCATCATCACGGTCGGTGAAGGAAAACATCGTAAGGAAACCGGCATATCCTAGAACCAGAAATTCGAAGACATTTGACATCTACCAACCCGCACTGGGCCCACGTGGTGGGAACATTATTGGCTGTTTATTCTTTCGCTACACCCATCACCTCTGTATTTCCCGAATGGCTAAAGGCAGGGCTGTTCTAATGTACACCCACAATTCGCCGGTATTTTTAGGTCTTATGTATTTTATCAAGTGACCTATTACTATTTACCGTTCACAAATTCAAACTCCGAGCTGCTACTGAGAATTTCATAGGAAAAACTTAATAATACTTTGTTGAACCTGGGAACGCAACCCAGCACCTCTATCGTAGCAGTCAGCTCATACTCATTACTCATTATCATACTAAAATAACGCCTACAAATCTATATTTGTACAGGGTACAGATTAATATTTTCTGTGGCAGTATCGTAGATAATTCGTCTACTGTTTGCGCGTGTCTGCATTAACATGTTGAGCGACGCGTGTGACGTCACGTAATACATTGGACATGTCAGCTTTGTTGCGCCAAACAGCATCCACGCTCCCGTAGCGTCGACGACGCGTGATCGTTGCGTTGTCATCATTTACTTATAATACTAGCTTTCCGCCCGCTGTCTCCCGCGTGGATTATACGTTTCCTTTCATTTTACGGAATAATATATACTTGAGTCAATCAGGAATAATGTAGCTTCCTATTGGTGAAATAATTTTCAAAATCGGTTTAGTAGATCCAGAGATTACCCCCTGCAACCTCAAAAACTCACACACTTTATGTCTTTAAAATATTAGTATAGATATATGGTTCTATAAATCACGCCCTCCTAGCTAGTCCCGTCCTCCTAGTTGGGATAAGCCCAACTATTTTTGGATCGGCTGCCAGTCTTACCAGATGCGGGTGAATACCAGTATTTATAAGTTCGACGTGTCTGTGTGTGTGTGTGTGTCTGTCTGTGGCATCGTAGCTCCCAAACGGATGAACTGATTTTGATTTGTTTTTTTTTTTGTGTGAAAGGTGAATTAGTCGGGAGTGTTCTTAGCTATGTATGATGAAAATCGGTCGGGATATAATGGAATTGTCGGGGTTTATTTTTAATTTAGTAGTTAGGTATACCTACACGAAGCGACTGCCGTTAGACCTCCGCAACCAATTTATGGGCAACACCGATAGAATGGTAGACTGGCTAGTACTTTCCCGGTTGAGCCGACCCATTCATGCTGGCATGCAGACATGCCAGCGCGACACTTAGTCCTAACTTCTAGTTATAAAACCAATACATGTTAATAAATCTCCAATTAATATTGTTAACACCTCAGCTTCCATTATCAACTACTTATACAACCTGAGGCCGCTATAAATACTGTAAACCCTTTTAATCCGGTCGCCGTTTTTCTCATTATTAATTTCCTGATTCCACATGGGTGGCCCCTGATAATCTATAAGTACCGGCCTGTTGTGTGGTACAAAAGAAAAAAATAAGCGATTTTGTGTTCATAATGAATTCAAAATCGTTTTAATTTTTCTTGTTTAGTGATGAAAAGTATAGGCTTCTTTATTGTACGGGTTGCAGTTGCCTAACTTCACACATTGACTGTGATGTAGTTAATTTACTATAAAGAGAAACGATTACTTAGCAGCAAGTTAAAGTTATAGATGGGTGCGAGCTGCCCAAGACCGGGATAGTTGGCGCTCTTTGGGGGGGGGGGGGGCGTGCGTTCAGCAATGGACTGCAATAGGCTGATATGATGATGATGATGATGATGATCTTCATCATCATCATCATCAGTTGAAGTTAAGTTTATTTTATGGGTTTCCTTCAGTATAAGAAAACGGTGATTAATTTGTAAGTTGTTACTAGTTACAGTATTTAAATTGATTTACTTCAATTATTCATTATTAATGTTACGAATGACGTGTATAACGACAGTAGGTAGGTTGCAAGGTATGTCATTTAATATGGCAAGACATTTTTAGGTGATAAATTATAACGTGACTGTTGGCGACGTGTAGTACTAGTTTATTTTTTATACAGTTTTGAATGTCAATAAAACCAGAGCCTGACACACAAAGGGAGCTGCTCGCTGCAGTCACACACATTCTGTCAAGATTGTTCTAGAATCTGGTGGATTGCTGGATTCCCTTATCTGGCACCAACAGTGGCTACTTAATAGATTTTTACTTAGATACTTGTTTTTGTTGCTACGGCCATTGTCATTCCTGCTATGGAGGAATTAAAACAGATTGTGACGTTCAGTTTTACAAAAAAAAAAATTCCACCAAAATAATTTTATTACGCATTGTGATGGTTTTTTTTAACTATCAATCCGCTTGTGTCATGTAACTTGGACCATAGTTTAAAAGGATATGCATAATTAACCATGTGTGACACGATTAGAGCCATCCAACCGACCGGAGCGTTGGGCTCTACCTCTCCCGTAGCCCGTAGGGTGTCTTTGCGCAGCTCTAGCGTGAAGAAAAATGTTCTAAAGGCTATTTTAATAGACGAACTCCTTTTAAATCTACTCGTGCGTTGACTACATGAAAGAAAGGCTAAAATAAAACCGTCTTTTAAAAAAATGTTCAGGTTATTTCTGAACAATGCTTGTATTTTTTTATTGGATACCTAAACTAATATTATAAAGTAAAGTTTTCTATAGGTATATCTAATACGTATTGTATTTTTTGAGGCATAGAATTTATTTATTTATTGCATTATGTAAAAAAATCTCGAGAACTGAAACACATTTTGGAGGTATGCGTTATACCTACTCTTTGTTTATCGCCCGCTTGTAATATTTAGGTATATGAAAAGTAGATATCTTAGACGAAAAAAAAAAACGATGCTAAAATAAAATTTCCCTCAATGTAAAATTACTTTTAAAATCTTGAAAAGGCAGCTTTATGTGAAATGGCCGTCCCATTCACAATTCACACAGCAAAATATTTTACAGCGCATCGTAAAAGACATTTTACACAATTAATCGTTCCTTGTTCGCTTTCATGCGTAAAATAAATCGTAACTGAATGGTAGGTATTTGGTGCTTAGATTAAAACAGTAAAATGGGTCGATCGTAAATTTTGAGCTGACATTCAAATTTTTTATAGCTGTAGGTATAATGTGCCTTCAATGTGATGGCATATATTTTCGCACAATTTATTGGAAAGCGTGTGAATCTCTTCATAAAGAGGTATTACCATTTTTTACTCGACTGCTGCAAAGAGGAGGAGAGTTGTGTTTTTAGTCATCATCAACCCATATATTATCTCACTGCTAGCAGTGAGCAGTGAGTGCCTAGGCACGGGTCTCCTCTCAGAATGAGAGGGATGAATGTCACTACATTCATCCCTCTCATTCTGAGAGGAGACCCGTCTACGCTAGCATACTCCGGGTTTGCAGACTTCAAACGCCATCGAGAAAATCTCTCAGGCATGCTGGTTTCCTCAAGGCCATGTATATTAAGTATATCTATCAAGGTATATGTATATCAAGTATACAATATATTATGTTTGAATTAATAAAAGTTGAGCTTGTCAAACTCGATGTTCCAGTCGAGCAAAATATTTGATAGATATTGAGTTTTTCTATAAAATTTTCAATTTGGATTTGTGCCTATAGGATAGGATAGGATATATGATATAATCGGATTGGTTAGGATAGGATAGGATGGGATTGGATTGGATAGGATAGGGTAGCTCCCTAGTACATGGGACCCAAACATACTGTTGAACTGCAGCACACCTCTGCCTAATCCTTCAACGATTACAGACTTAATAATATAATTACATAACATACCATCACGCCTATAGTCCCCGAAGGGTTAGGCAGAGGCGCACTAATGTACACCCACATTTCGCCGGTATGTTTAGGTCCCATGTAATAGGGGGCGAGCCTATTGCCATTAACCGGGCACAAATCCAGACTCCGAGCTGCTACTGAGAATTTCATGGAAAAACCCAATAACACTTTGCTCGACCTGGGGATCGAACCCAGGACCTCTAGCGTAGCAGTTGCGCTTAGGACCACTAGACTAATGAGGCAGTCAGAAAGTAATATATTCTGTTTAAAAAAAAAAACCGACAACTAAAACGGTTGTAAAAGCAAAAGGAATTAAGTTGTTGCTTAGAACAGGGGAATAACTCCAATCATACGGCCGCTTGTTTATTAAGAGGCCTCCACTGTTTAATCAACGCGAAAAATGCTTAATTAAATTCTAGGCGGGAGCCCGGAAGGTGTACAGCGGTGTAGGGTTACCAAAATTAAGGGAAAATTAGGATGTTTATATTTTGATGTTTATTTATTTACGTTTGCGTTGATATTAATTAAATTAACCAGCTTTTGTTTAAGTACGGATGTTGTTCTTTTTGAGAACACATGAAAATTAAAGCAAAAGAAGAGAGCAAAATCATTTAATTGACATCAAAATGACAAAGAGAGGTGTTTATAGCAAATTTAAATTTTAATTGAGTTATTTTAAGTTGCCGTGTTATTTATCTTAAAAAAATAAAACGTTCAATTAATTTTCTATAGCTATAATGTTTTTGTCTTCTTTCGCCTATCACGAAATATCACGCGCCAAAAGAAGACAAAACACATGATATTTCGCTATACCTTGGTAGTGCTTCGCTGGCATGTCTACATGCCTGCATGAATGGGTCGCCACGACCGGGGAAGTACTACCCTCCCACAAAATATCGACGCAAGTAGCAGTATGCTTATGCATACTGTTGCGGTCGGAACGGTGAGTGTACAGTGCCGGAGGCCCAATTCCTCCCTCAGTCCCCTTCCTTCTCCTTTTCCCTTTCTTTTCCTTAAAAAGGCTCGGCAATGCATCTGCAACCCCTTTGGTATTGTAGATGTCCATGGGCGGCGACGACTACTTACCGTCAAGTAGATCGCCTGCTTGTTTGCCGAGTTATCCCATAAAACAACCCATCAGGATTATTTTTATATAGCACTCTGTTGTGTTCAACTTCTGGGCTAAGGCTTTCCCTAACTTCGTCCAGGATTGCCTATGTTGGGCTTCACCCAACGTGGTGTAAACTACGTTGGCAGAAACTGATCGAGTTCATTTTGCCAACGTTTCCTTGGCCAACCCCGTCTACGAATAATATGGCGAGGTTTCCACTCGGCATTATGGCTTAAATAAATACAAACAACATAATACAAAAACGAGTTCTAAATATAATCGTCTAATCTGCTCCAAAATCATGGTAACCCTACATGAAGTTCAACTTTTTCTTAATTTAACCCCGAAACTGAGGTACGTACCGTTAAATCTTGCATGTAATAACCTCTACCGAGATTACTTCGAAAAATTCTTCCCTTACCTTCGTTAAGAACAAGTATACACTGATTAACACTTTAATTTTCCGTGTAAATTACTTATTACTTGAAGTAAAGGCTTTCTTTGGCGAGAGTTCGTGACTTTTTTATCGTTCCTACTTAAAATTCCTTGTAGACAAGACCTGAGAAATTTTGTAAAATGGCAGTACAATTAAGGTCTGTTGTAACTTATAGTTCAATTAAGAAGGCTTATTTTTTTAAACTTACTAGCAATATGGGTCGCGTATTACTATTATTTTTGTTAACCCCTCGTACTAAGCTAAATACTTGAATTACGAGTGGATTTACGTCGGTAGTGCAATTGGTGGGTTTCGAACCGACAACCACACGATCGCAAGTCCGACGCCCTAGCCATTAGGCTACCTCCACTTCATACGTGTATATGGGTATAATACATCATACCACTACGCTTGTATTCCCGTAAGGGATAGGCAGAGCTGACCCACACTGCACCGGTATGTTTAGGTCCCAAGTAATAGTGGTTATTGCTAACTCCGCACTAATCCAGACGCCGAGCTGCTACTGAGAATTTCATCAAGTGCAAGTTACTCATCTCTTACCTAAACATACCGGCTAAGTGTGGGTGTACATTTGTAAACCTCTGCCTAACACTTCGGGGAATTCAGGCGCGATGGAATGAATAGCTTAAATATAAGTTTACAAAATCAATGTGAAACATTTCTTTTGATAATAAATTTATTAATAACTTAAATATCAAAACAAGCAAAACCCGTTGTATACGTGCCAATCAATTTTTTTGTTAAAAGTATTTTATGCTAAAAATATTGGAGGAATTTTAGACACGAGAATAATTAATCTTTTGTTTACGCGTAACAAAGACTTGCTGGGTTAAAAATAATGATTTTGAATATTAATACTGTGTCACCGTTGTATCAGCTTTTAATGTGTATTTTTTGAGCATTTATGTAACCTAAATCACTACATCTTGTAAAACAAAGTCCTCCGCCGCGTCTGTCTGTCTGTCTGTTCGCGATAAACTCAAAATTTCATGCTGTTTTCACAAATGGATGGCGTGGTTCCTGAGAAAGATTTAAATGTAAAATTGATACATAGGTATAGGTACAGAAAAGCCAATAAACCACGCGGGCGAAGACGTGGGCGGAAAGCTAGTTATTATATAAAGTGACATGGCAGTAAATAACGGTTAATCAAGTTGATATTTTTTGCTATAACTGTATTTAAATTGACGACGATTAATTATTATTATTAACGAATCTATCTAGCTTGTAATCTCCAAAACAGACAGAGCTCTTATACAGCCAGTACATACATCAGAATTCTATGAAGTCCTATGTTATAGGGAGTAAATAATTACCAGACTCCGGCCTGCTATTGAGAATTTATCAGCAGGACACCCAATAATGTATGTTTTTATGAACAACTGTGTCCTGTATATTTGTGTTTTTATTGGTGTACAATAAAGTATATATAAATAAATAAATAATGTTGCCTAATTTAAGAATCGAACCAAGGATAGTTGTAATAATTAATAAATAACAGCTTTAATAAAACATTTTATATTTCAATTTTGTCCGTATTCAGATTCAAATATAATACATATTTATTTACAATCGTCATTTAATAACGCCTATTGATTTCAGCCCAACATTTCACCATTTTGAAATTCAAATGTGTCATAAGTTATGCGGCGCGAAATCCAATCACAGCTGAATTTCTGATTACCAAAATTATTTTCCATTCAATTACAACTTGTTTCCGTCAAATTAAATCGTCTGGCGTCACTTCGTCATTTGCGATTCAAAGCGAGAGTTTCGAGTTTCAAGAAAGGTAGGAATTTCTTTTTGTTTTGGAAAGAGAGACGTTGCGTGTCATATATAACGTTATATCACGCCTGTTTTCCCCGAAGAGTTAGGCAGAGGTATATTAATCTACATCCACACTTTGCCTTTATATTTAGGTTCCATGTAATAGGGGCGAGGCTATGCTATTACAGGGTATCTACAAATAAGAGCTGCTACTAAGAATTTCCTAGAAAACCTAAATAACAATTTGCTCGAACTCGGAATCGAGCCCAGGATCTTTAGGGTAACGTCGCGTTTTGGACCATTCGACTAATGAGGCATTTGTTGCTAATTTTAGAAGAGTAAATACATTAATATTGTGAGTCAAAATGATGACAAAAAGGACAATATTAACAGGACAATATTAACAGGATTTGAAAGCAGAAAATATCTATTATGAGCATTACCCAAAACCATCTTAAAAGGCTATTTGACTGATTTTTTTATGGTCTCATAAAAAAGTCGACCATTATCAGAGCCGAAACATAATGAAAGTTGGTTTAAAAATAAGGAATTTATACACTTTTTAATTGTATGCTATACAGAGGGCGTTCTGTATCGGCTTGCGACATCATAAACCGTTGTGCCATAGAAATTCTATACTAAGACTCATTATGCGGGAAAGGGACCTCTCAGACCTTTTTAGTCGATTTAAATATTGTTTCCAGTACACGCCTTATATTTATATTTTAAGATGGGCCTGTTATCTAAACTAACTCAAACTAACCTCATATTTGATATCGTGATAAACCTATGCCTTACCAAACACAACAAAGGTATTAATTCAACAGGGTAATTTCACAGGGTAATAGCATCACCAAGTTTATCCTACTTTCAGGCGAAACTGAGATGAGCATTCAAAATGTATACAGTGATCTTGTGTTGCAAGTACATCTCTCTGGAGATTAGGAGACATTTCATGTCAAAATTTGATGTGTTGACTTCATTTGTTAAGTCGAGGTTGCCTTGATTGTGCAGTGAGAGCCTTGTGATATGACAATTGGACTGCCGAGGTCTCGAGCTATAATCCAAGGCATGTATCTCTAAATTTTCGAAGTCATATTCATTTAATAATTAATTATCTCGCATTAAACGGCAAAGGAAAAAACCGTGAGGAAACCTGCAAGCCTGAAATTTTCTTGACGACTAGGTTGGTGGACTATTGCCTAAATCCTCATTATGTTTTCCTTCCCTAAATATGAATAAGCACATAATAGTGAAATTAGAAGTGGCAGTGCAACAGTCGTCATCATCATCATCATCATCAACCCATCAAAATGTTTCATATATATAATATATAGATATAGATTTATGTAAACGTTTCATATAGATATAGATGGCGCTGTCATCAGTTCAAGTCGTTTGGTTTATCGATCCGTAAATAAATAAAACAAAAAAATATATAAACTTATCTTTTTAGTACATAAAAGTGATACATTAAAAAGTTAGCTTATAACGTGTTTGGTACAGTGTTTTCTTAGTGAATAATAATCTAGTTATATCAAAAAACTAAATACATATACTGTGAACTTAAAGAAACGCTTTAAGCAAGTTGCTTTAAAGATATAACTATCTTGAAGGATATTGTGTGTTACAGTGTAACTTAGTGTTATTCAACAGGTGATTTGAACAGACTAGCTGATATTTAAAACGTTTCATAATATGTTATCATCATAAATAACGCCATTAAGTGCGGGTGGTAATAACTTCACCGTTGTTGTGTACCCACCGAACAGCTGATAAATCAGCTGTGTATTTATTATTGTAAGGAGCGACATCTAGCCACTTGTGTTGGAAGCTTAAACTGTTTGGGCTCACTAGATTTGTAAAATATCGATAACAAAACAATTAAATATGACCAAAACGTGTGGTGCGTGCGGTAGATTTATTGGGCAGACAGAGGGCGTTGCATGTTCTACATGTCCGCTAAGATATCACCAGGCCTGTTTGGGAAAATCTAAGACTAGCAAAGTCCCCAGGACGTGGACTTGCCCTGACTGTGGGAAAAATAAACCCCGAGATAATGCGTGTGACACTCCAGTCAGAAATGCAGGTGCTGTAGATATAAATACCTCATGTGAGGAAAACACGTCTATTGTAGTTCAGAATGTTCTTAGTAGTGCTGGGACCGACAATACTGAGGAGTTTAAGGTTGAATTGGCCTTGGAGATAAGACTTTTCCGTGAACAATTGTTAGCCCTACATGATGAAACAAAGATGTTGCGTCAAGATATCAATGATCTGAAAACCACTTTATCGTCGAATGTTGATCGGGTTAGTGCGCTAGAGGGCAGGGTTGAGGCGGTTGAACAGAGTTTAGCGACAAAAGCTGACTGTGCTGGACCTTTAGAGTCAATTATAAATCAGCTACAGCTCGAACTAAACGAAAAAGATCAGGAGCTGCTTACTAACGACTTGGAAATATCTAACATACCAGAGTCGAATGCTGAAAACCCGCTTCATATAGTCGCCTTGATTGGCACAAAGCTGGGCGTAACAATCGACGAGCGTGATATTGTCTATGCGGAACGTATTGGGCAACGGAGCAAGTCATCGTCGCCGCCACCGATAAATAGCGCGGTGCGACCTCGCCCGTTGGTGGTGCGGCTAGCACGCCGCGCGCAACGAGATCAACTGCTCACTAGCATGCGCGTCCGGCGAGGAGCAGACACTGCGGATTTTGGCCTAGCTACCGAGTCTCGCCCGTTTTATGTAAACGAGCGCCTAACAAAGTATAATAGGCAGCTTTTGGCTAAAGTACGTGAGGTGCGTAAAAGACTTGAATGGAAGTTTGCGTGGACAAAGCGAGGACGTATTTATGTGAAGCAGGAGGAGGGCAAGAAGGCACATATTATACGCACTGAAAATGACATAGCCCGTGTTTTTGGTACTTCTTCAGTTCGGGCCCATAATTAAAAAAATATATACATCTACAAATAAGTATAGTTTCCTAAATAGCTGTAGTAATTGCATGATTTTCTTATTATGTTTTTATATGTCAAATTTCTTATTAGTAAAAAGCCCTTGTATTAAACAAATCTTTAAACTAAATGTCAAAAAGCAACCGTTTATAAGCATTGTATTATTACGTATTTTTAGTTATCTTCACATAATTTGTCTTGTACCTATATTTTATTGGAACCGGTTTAATATTGCACATTATAAATCTTCTAATTACAATTGTATAACACTATCGGCTTGGTGTGGGTTACAATACAAAAAAACATTATTTGCTAACAGTGTACAGCTAAAGCTCTCAGTTTCATTTTTGGTACACACTTGCGTCGATTTGACCTTGAGTTTGCTAATGTGTAAGTATGTCTATTTTATTTACTATTACTCGTGATGGCTACAAAATACTTCAAAGTTGGTTTTTTAAATGCGGGGTCTCTGGGCACTCAACATGATAATTTCATAGTTGCTATGCTTAAGCACAGTGTCGATATAATGGCCATAAATGAAACTTGGTTAAGGCAGGGGGAAGACGGGCGCGCGCCTGTTGTGCCAGATTATCGGCTTAGGCACATACCACGTCCTGACCACATTCGAAATGGTCGTGGGGGGGGCGTAGGCTTTTATATTAGACGCGGATTGAATGTACGTAGTTGCCCGTACCCTAATCATCAGTTAGTAGAACAAATGTGGCTTAAAATTAAGATTAATCGTAATATAATTATTGTTGGTACTGCCTATCGTCCCCCTTGGCTTGACACACAAGTATTTCTGGACGCCATTATGGACACCATAGCCTCCTTTTCTGAATATGATTACATTATCGTGCTAGGAGATTTTAATATTAACCTTTTTAATTTATTAGACAGTAAATCGAAGTTATTTAGTACTTTTTTGAATTGCACTGGCTTAGATCAGATAGTTACGGACCCAACACATTACACTGACAATAGCCAAACGCTAATTGATGTAGTGTGTACAAATGCAAGGGCCCGATGCATAACTGTTGACTCGTTGGGGAGTATCAACGGACATGCATTTATATCATGTGAGTTTATATTTCGTAAACCTAAACTTACGCCCCAAATAATTAGTTATAGACCACTTGCAGATATTAACTTAGACAGCTTTAATAAAGACATAGACTGTATCAACTGGGATCGGTTATTAAAATTACAGGATGTTGATGACATTGTACTGGAATATAGTAACACACTGACATATATATTCGACCTGCATGCTCCTATGAAAACAATTATGATTAAAGAATTACCCTCTCCTTGGATTACGGACACCATAAAGCTTATGATGAGATTGCGAGATAACGCTTTAGGTAAATATCGGCGAACTAAACTGGACACCCATAAGCAATTTTACAAGGATTTAAAATAACAAGTGGAACTAGCCGTGTTTAGGGAAAAGCAGTGTTATTTCAAAATTAATATAAATAATCATATAAAAAATCCAAAACTGTTGTGGAAAAATTTAAAATCTAAAGTTATTCCTCCAAAGTCCACCGAATTGCCTTCGCATCTTAATGATCCCGATCTTATTAATAAACACTTCTTAAATGTTCCCGGTAATCCTAGTACTACCATCTCACAACTAACTTTTTATGAATTTCATAGATTTGGCAATACCACTTTCAACCTAAGGCCGACCAAGCCAGAGGTTATACTCAAAATTTTGAAAGAACTAAATTCTAATGCCACAGGAGTCGATGGATTATCGCTGGACATGATCTGTCTGATGGTTCCGCACACACTGGATATTATTACTGCTATTGTAAATAAATCGATACAATCTTCGATATTTCCTACGAAGTGGAAAACTGCAATCGTAAGACCGATCCCTAAAAAATCCAGTATTACAGAGATCACAGAACTACGGCCAATCAGTATTTTACCATGTCTGTCTAAGGTATTGGAGAAGGTTGTTGGAGCGCAACTGAGACAGTATATTGAGTCCCATAATATTTTGCCTGAGTTGCAATCAGGCTTTAGGAAAAACCGTGGCACCACCACTGCATTGTTAGATGTAGTGGATAACATCTTAGCTGCGCAGGATGAGGGCAAGGCTACAGTTCTGGTTTTATTGGACTTTTCAAGGGCCTTTGACTCAATAAATGTTTCTTTGTTACTAGCTAAATTGAAATACTATGGGTTCGAGGCAGATACGATTAAGTGGTTCAATTCATATTTAAGTAGCCGAGCGCAATTTGTGCAAGTCCGTAATAATGATGGGTCCACCATCAGATCTTCATTGTCTAAGGTTGATAGGGGAGTTCCCCAGGGATCAGTCCTGGGCCCTCTGCTATTTATTTTGTTTTGTGCTGACATAGTCAATGAAATTAAAAGTTGTAAATATCATGTATATGCGGACGATGTCCAAATATATTACTCTTTTTCACCCAATGAAGCTTCAGAGGCGGTGAGTAAAATTAATAGAGACCTAGGCAACATATCGAAATGGGCTAATAATAATTCTCTTCTGTTAAATGCCAGTAAGACTAAATTCATGCTCTTAGGCTCAAAAAATCAGGTCCAAATAATAGAACGAGGTGGCTTGCCAATTTGTATAGATGATGCCCCTATTGAGCGAGTCCATGAAGCGCGTAACCTCGGACTTCTCATTGATGAAGAGCTTCGGTTTGAGAAACATATAGCAGAAGTCGTTAGGAATTGTTTTTACAGACTCAAGACACTTTACAACTTGCGGAGTCATCTTAGCGTTGACCTTCGTGTGCAGCTAGTAGATTCACTTGTTTTATCTAAATTTAACTACCTTGACGTGGTATATGGACCTAGATTATTGGCTAAAACAGCTAAACTCATACAAAGAGTGCAGAATGCATGTGGTAGATTTTGTTATGATATTCCACCGAGAAGCAATGTTACTCCGTTCCTGAATAAAGGTAACATTCTTAAGATGAAATATAGGCGTGATTTACACTTAGCCACTCTTTTGTTCGGTATTATTAAAAGTGAAAAGCCAGGTTACCTGTACTCAAAGTTGGACTGGATGAGGGAGCACAGGAAATATGCCACTAGACGGTCTTCCTATGCCTTACATATTCCGCGCCATAGGACTACCGCTTTCCGAGGTGGTTTTAAATATAATGCCACTAAGTGCTGGAACAACTTGCCGCCACCATTGCGTGCCTTGGACAATTTGATTAGTTTCAGGAATAAGTACAAGAGTTTACTCTTTAATATTCAAAAATCCAGCATTTAATTCATTATTATTAGTATTTTAATAGTGATCGTCTCATTGCATGGCCTCAGTTTCTCTCTGTTAATTATCTAAAATTAAATTATAATCAAGGTCTCTTTTATAACCGTTTATATAATACCTACTTCTACTTGACTATACTATATTGTTACTTATATAAATATATATATTACCTTCCTCTAGTGTTACTTGTTTTTATACTATGAACCATATTGTTATACTGAAGTTTATATACCTTTTTATGATTACAATAAGACTTATAAAAATAAAAACGTTATATTGTGACTGTGGGTAAATTTTATAGCGTTTGTTTAACGTGCCATCTATTATTCGGAGGCTATAGCTGAAAATCAGCGCTGCAGGTGCACCTGTAGCATTAGCTGAGCTGTGGCCTTTTGGACACGTGCCACCACACCAAGCCCGATAGTTAAATACGTGATTATAATATTATATATTTTGTATACTGATATTGATTAAATGTGTGTTTATGTTTAAGAGTGTGATGGTGTTGAGGTGTCCAATAAATTAATTCTTTCTTTCTTTCTTTCTTTCATTGCTTATCTTATTCTTTGCATCGTTACTCTATGCACAACAATTACCTATCACCGCAGTTTGGCACTTGGTCTAAAAAGGAAAGCAATTCATAATAAATTCTTGTACAATTAATAAACTTGCAACTAAATCATTCAAGTGTAAAGTACCAAAACAATTACTATTAAAAACTTAATTACACCGTGAGTCGTCCGTCTGTTGTAAAATACCGAACAGCTTTGTACGAAGCGTTCAACTTAAATAAAATTGTTTTATGAAAATATTTCTGAAATGAAAACTTTGGTAATTAGTAAGACCCCTGACGTAAGACTAACTATTTAATGGTTCGATGTTTAGTTAATATTGTTTTCGTTAGTGGTTGTTGTTGGGGACTTGACACGGAACATAATGACAGAAACAGCAAAATTATGTAGTAATGTAATGACACGAATTGAAAGGAATATTATACTAAGATGGTTTGGGCATATTGAGAGAATTAATGAAAGACGATTAACAAATGTAATTTATAAGGTGAATGTCAGCGGCAGCATCGGGAGAGGTCGCCCTAGTAGGATATACACCAATCTTATCGGCGAGGTCCTCCAAAAAGGTAAGGTGCGTAGTACTCGCAACCGGCGCGTGTATGTGGAAGAAGAGGAAGAGATATACCCCTGTGGGAAAAAGGCGTGAATGTATGTATGTATCTATGTACGAGTACATACGTAAATACGTCATATACCCACGCCTTAAAATAATGATATACAGAAACTACAGACCGTCTTTCTTTTAATACTACGCACGGCTAACTACTAACTAATACATAGTTAGCCGTGCGTAGTAAGTGCGTAGTATACTTGATTTCTTTGAAATATTCAATATCTAAATGTCATGTTTTATGCTTATATAAAAAATAGGCAATTTTAATTAAAAAGTATTGTACAAGACATTAACACAATATTACCAAAAATATTGAAGTACTAAATCTTCAACAAAAACCGTAAAAGCACCATAAAATTCAGCTCGGAGCCATGATCGAGGCTCATAAAGTTTTGACACGGGGAAGGTTTTGAGCAGTAATGAAAAATCATGTTACAAGCGGGAAGGATAGTTGTAAAACACATTAAATTATTTTTCACATTTATGTTTTTGGTTTAAGTCATAAAATGGAGCGATAATATAATGAAATGGTTTTCACAAACCAGGCCATTACGTAGTTTGAAGTGGCAATAGGATCGCCCTTTATTATATGGGTCCTAAATAGGTAACATATCGGCGAACTATGGGTGTACATTAGTACACATCTGTAAACTACATCGAGAAATATAGGCTGATATGTTATGTTATATATCAGAATATAAGCGCTGCAGCTTGATTTGCTTGCTTGATAGTGCTTGCATAGTGCTGAGATAGGGACCCATTCTGACATCACACAAGTCATCGTACTTTTACTTAGGATAAGATTAGATTCTATCGTTTTTTTGTTTGGTATTTTGTCTTGCTGCTTCATTAGTCTAGTGTTAACGCTAGAGGTCGTGGGTTCGATTCCCAGGTCGAGTAAAGCGTTATTGGGTTTTTTTATGAAATTTTAATGGAAAAAGGCTCGCCCCCGTTCACACCTCGTTCGCGAAGTGTGGGTGTACAGTAGTACACCTCTGCCTAACCTTTCGGGGAATACAGGCGTGATGGTATGTATGTATGTGTATTATGTCTTGTGTTGTGACCGTCAGAATAAATTTTCTTTCTTTCTTTTCTTATGTTAAAATTCAATACTCAAATTAATCGATTCTTATAGAAATCTATGACATTAGCAGTGGATATCCTTTCGCTAATATGATAACGACAATTCAAATTTACTATAAAATCGCTAGTCGCTTATAGTTTGTGCCTATACATCAGTTGATAGCGGGACACTAGCTACCAGGATATATGACGTCATAAAGTGCCATCGCTAAGCTTCATTGTTTGTGTATTATTGCTTTCAGATAAAACAAACGGCGAGCCATATTTATAGCACTCCAGTAGAAAATATTGTAAAAGTTTTTGGTTACCAACATAAAACTATATATTTTTTTGTGTTTGACAAATAACGTCAAAATCATTTTTATCGCGAACTTTTTAATGATAATAATTTGAACTAAAATTTTTGCCCCGGGTCGTTCATTAATCACGTGTTATTTTTTAAGCAAATTTTAAACCATTTGACGCGACTGCTACCTACTCTAGAGGTTTTCGGTTCGATTCTCATGTCGAGCTGTGTTACAGGGTTTTCTACGAATTTCTTAATAGCAGCACGGACTTTTGGATTTGTCCCTAGTTAATTTCAATTGACTGCGTTACATATTCTAACATTAGTACACATCTGCCTTATCCTTTTAATCTAACATAACATACCATCACGCCTGTATTCCCCGAAGGGTTAGGCAGAGGTGTACTAATGTACACCCACACCGTCCCATGTAATAGGGGGCGAGCCTATTGCCATTAACCGGACACAAATCTAGACTCCAAGCTGCTACTGGGAATTTCAGAAAAACCCAATCACACTTTGCTCGACCTGGGAATCGAACCCAGCACCTCTAGCGTAGCAGTCGCGATTAGGACCACTAGACTAACGAGGCAGGCAGTCCTTTCAATCTAATCAAATAAAAATACAGTTCTAAAATGTTATGGTAATAGCACGCTATGTTTTGCCATTACAGCGTACAAGTTATACTATAAATTACACATTAGTATAAATTCAATAATGTAAATGACAATATACTTCAGGGAATGCATAGGTGATTGTATTTTATGTTATTATTATTTTTTTTCAACATAAACTTTCCAGACAGCTGTAATTGTTTCAAAACTATACCATTACTTACTCGATCCCTAGTAAGTGTGTTCGACGGGCAGAATACCCCATTATCGCCACTAGGGAACTTGTAAGTTATTTGTGTGCCCCTCCACGTTATCGCATCGGAAACTTTTGTTTTACGAACAATTAAGTGTAACGTTAACCGCCTCTAAAGTTGGTGTTTGAAGTTTTAGGGCGGTGACACAGTTGGGGGAGCCGTGACTTCGAAGAGGAGTGATGTTATATTCTTGTTATTAATGTTATATAACACACTGATCTCTTACTTTTCATTTAATTTTATATATTTTTTTTATGGAATAACTCTGCAAAAGAGCAGGCGAGCTACCTGATGGTAAGTAGTCATCGCCACCCATTGACATCAGCAAGACCAAAGGAGTTGCAGATGCGTAGCCGAGCCTATTTAAGGAAAAGGGAGGGGAGGTAGAAAAGGAGAAGGAACGGGTCTGAGGGAGGAATTGTGCCTCCAGTGTTCCACACTCACCGTAAGAAACACAACAGTATGCTACTACTATATATTGCTACTTGATGTCGATATTCTGTGGGAGGGTAGTACATCCCCGGTCGTGCGGACCCATTCATGCTGGCATGTAAACATGTCAACAGACACTACTATTACTAAAATATGCATATATTATGTCTTATTTAGACGAGCGGTGGTGGCCCAATGGTAATAACCACAACTTACGAGTTGTAGGCTCGAACCCAGACTTTAGGTAAATTATTTCATCACCATTATTTCATCATCATGTGCAAATAAATGTTTTCTTTCCTTCTTTCACTGCTCCCAAAACGGTGAAGGAAAACATCGTGAGGAAACCGTCATGTCTTAGAACCAAAAATTCGAAGACATGTGACATCTACCAACCCGCAAGTGAATTACGGCCCTCTCCCTCTCACCGAGAGGAGGCCTGTCCCAGCAGTGGGAAAATTATAGGCCTATGCTAGTCAAGGCTATGGTCGGACTTACGGTTTTGGGGTATATATGCCGGTTTTGAGCATAATAGTAATTTATGACATAGAAGCTAATATGAAGTTATTTATTTATTACTTACTGTCAAATATTTTGTATTACCCACCCCTAACGAACATAGCACCAGAGTGGTACCATCCTAAAATGATGAACAATAAAATATTTATTTTGGATATTTACGTATAAGTAAGTACTTTTTAAGCAGCTATAATAAAATATTAAGTAACTCATACCACTGGGCATAAACTTCATAATTGATCCAAAACAGTAACTCCGTTTAATATTTAAAACAAAACAAGAATACCTACTTAAATAATTATAATTCAAATTCTCCGCTCCTGAACCAAGGTAAATAATAACAATTGTAAATTTATACTTGCTTTGTTATTGTTTAACTGTTTCTGAACGTTATTTACAGCCAGTTACGTATTTCTTGGAAAATTATTGAGATATAAGAAGAAGTTATTGGTATTTTATATAATGGATATAAAATATTTTTTAATTGGTGGCAATCCAATCCTTATGGCTCATATTTATTAAAATATTTTTAAACAACGATTTTAACAAGACTGAGGAAAAAGATTTAAAAATATATTAAATTAACTTACATTGCAACTGTTGGGAATGGGATGGGATTGTATGTTTCATTGAAAGGTATTAAAGTTAGGGTCTGTACGCTGGCCGAATTCGGAGTTGTCAGATCCTTGTACAATTTGACTGGATGTGCAGAATGATGTCCTCTCGATGTTTTCTTTTAGCGTAAGAGCAAGCGATTCGCAATATTTTTTGGATAACGTGATTGGTTGGAATCGAAGTCGACAAGCCAGCCTTTGCATGTTTCTAAAATATTTATATTTGAATAGGTGTACAATAAAGTTCATATAAATAAATTAAATTAAACGTGTAAAATAAATAAAACTTGGAAAGTTTCAACTCTAAATAAAACGCGGAAAATTTGAACACTAAATAAATCGTGAAAAGTTTGAACACACCCAGACTACACTTGCGTGTTACTGTGTCCTGCACAAGAATTTTCACGAATTAAAAAAATGTTTTGTTTTTCAATTTCGGTAATGAAACTTCCGTGGCCAGTAAAGGTTCAGAAGGGCATGTTAGGGATTCATCCCAACTAAAAACCACACTTGTATTCCATCGCCCCTTGCCCGAACATAAGGTTCAAAATATCAACTACCCATATCTAAGGAATGTCAGAGAATGGTGGGTTAAGATTTCTTTGCGTTCAGTGCACCACTGTCATAAACGACAGCACGAAAATTTTGGATGGCGCCGGTTACATGATACTTTGCATTGATAACATTGTTCAACACTCGAAGATTTTACGAGCCCTCTATAAAAGGGTGTTACGTGCACGACATGCGTACCGGGTTATACTGCAATGTTGTATTATAACGTATAACAAATTTATATTTAGCTTATAAGTCGCGGGTGAGTATTCTCTAGCCAAAAATTTTTATATAAAGCAACATGAGAGGGATTGATTCATCATCATCATATCAGCCAAATGAAGTCCACTGCTGAACAAAGGCCTCCCCCATAGACTTCTACAACGACCGGTCATATCGAAGCGTCGGTAGCCTAATGGCTAGGGCGTCGGACTTGCGATCATATGATTGCCGGTTCGAACCCCACCCATTGCACTACCGACGTGAACCCACTCGTAACACAAGCATTTTAGCTTAGCACGAGGGGTTAACAAGAATACTAGTAATGTGTGACCCACATTGCTAGTATTTTTTTTTTTTGATATGCCGCCCGACCTTTACCAGGTCGTCTGTCCATCTTGTTGGAGGTCGTCCCACACTGCGTTTTCCGGTTCGTGGTCGATTGGGATTGATTGAAATAGATTGGTAGAGAAAAATGCAGGAAAAATATTGTATTTTCAAATACAATTCAACAAGCTTGATTATATGTATTTAGGGCGTATCTACATACATACATACATACACTCACGCCTTTTTCCCATAGGGGTAGGCAGAAACTACAGAACGCCATCTGCTACGATTCTTGCAAAAGAAGTATCTTTTCCTTCGTCCACATTCATACATCTTGTCATACACATGCGCCGGTTGTAGGTACTACGCACCTGACCTTTCTGAAGGATCTCACCAATAAGATCGTGGTATGTCTTTCTAGGGCGTCCCCTCCCGGCGACTCCATTGACATTCGCTTTATAAATCCCTTTCGTTAATCGCCTTTCATCCATTCTCTCGACATGTCCAAACCATCTCAGCATACCCCTTTCAATGCGTGTCACTATATCATCTTTTAAACCGCAACGCTCCCTTATCACACTATTTCTCAATCTATCATTCCGAGTAACACCGAACATACTTCGCAAGCAACGCATCTCCACAGCATTAATTCTACTTTCATGTTTCTTCTGCCATACCCAACATTCTATATCTATAGTACAGAAAACCCTCAGCGATCGTCTGCCGCCTGGGGAGGCCACGGGATTTGTGACATTCGCCAAGATCATGATAGACTGTGGTCCAGGGTTCGCAGGGCTTGTTCAAAGGCGAATATTTCTCTTTTTGATTTTACTTAAGTATATTAATTAGAATGTACTTTAATTATTTTCTCCTATCACTGGTGATATTACATTTAAACAGGTTTAACGTAATGGAATTAATATATACCTCATTGAAATACTTTATTCACTAGATCATCGTTAAAAAAGGATAAAGTATACATTCATGATTTATTTTCTAACCATATCTCATTTTATACTTTGCACAATGAAAATTCTAAAGCATTACTGTACATGACTAGGTATTTTTCCGCTGGAAATACTAAAAGCGAATGTCTCTACTAGAATTTAAACAATAGACAGCAGCCGTCGACATGGCCCCAACAAGGTTCTTACTCGTCGAAAAATTTAATTAACTTTTAGTAAATGAACTTAGTTTTAAGTCAAACTGTTATGCTTACTGCGTACTTGTAAGTTGAAAGCTTCCTTCTGTCTTTGTTGCATTGCAGGAAAATAACCAGTGAAAATATTCACAATGAAGTAAATCTATCTCTGCTATTTAAATTATCTTTTTCATTCGGTGAATACAGACAGAAATAATTTCTTTACTTTCAATGTAGGTGTAGAGGCAAAGTGTTGATAACATAACATAACATACCATCACGCCTGTATTCCCCGAAGGGTTAGGCAGAGGTGTACTTAATGTACACCCACAGGTCGCCGGTATGTTTAGGTCCCATGTAATAAGGGGCGAGCCTATTGCCATTCACAGGGCACAAATCCAGACTCCGAGCTACTACTGAGAATTCCATAGAAAAACCCAATAACACTTTGCTCGACCTGGGGATCGAACCCAAGACCTCTAGCGTTGCAGTCTCGATTGGGACCACTAGACTAACGAGGCAGTCATGTGATGCAAAGTGTGGATATATGATGTATATATATATTTATTTATTTTATTATGCATACATACCATCATGCATGTATGCCCTTAAAGGTAAGGCAGAGGTGTACTAATTGACACGCACAGTTTGCCGATACGTTGAAGTCCCATGTAATGACCAGGTCAGGTCATTCACCGCACATATATCCAAACTCAATCCAAGCCAAGACTTCTAGCGTAGCAGTCGCGCTTAGGACCACTAGACTAATGAGACTGTTAATAAAAATATGCTGAAAATATCAACATCTAAAAAATGAGGTCCCATTTTGAGGTCCAATATCGGTTATGTGATATAACATTTGAAGTAATACAAGTACGGTATTCTCTTGATCGTTATGCGGTTAGAACTAGTGTTTCAACGCACTTGAGTTATAGAAATCTCCAAGGGACCATCATTGCCGTCAACCGGCTTGGTTTATGGCTAAACTTGCAAGACATGAGTTATACTCGTATCATGCTAAATGTGAGCCGAAATTGCAATAACAACATCGTAAACTTGCAGTTACTATATCACAGAGTAATAAATAGTACAATTTTTGGAGGAGCTTGTGGTTTTGCAGATGTCCATGGGCGGCGATGACTACCATCAGATAGATGGTAAGTAGTCATCGCCGCCCATGGACATCTGCAAAACCAAACGGGTTGCAAATGCGTTGCCGAGCCTGTTTAGGGAAAGGAAGGGGATTGAGGGGGGTATTGGACCTCAGGCCCTCTCGCTCACCGAACGAAGTGCAGTAGTGAAACGCTACTAGTCTAACGTCGGTCTTCTGCGAGAGTGTGGTACTTCCCCGGTCAAACCGGCCCATTCTCTTATCGCTGAAACAGGCCCATGGGTGACTATTTTTAACACATTGAGATCTCTTCGTCTCTCAGAGAGCACGTAAAATCCTGACATCCAGTCTATTCTAGGAATATAGGTGTTCCACATAAATTGGGTTCTGGATGATGGAAGTCGCTTCGTGTAAAATACTGATATTCAGCCACATCTGGTTAGACTGGAAGAACGATCCTAACATAATTAGGAAAAGGTAAAGAGGATGAATAAATGTAATCATGTCAGTAGATCATCATCATCAACCCATTACATTGTCCCACTGCTGGGCACGGGTCTCCTCTCAGTACGAGAGGGAGTAGGCTATAGTCCACCACGCTAGCCTACTGCGGGTTGGCAGACTTCACACGCTGTCACGAAAATCTCTCAGGCATGCAGGTTTCCTCACGATTCCTCACCATTTTCCTTCACCGATTAAGCGCGTGATAATTGAGTATTAATACGCACATGACTTCGAAAAGTCAGAGGTGCGTGCCTTGGTGTCGAACTCGAAACCTTTTACTTGGTAGTCCAATGGTCATATCACAAGGCTATCACTGCTCACAGCGTAGATACTACGGTTTATGTTTTATTGATGAATTTGTTGAGTGAGGCACACTATACTGCTTGGTGCAACATTGCCATATATTCCATTTAGGCTAAAGCGTTAGGGTTGGGTGCAAAATTCAAAATTTTCCTTGGATTTTCGCAAATTATGCGACTATCACACATTCTAGGTACATGGCAGTAGAAATTGTTACATCAACAATAACTTATTCACGATTGAGTATTAAAACTTTTGCTTAAAAATCGCTATCGTAGGAGATTTAGGTGACAATTGTCATTTTTCGCCTTTCCCTTTTTCATGGCATTTCTAATACTCAATTGTGAATAAGTTATTGTTGATGTCGCAAATTCTACTGCCATGTACCTATAATATGTTATAGCCGAAAAAATGCGAAAAACCAAGTAAAATTTTAATATTATAGTATTAGCCTAGTAGTAGCCCTACATTGAACTCGCATATAAATATAATATAACTATTGTCTGGACTTTAAAAGAGACCATGGTTCTCTGAGTTTGTTTCGACGTTTCTTCTCAGAGGTCGTCAGATAGGAAACGTCGACGCCATCTAGTTTAAAAAAATGAAAAAAAAAACTACTTGTAAAAGTGCCTTAAAAAGATCTATTTACAAAAATAAATATCATTTCATTTCATTTCATTGCAGTACTCGTATGTTCCAGTTTGAAGGGTAATGCAGTCAGTGCAATAACTGGGCAAATAGGATTAAATAGCTTAGGTCGCAAGGTAAAAACGCGCAAATGATACCACTGGTGTTAATGATGTCTAAACTCGCGGTTGCCTCTTACCATCGGGCGTATTTTTTTTTTGACAAATTATAGGATAGGTATTTTTAATTTAAGATTATTTTGTTTAACTTAATAGACACCCAATCAATTCTACAACCGTTCTCTGAATCATAAACAGTCAACTTGAATGTAACAAAACTTGTTTCAATTCAAACTACGTGCTTCGCAAAATTTGTTAAATTCCAACCAGATTTCAATTTGAAAAATAAATTAATCCGTTTGCCATCGCTCAAAGGCTCCTCAAATCCAATTATTTGTTTAGTTATTAAAATAAAATTTTATATAATTTGCGTAAATTGAAAATGTTTGGAGCGAAGATTTGGATTAGAGGTTTTTCAATGAAAAGCTTTTATATATAACAAAATGAAAATTCGGCAGTAGGTATGTGACATTAAAAAATTTATTGTCTGAATCTTGTATTACCAATTCCTATTTCATTTTTTAGTAGCAGGTGTAATATCACTATGTACGGGATTTCACAATGAACGAAAAGTAGCAAATTGAGGAATTCCATAGAAAATAGTGTTAAAAAATATCATTTCTCATCTTATAAAAATGAATTAAAAGCTATAATAGTTTAAATTCAATAGTCAAAAAGTAGCACTTTATCACTTATATACAGGGTGGAAGGGAAATCGACGCACATCCGCTTACCACGAATTCAGTACATGATTCTGGACCCCCTTGCGTTGATATTATAATTATCATCCTCGGTTATGTTTTAAAAATCAGCTGTTCCATACATTTTGATTGTGTAGGTATTGCACTTTTGTATGAAAAAGCAGTTTCATAACCGACGAAAAATACCAACGCAAGGGGGTCTAGAATTATGTACTGAATTCTTGGTAAGCGGATGTGCATCGATGTCCCTTCCACCCAGTATAAAAGGATAAAATAGAACACATTCATTATTTTCAAACCTACAAACATTCACATTAACTTGAGTATATTAAACCCACTAATGAAATTAGAAAAACAGGAGGTAGCCAATTCCCTTATGACCTTATTTCTTCCACTCTAATGTCACTTCAACGTCTGAATAATAACCTCTCGATAAAACCATCAATGTAGGCTTCCCTAATTAATTGAACCTATCTAGATCCTTCGTTGGGAAATCAACCTTTTTATTTGTTCCTACGCCATCCATTGTTAACCAAAATCCAACTCTAACCGAAGAAGCTTAAGTTAGGAATTGGAGTGCAGTACCGGCCTTTTAATTTGCAATTTTCTGGCTTACTATTACTGAGGGATTAAGTTCTAGCTACGGATAGAATCTTTAATTTCCTCTGGGTGGCTGGATGACATTTGGTTCGGATTCTTCGAAGACGTAGGATTGAACATTACAGAGATATTTTTTTTAAATGGCTTGATTGTTTCGTGAACCTCTTTCTTTGTATATTGGGTACCTACTGAAATGTCCTATAAGACGTGATGCGAATTTGTCTTTAACGATTTGTTCAAGCTTTTATGAATTGTGATTTTGTGTGTCTAGGTTTAAATTATATGTATGACGTCCCATGAAATAGGGGGCGAGCCTATTGCCATTAACCGGGCACAAATACAGACTCCGAGCTGCTGCTGAGAATTTCATAGGAAACCCAATAACACTTTGCTTGATCTGGGCTTCCAGCTCAGGAGCTCTAGCGTAGCAGTCGCGCTTAGGATACCTATGTGAGTAACATAACATAGAAATAAAAAAAAATGGTCGAGTCGAGTCAAGTCGAGTCCAATAGTGTTGTTGGGTTATTGTTAATAGAAGCTCGGAATTTTCGAGTTCCGAGCTCGAAGCTAGAGGCCTTCAAGTAGACTTTAACAAATGTAGACTAGAAGCATCGCTTGCTAAATGGCTCGTAAAGTATGGGACTTAGGCGTTGCACAAACGTAGACACTTTTTGTTGCCGACACGGCACACCGGCACAGGAAACCGTCGTTACTATGTCCTGTGGCAAATAATTACGTCTGCCCAGCGAGTGGCTGATTTCATACTGGTATATAGAAATCAAATATTCATTGGTAGCTTGTATCCGATACAAGACACAAAAGTGTCTTCTTTTGCGGAGCGCCTTATATGTTTACTGTAATAAATAGTGCCAAGGGGGAGGGGGGAGGCATGCACTTACGTGCTTGTACACTGTTATGGACTGCCCATATAGATATATACAACTTGCATCCGTTGATAAAGATAGCTAAATTGCAATGGTTCTAAAAGGAGGTCATCATCGTAGTGTTGATAATAAAATTATTACCTATTTCTTTATATGTGTTCAGATTTTAGACCGAATAAAAAAAAAGAACTTCAATATCGCAATAAAAAGCATTTGGTATAATTACGCACAACTCGTGTTGCGTATTGCGTATAGTGTTGCTCACAATTTGCAGATTTGATTTCATCAAAAAAATGTGTTCATTTTAAGTGAAGCATGACTTAATTTTTTTCCATGTGTATTGTAAATATACATTGATGTATGTTCATGTTGCTTATTGCCAATACTTATTCACTTTCGTTGTAGGTTGCCAATTATGCCTGGCTAGAAACTCGAAAAAGTCGGAAAAGTTTGCAATCCAATTGATGTAAATCATTTAACAGGGAGTGTAAGCGTAAAAAGGTAAATACGAAGCGAGCAAGAGACGGGGCAGGGAATAAGTTTTTAATATACCGTATTGTACCGAATACTTCTTCATCTTTGGGAAAGTCCCTACTAGTGGTGCTCGTCGGAGTTTCTACTCTTTACTCGTAGGAAGTTCACAGTAGATAGAGGCTATGTTGACGGAAAGGTTATTAATGAAGTTTTTATGCATAAAAATGTATAATATCGACATTCGCAATATCTACTTTAGCGCGCTACTTATGCTCATAATTTTTTTTCTACTTGCTTTACTTCGTTTCGTACTACGTACTACGCTCATTCCTATAATACATAATTATTTACATACCATCACGCCTGTATTCCTCGAAGGGTTAGGCAGAGGTGTACTTAATGTACACCCACAGTTCGCCGGTATGTTATGGTCCCATGTATTAGGGGGCGAGCCTATTGCCATACATATATTTATTCAGTGAAATATAACTATTTGGTCAGTAATTAATTTTGAAAAGATTTGTTTGAAACTGGCAAGGTGTGTGAAATATCTAAGTTTAAACACTACATAATTATTAAGTTCTGTTCATTCATATTTTTTTATTACTATTTGTCTTAACCTACATGAAGATTTACGTAAATCACTTTGGAGCATACGTCGATCATAGACGCTTAGCCTCGCCGTTAATCTTATAACAACCGAGACACAACATAATAATAAAAATAAAAATCCAAACAAACAAAATACTAGTGTGACGTGTTCACGCCTGAATCGGATCAGCTTAGTGTCGAGCAGTTGTGTCTATTTTTGTGAGTGACTTCACTTCGAGAACACTTAGTAGGGGTGTAGGTACGTAAGTTTTCTTATAGCGCAAAATACATGGCGCGCTGTCATAGTGAATAAGTTTCACTCATTGTCAACGCTCCCCTCATTCTGTACGTCGATGCAAGCTGGCGTGTTTGTCCGGATTTTTGTTATTTGTGAATTACCTATGCAGACATTTTGGTGGTTGTTCGATAAGCAGCTTCTAGATGACACAGCTAATAATTTCATTTTTTATTGACACTGAAAATCGGCCTCTGAGGCGTTCACTTAAAGAGGCCCACGTCCAGCAGTGGACGAATACGGGCTGATGATGATGATAGTTGACAGTAGTTTGACATTGACGTTAAGTTGACGGAAAGTTTTTTTTTTTTTTAGATTTTGAAGCTAGGCTGTTAGTTGAAAGGCTAATTAAGCTAAGTGGTTGCAACATATATGTATATACAACGTGTAACAATAATACGCGAATGACTTGAAAGAAATTTGATCAAAATTGACCAGTGAATCGATTTCGATTAATAATACATCGACAATAATTATAATACTTTACCTATGGGCTATAGGTAAAGTATTGATCCATTAGTTAGTCCAGTTACAGTCAATTATTATTATTGTGTGCCTCTGCTTTCGACATAATTTAATATGGAGTTTGAATTAAGTCTTACTACTTTGACATAAGGTTCAGGATTCTATAACTCGAGCAACTGATGTATTAGGGGGCAACCAATTTCAGGTAAAGTAATTATTGCTTTAAAAAAAAATTAACACTTAAAATCCAATGTAATCGATTCCGTAATTAATTTAAGACTTGCGTTTGTTATCTAACACATTGTATATAACGAGCTAAAGCGATAAGGTTTTAAGTGTACCTAGGGTGGTTGCAGTAAAGTACAGGTAGCGTAGCTAATAAATCTGCGGCACCATAGTAACCCAACGCCCTCTGACTGTTACAATTTATAGCTGGATAGATACTTATATCTCACCAACTCTATGTGTGATCCTATTACTTAGGTCTTAGAAAACGCCTGAGTAATTGGTTGGTGCTAAAAAGCGACTGCCTCGTTAGTCTAGTGGTCCCAATCGCGACTGCTACGCTAGAGGTCTTGGGTTCGATCCCCAGGTCGAGCAAAGTGTTATTGAGTTTTTCTATGAAATTCTCAGTAGCAGCTCGGAGTCTGGATTTGTGCCCGGTGAATGGCAATAGGCTCGCCCCCTATTACATGGGACCCAAACATACCAGCGAACTGTTGGTGTACATTAAGTACACCTCTGCCTAACCCTTCGGGGAATGCAGGCGTGATGGTATGTTATAATATATGTTATGTTATTGTAAAGCGTGTAGCGCTTTTCTTATTACGGGATGAATGGGGCAGTGTCGAGCGAGTTCGATTCTAGCACCAAATATTTGTATGGTCTACGGGTTCAATGTGTAAAATTGTTAAAATTTTGTGTCTGTTTACGCATGTAGGTATTGTAGGATCGGTTTTTTTTCAGTACCTATGTGGTACTGTTTATATAATAGAAAATTTTTTCAAGAATTATATACTAACTTTTAACAAGAGTATCTTCTTTTGCATGCGGTATGCAGAAATTTGTTTCAAAAGTGTGTGTACATTCATTCACTTTATTGTCTCCCAATGTCTATTATAAGTATAGGTTCTTAGAAATAATTACGATAACAATTATAAATAACAATAACCGCATGTAAGGGCCATTAATTAAAAAAGATATCAAGTGCAATAAAAAACAATTTTAAAATCCAACATCGACTGTAGGTAAATCTTGAAAACAAACTGTAAAATTTGTTATAAATAACAAAACGCAAACGCGAACAGATACGTTAACCATTTCTCTTGTCAAACAAATTGCACGCGAATAACTCCTAACATTGTAATACACGACGCTTGTTTACGTAAACTTTTACACAATTTACACGAAGGGGGACTAGTGACAATAAATTTTCATAAAAACCCGTAACGTTTCCGAGGCTTTCGAACAAATGTTTACGCACCATTGATCACGCACCCTTTCAAAAAGTCGATGGGGAGAATAAAAAGTCGCTTCAAACATTTTTTTGACAACAAGAACAAAGATGAATGTTTGTTGAATTTAAAGATAATTAACTTGCAACACTATGGTAGGTACTAGTGCGCGCAATGTGAAGACTTAAAAGCAACCTAATTGTGTTACTTAGCTAATAGTCCACCTCAAGTATAGCGCCGAGCGTGACCTGTGACAAAAAAAAACATAAATGACGTATTTTTTCAGAAAGTGTACGAATTATGACGCAAAAGTAAATATGCAATGTTGGTAAAGGGCGAAAAATTATGACGAACTTACTGTAAATCAGGTTCAAGATTTAGGGCTCATTATTGTGGGACACAAATGACATCTAATATTTTAAATTAATTAATTAAATAACGACCTAAATAAATGTAACTAACCAATCAAAACGTTCCTAATCCTTCTCAATTCAAATCATAACTTGTGTCAAGTGAAAAATATTTCAAAGGCATTTTTACACTGTCAGCTCCACGTCTAGTGGAAGAAAGATGGTGATGTATATCTTTCCAATAATCAGGGGGTAGCGTTCCCGACGGAAATTGGATCAGAGGGGCAAATTAAGTTTAACCCTGGCGGCTGAGAGACGTCGATTTTAAAAATATATAAAAGTTTGATATTTTACACTTAAATTTGTTTAATATTCTACATTTATGGGTCCACAGAAATGATTTTTTAGATTTTGGGAAGGGATAAATAACGTTTGATTTTAGAATAAGTCGCTACCTTATGCACAGCGGAGATGAGCTGACGTTATGTCAATCGAGAAGGAGTAAGGAAATCACAGTCAATATGTAGGTAAAGAAGGTACATACACCACACACAAGTTAATTTGATGGGATAAACAAACTTGATGCAAAGTTACTTTTTCGTTTATTACTTTTGGAGGATTTTTACATCAGTGGCGACTTATTATTTTGATTCAGATCACAATTTAAAATAATAAAATAATTAAACTACATAAATAACATACCATCACGCCTGTTTTTCCCGAAGGGTTAGGCAGAGGTGTATTAATGTACATCCACATTTCACCGTTATGTTTAGGTCCCATGTAATATTGAGCGAGCCTAGCTGTTACTGAGAATTTCACAGAAACACCCAATAACACCTTGCTCGACCTGGGGATCGAACCCAGGACCCCTAGCGTAGCAGTCGCGCTTAGGACCACTAGACTAATGAAGCAGTATAGTAATTAAATTAATAATACCCTGCCTGAGATCGAATTTTTCATTCACTAGAAATTGTTTTACTTAGAAAATTCATTTCTTTGTGATCATTTCGCAATATTATTTTAATGCTAAGAAATAATAAAAAATCAATCAAATTATTATTTGCTTAAATATTATCATATACGATATAGTTTTATAAACAGCATAACTATAAACGGTGCAAGCTCTGTTATCTGCAATGTATATCGCATGTTCAACATACCGGGTGACATGTGCCAGTCTGGAGACAACCCACCCTGTTATGAAAACCGGCGACACGACAGTTGGATAATGTTGTTATTGTATGTACTTCCTCGTAGTGTTTACCTTTTGTGTGTTAGAGTGTGAAGACGGTATATAATGTATAGTTGGCAAAAAAGTTAGCTATACCGGGTGACTGGATATTAGTGTAAAATACCTAACAACGTGACTGTACTCAGTGATATTGATGACAAACAACTTACTTACATTGAACTGCTACAGTATTAAACCGTAGGGCGTAGGAGTTAAGTAATAGGTATAATTCGGAAAAAATATAAGAATTTCGTCTTTTAAAAATTCTTAGCAATAATTTTGTACGTTCTCTAACATGTTTTTAAGTATTCACAAAGATATGAATTTTGTAGAGAAAGACCAAAGTTTACTAACTAAGCTACCGGGACTACTGCCTGTGATGTCGAATTTCTCTTCCACATTTTACGTATTCAGGTGATTTCTATTTTTTCTTTCACTAGGAAATTTACTTACACTAGAATAGTCATATCTTTCTGAACATTTCGCATTATTTAATGCTAAAATATAATAAAAATTACGCACTAATGTACGTAGATTTCGTTGGCTACTTGTATAATTCTTTTGCCGAGACTACGTTACAGCGTCGGTACCGGTTGTCATACACACATATGAAAATTGTTTGTAATTGTCTGCAGCCCAGAGACTGAAAACCATTTTTTGAGATGTAAAATTACTAGTTACACTTACAGTAATTTTAAAATTTTATAAGCCGATATTCAAACGCATCTAATTTGGCAGGAAGTTGACCGAAATAGTAGGTGCATAAACTCCATTATCACAATTTCAGCGTTTGTTTTCTGAACGTTAGTAAGAAAATACCAATAAATACCATCTAAAGAAATACAAAATAAAAGTGTCTTATGATCTAAAGACAAAAATAAATATAATTTATCATCTGGGGCATCTCTATAGCAAACTTTGGAACAAATGTAATTTTCTTTTACGAACCCATTCCATCATGGAAATTATCTTCCTTACAACAATTTTTATGACATATCCTACACAAGAGAAGCACTTATCAACACTTACAACATTCGCTTCATATTTCATATAATATTATTGTTCGTAGACAATATATTCGCACGGAGAATTTTACGATAGCCGTAAAGAAAAGCTATTACGGTGGTGTATGAAAGAAATACTTCAGAAGGTCCAATACATAAAACCAATATGTACATTAGACAGATTTTTAAATATGGACTTTATGCGCGACTGCTATGCTTCCCAGGTCGAGCAAAGTGATAGGTATTGAGTCATCATCATCAACCCATTTATGGGTCCATTGCTATGCACGGTTCTTCTCTCACAAATGTGAGGGATTAGGCTGTAGTCCGCCACGCTAGCCTACTGTGGGTTGGCAGACTTCATACGCCATCGAGACAATCTCTCAAGCATGCAGGTTTCCTCACAATGCTTTCTTTCACCGTTTAAGCGCGTGATAATTAAGTATTAAATCGCACATGACTTCGAAAAATCAGAGGTGCGTGCCTTGGATTCGAACTGGAGACCTTTGACATGGCAGTCCTATGGTCATATCACAAGGCTATCACTGCACTGATATTAAGTATTTCTCTATGAAATTCTCAGTAGCAGTTCGGAGCTTGATATTGTGTCCCGTGCAAATGAAGTACACTTTTGCTTAAACCTTTGCTAAACCCTCGGGGAATACTGGCGTGATAAATTTTATAAGAGTATAATTTTATTGTGTTAAGTGGGACTTTTGCACCTTTTTTGCGTAGTCACGATACAGTTATCGAGTTCTTACTTTAACTACCATTATGTTCTTGTTTTAGGCGTCTTCGGGATTGGCCTCTCCTTAATATAGAGGGCTGTCGACCCACTTAATAGCCTTAATAGAAAATGGTCGTAATGTGAAAGCATTAACGCTACAATTGAATTAGTTGTTCTTCATGTAATATTTTTTTAGGTGCAAGTATTTTTTATTTAGTGCCCAAATTTAACTACCTTATTAATCTAGAGATTGTAAGCACGGCTGTCTTGTTTTTTTTTAAAGAAAAACTTTTATAATGTACACATAATTTCACCCGTCGTTTCCGTTAATCTTTTTGCTAAGCTCCTGAACACCATACCGTGATATTAAATAGCCTAAGTTATTCTTTTATGTCATTTGCTAAGTCTAGTCAAAATTGGTCAAGCCGTTTCGGAGATTACTCGAAACAAAAAGACAGGCAGACAGGCAAAAATTAAAAAATAGATTTATTGTTATAAGTGTACTTATAACTTTGTTTATACCCTTTAATATGCGTTTAGTAAAAAGGTTTTATTTGAAATCACAAACAGATACATACATACTTTAATTATTTATTAGTTTGATTTAAAAATGTATTTCCTACAAACATCGGGAATATTATCATAACATTCCCAATGCATCAATACACCCTATTGACGAACGTTTCAAACGTAGGGGCGCGCAAACACTTCTCTAGATTATTTTTTTATTGATCACTTGTTGAGTTGTTTGTGATCGATTCGTTTTTGTTGAGTTCATTGCCTTTTTATATAGGTAGCTTATGTGACGTACATATATTTCTCACCTGTATCTCTGAAAATTTGCCTGTATGTTTAAGTCCCATTTTCTATGGGCATAGCCTATTGCCGTTAATATGACACAGATGACCGCCTCATAAGTCTAGTGGTCCGAAGCACGACTGCTTCACTAGAGGTCCTGGGTTCGATCCCCAGGTCGAACAAAGTGTTATTAGGTTTTTCAATGAAATTCCCCGTAGCAGTTCGAAGTCTGGATTTGTGTCCGGTTAATAGCAAAAGGTTCGCCCCCTATTACATGGTACCTAAAAATACCGGCGAATTTTGGGTGTTAGTATACCTCTCCATTACATTAGTATACTTCTGCCTAACTCTTCGGGGAATACATGCGTGATGGTATTTTAGGACAAATCCTAACACTGCACTACTACTGAAAATTTCTTTAAAAAACCAATGACTGCTGGTGTAGCAGTCGCATTATATAATAAACTAATTATTTTAGGTCTTCGTCTCAATACTTCGTCATTTGAATCGAGGAATTAGCAGGAAATTGCTTTCGAATTTCAGTGAATATAATAGTCACATACTTTTGCTCGTGACTGTACAAGGTAAATATCGCTTGCGGGATGCAGCATTTGTTTCGCCGTAGTTCCACGTAGCGCACTAGATGTCGCTACTTAGCCGCGATTCCGTCAGTTTATTTAAATCTAGAAGATTCTTTTATACTTATACCCTACGCATTTATTATTTGAGCGTCTATTCTGCAAGAAAAACCATAACATTACCGTATTCATCCACTAAAATAAAACGTTTTTCCTTAAATAGTGAAGAATAACGTTCGAACATAAGGGCCGGTCAACAGTCACCTTCAAAGCCTGAGGAAGTAATTTACTGTACCTTCAACCAACTTACACATGCTTCTGGCAAACCGTGACATATTTTTTCATGAATCTTATTGTAAGAGGTATAAAGTCTATAATCCAACAGAGGTTATATGATGACATGCATGTGTTAAGGTTGTAAGGATCTAGTCCAAACGTTATGGAGTGTTACCGAGTGGTATAAAACATAACTGAAAGTGGATTTTCGTTATTACACACACGTATTTGGTTGGGAACGTGCCAAGCGATTTTGAGTTTTATAGCCTCGAAGTCTTTATGTGATGGCTATAAATATCCTTTGGAGATAACAATGGTTTATTAAAACTTATGGTCCCGAACATTTTTGTTTATAGTTCTTGTGAGGAAGTATGTACACTGTGGCGGAAATGTTGTTGTGCGATATAGCGGTGTCGTAATTTTTTATGACCTAATAATTATTAAAAAAAATAGCAGTGTGAATACTTTCACTAAAAGTAGTGATAGCCTAGTGATATAACAGATGGAATTCCTAGTAAAAAGGTCTCTAGTTCGAATCCAAGGCACATCGTGACAGGAAACGCACACAGGAAGGAAAATATCGTGAGGAAACCTGCATGCCCGATAGATTTTAATCATAATCATAATCTTTTATTTATTTGTGAAACATAGGTGATACATTTTCTTGATGGCTTGTGAAGTCCGCCAACCGACAGTAGGCTAGCGTGGTGGGCTATAGCCTAATCCGTCTCATCAGAAGATGAGAAGGGTGCCCAGCAGTGGGTCATTGTCTTCTTCTCCTTCTTATGTCCCAAGCAATACGGCAAACCTATTGCCATTCACCGGTTACATATACAAACACAACAAAGTAACTCAAAAATTACCCGTCCATTGTGACACTTTAAAACTTGAAGTTATACTTACTGAAACAATTTCAGAAACTCATTTAACAATTTCAAACTAACAACAATATATACCTCAAAAACTAATTTAAGAACAAATAACATAATTTCTAACAACCTTTGCAAAGTTTCTTCGAAGAGAAAATCATTACAAAACCCTTAAGGCGCACGTACCTTGGTGTTCTTTTTATAAACTAGGGCACCGGTGTTAACCGGTTTGAGGTGGTTCAAAGCGGTGTAATCCAGTAAACAAGCTAACACCTAACTAGATCGATCTCGTTTGAACTGGATTACCGCGATGGCCGGGCTACGACTACGACAAATTGACTTACATAGCACCTACAAACACGATATGCACAGAGGGCGGTAGAGTATAGAGGGTACAGATTTTTTATTGTACATCCTCCTCTTTTCCTAATTATGTTCAGATCGCCTTCTGGTCTAACGAAATACAGTTGAATACCAGTATTTTATAAATGAAGCGACTGCCATTAGACTGCACCCATCCTAGTCGGTACACATTTTTCGCTTCATATACGTTTATCAGGCAAGCAAGATACAGGCCTCCTCTCGAACGCGAGCCCAGTGTGGGTTGGAAGATAATCCATACAGTTTTTTTTATCAGGCTTGCGCTTGACTACAACTCGCTTGATGTTAAGCAACGATGTGGTCTACGATGGAGCGCGCTTGCCTCGAAGAAACTCATTGACTCTCGTTTTCACTCACAGATTATTATTATTATCCATACCTGCCTCGTATATTTCGTAGAAGAAGTCTTTTCGTCGCCATTATTTTTGAAAGTGCCTTCTAATGAAGCATCAACGTGAATAAAGTTCACAGTGAAGTTTTGTTTGTTACTAAACTATTTTTAAAAGCCACATCTGTGAGTTTCTTCTACTTTGAACGATAAGTTTGCGTGCATGTCCAGGTGTCCAGACAATTTGTGGTGCAGTACAATGTAAGCAACATTATCAGTACATCGAATATACTATCGGGCGTGCTTACACTTACAAGAAGTTCAATATATGCGATGGATAATGTTTTAAAATACTGGGGTCATGCATGGATAAGTTCATCCATTTTACTGCCTCAATAGCCTATGGATTGCTAGGTCGAGGGTGTATGTGAGTAGTGTTGGGTTTTTTTTTTACGATACAGCTCGGAATTAGAACTTGTTCTCAGTTTTATTGTACAACCTCCTCTAGTAGTCATTGGATTGGATAGGCTTGCCTAATGTATTTAGATACGCTCATAATTAGAAGATTCAAAGATTCATTATAAGGTTTTTGGTACGGTGTAGTTGGGGGCGATTAAACTCCAACCTGCTCCGGATAGCCTCATTTTTCTAGTGGTCCTAAGTGCGACTGCCACGCTAAACATCGTGAGTTTGATTTCCAGGTCGAGCAAAGTAGCGGTACGGAGTCTGGATTTGTGCCCGGTTAATGGCAATAGACCCGCCCCCTATTACATGGGACCTAAGCATACAGGGGAAGTGTGGTTGAACATAATTACAGCTCTGCCTAACCCTTCGGGGAATACAGGCGTGTTGGTATGTTGTTCAACTATTAAGTTTGGTCAAAGATTTGTTCGTATTGTTGGAAAGTGATTACTAATTACTTTATTTCGGTAACGCCTGCAACTCAAAAGCTTTAAATCTTTTTTCTGGATTTCTAATTAAAATTAGGTTTAATTAGCGCGTTTACTACAAATACCTAAAGTCTGGGAAGTTTTAGCTTATAACAAAGGATTTGAAATGTTAACTTTATTTGCAACTTCTTACAAAGGGTAGCTACCTAGACTAATTTCTTAGCTCAGATTGCTTTAGAAAAATATTAACTAGCTTTGCTAACTGTTTATTGTTCGTTCATCAAAGGAGATTGAATAAGTTTTTGATATTTAAACATTGCCTAATCCTATTCACTCTCAAAATTTGAGTTAAAAGGATTAAATAATTCCTCGCTATCCCTGCTCATTACTCAAAGCTCCACGATTCCGAACTAATTTAGGTAAACATGCTCCAATCGTTAGAATGTCCCAACTATACAATGCAATGTCGGGCTCCTCGGAGGACATGGACATCTTTTATAACTCCCTAGGTAAATTTAAAAGTAATATTTTAGTACAACTTAACAATATTTAAACAATTTGGACACCGGAAGATAATTGTATAATATATATATCACTCTCTCGCTCAAAATCGTAAGGATATTTTTATTTTAAAAAATAATAATTAAATTTGGTTGTTTCGTTTTGATACTTAAGCATATATATACAGATTTATACATATACATACTTATTTATTTAAGCTGATATAATTTTAAAGTTTGATCTCATTGTTTGCGTTTATATTAAGTAGTGGTTGATCTCATTTCGCATGATGTGATCTCCCATAATTAAAGAAGCACTTGGCTTGAAGGTCATTTTAATATTTTTATTAGCATATAAGGTGTATTCTTTGTCGGAGATCCTAATAAAATAAATAAATAAATAAATAAATGTTTACAACCTTTTCAAGTGCAAATTTTTCTTTTGAAATACAGCAAGGGGCTCATTTGTGGTAGTCAGCGTGACTGCTACCCAGGATTAAGGTTCGATTCCCAGGTCGAGCCAAGACTTAGGTATTGGGATTTTCAATAAAATTGTCAGTAGCAGGAGTTTGGATTTGAGCCTGGTTAATAGCAATAAGCTCGACTCGTATAACATGAGAATATGGGATAAGTACACATCTGCCAAATCCATCAACGAATACAGGCATGATAGTATGTTATATAGAGGTTTTATAGTATGGCTTCACCAGACATCTAAATCATGTATGTTCATAAAATATGCGAACCCAGTCCTTTCATTACCTTCAACATTCACCTCAATATACTTACCAACTGAATACCTAAGTGAATCTTTTGTATGGCATTGGTGTGTCGAAATGTGCTGCAGGCAATCTCCTATGATGGAATTTTTAATAATACGAGTACCTGCTCGTTTCGCGTTATGACAAATTTCGTACATTGTTGCTACAATGCAGCACAATGTCCAGTAAAGGGAAGTTTTAATTAACTATGAATTTTGAATGTGTGCATGCTAATTGGGTAGTTATTTTGTGCTCATTACGTGCTTTTGTACCATACTTACCCATACAATCACGCTTGTATTCCTCGAAGTGCTAGGCAGAGATGTTCGTAATGTACCTACACCTATATTTCGCCGGTATGTTTAGGTCCAATGTAATAGGGGGCTTGCCTATTGCCATTCACCAGGCACAATTCGAAACTCCGAGCTTCTACTGAAAATTTCATAAAAAAACCTGATAGCACTTTGGTCAAACTGGGAATCCAATCCAAGACCTCTAGCGTAGCAGTCGCGCTTAGGACCAGTGAGGCAGACTATTGAGGCAGTTAATTGAGGCATTATTCAAAACTTAGTTAAATTCGTTGTTTAGTTTATTGGCTTCACAATGACTGGATGTTCGGTTAATGTTATCCATTATCTATGCCTCAGCTCGTTGCAAGGCAAATATTTATGTGTGCTACGTATACTTGTTCCGAATCTGGGTGTACATAAGTAGTGAAATCCCCGCAAAATAGTGCTTCACTATCACTTTTTTTTTTACTAGCCCATTTCGTCCCACTGCTGGGCAAAGGCCTCCCTCCCTCTTTCCAAACCGACCTATCCAAAGTTATCACAACATAGTATAAAACAAAGTCGTCCCGCTGTCTGTCTGTCCCATGTAAGCCTAGATGCGTAGCGTTTTTTTAAATAGATATTCAAGAGGATATAGTGATTCAAGAGGAAGGTTTATATGTATAATACATAAATATTTTAGTACAGAAAAGCCGAGAAACCACGCGGGCGAAGCCGTGGGCGGAAAGCTAGTATTTTAATTAATCAGAAAATAAGTATTTCATACATAGCCTAACACTAGTATGTATATTGTATTTCCTTGACAAAGGTTATGTATTTTACTTAGATATACAGTAGACGTAATATTGCTGTAAATAATACTTTGTTTTCTTAGCCCACCTGACTGCGATGCGGTTGGAGTATCTATCTAATTTCTTTTCTTTGCAAACGAAAGATATGCGTTCGTCTGAAAGGGGAAAAGATGGTGACACACTGAGCATGGCCAGAAATTTTCAAGCGATTATATTTACACATAACACATAATATAATAAGCCTATAATGTTCCCACTGCTTGGACACAGGCCTCCTCTCAGTATGAGGGAGTGGGCCGTTATCCAGCACGCGGGCCTAGTGCGGGTTGGTACCTAGATGTAATCATAACTTCGAATTATTTTATAGTGGGGAAGATTTTAATCTTGCTAATCTGGAGACCCATTTTGTACAGCCCTCAGAATCATGCTTTCTCACTACCTTGGATAACCTGGCATTTTAATTATTTTGTATGTTCGGTTTTTTCCTAATGTTAATGTTGGCCAAATTAACTAGTTTTCCTTTCATCTTCTTTTACTCACAACCGGAATTGGCGCGTACTTCGGACTTAAATTTCAAGCTATATGGGATTGGCAAAAGCATTCATCCTACCCAACAGAAAGACAATTGTCATGTCCAGCAGTGTACTGATATTTAAACTGATATTTAATTTTATCTAAGATTTTGAAATACTGATAATTCGATTTGATCCATGATTGTTTCCACCCTACCAGTCCTGGTTGTTGAAGCCAGTCACATATTATTGAGGCCTACAGAAATTCCCTTTACACAGATAAGTAACAACGGAATAGTACCCAGTGTATCGCCAACACGGTGCGTCATATTACCTCGTAATACCAAAACATTTCCGTTTGATGTTTGTTATAATACTTAATGTTGATTCCCCTTTCTCCGTCTGTCCGTTTATTTGATATATAGAGGTTTTATTAATATTTTCCTTTCATTCCCTTTGTGTGAAGCAAACACGAGTGCTGTGCGAAGGTGTATTAGAAGATTGGAGGTAATATTGTTTGTTTGTATTTTGATGTCGGGCTCAAAAGGGTATTGGAGAGCTTCAAATAAAAAAAATCTATATCAGCATTCGAACATTCTGCCAACTATGTTGGGGTCTTAGATCAAATAAAAAGTTAAGATGGAACTTTGCGAACAAAATGAGGTTAAACCGGTTAAAACTACGCCTAGCTGTTTACAAACACAATTTTACACTATATAACAATACCGAAACTACGCCATATCTTGTCAGTCGAGCTTTCGATAGCTTGATAGCTCGACTGACAAGATAAGGCGTAGTTTTAGCCGGCCTCACTTCTTTGTTCGCAAAGTTCCATCTTAACTTATTATTTGATCTGGGGTTGGGGTCGGCTTCCTGACTTACAAATTTAATTATGTTGCAATTAATTATAAAAATGGCATCTCATTCAAAAACTCTATAAGCTTCCCACCGCTCTATCTTGCGGTGGGAATTTAGTCGATAAACATATCGGCGCTTTGTGGGTTTACACAGTACACTTCTGCCTAACCCTCCGGGAAATACAGACGTGATGGTATGCAATATGAGAATGGGTAAATTGAGCGAGTTGTAAGGAGGTTATGAAGCGACTCGCTTAATGGCTAGGGCGTCGGACTTGCGATCATGTGGTGGCCGGTTCAAAACTCACCCATTGCACTACCGACGTGAACCCACTCGTAACACAAGCATTTAACTTAGTATAATGTGCGATCCAAATTGCTAGTAAGCTGTTTTAAAAAAGAATGATTTATTATTTACAAAACGTATTTTGCTACATGTATTATTATGTACATTGTTTAACAATAATTATTAGCAATGTGTTGATACCCTAGATCAGTTGTTCAAACAAATTTAACCGTGCATACATTTTTTCCAGCTGTAGGTACGTATTACAATTGCTACCGAGACCACTGCCTGTGATATCGAATTTCCCTTCCACATTTTACACCTTCAGGTGACATCAGCAACATTTATTGAAGACATAACTATGTCTTTCAACTAACACGACTTTTTTTTCATTAGGAACTGTTCTTTCACTAGAAAATTCATATCTTTGTGAACTTTTTTTATTATTTAATTCTAAAATATAATAAAAAATAAACTGTAGTTTAATTCTTTGTGTGCCTTCTCATCATATTATCGTGATGGCATCCCCCTTTTGTGACTGAAGTTAAAACAACCCCTTTGATATAGGAAACGCGCGGTAATCTCAGCTAATATAACCGTCCCCCCATTGTTGGGACGTCTTTGGGAGATAAAACATGTTTGGGCGTAGGTTTGGCAGTGCAAGATAATTACTTTTAAATCTGGGACATGTTTATGGCTCGCGGCTTCTCTCGCCTCCAAATCAAATCAAATGTTTTAATTTCAAATAAGCTTTCACAAGCGTTTATGAAACGTTATTGATTCTAGTTGCACGGTTCTAAAAAGTTGATCCTATGGAGAAGAATCCGGCAAGAAACTCCATGGACACTCTTTTAAACTCTCCTACAAAGGTTAACCCATTAGTCTGCTTCTAGTCTTCGTGTTATGATGATACATGCACCAAATTTTAAGTTAGACCTTCAGCAATACAACTATGAAAATCGTATCCAATTCTATTCAGTCGTTTTTGAGTGGTAAGAACATAAAAAAACAAAAAAATTGTTTTCGCTTCTATTGCTTTTGTAAATATAATAATAATAATAATTTATACTTTATTGTACACCAGAAACAAACTTAAATTAACAAAACAAATATGTAAATAGAAATATACAATTGGTGGCCTTATCGCTATCTGCAATCTCTTACAGGCAACCTTTGGATGGACATTACTGAACTGAACTTAATATGGGGTTGAGCATGGTGCACACATTATTATACTTTATAATAATATATCTAAAGTCTGTAAAGGATTTGTCATAAAATGTTGTGGAATGCATAGGCATCCATGTAAATATATAGCATTTGCTAGCTGTTATTATACCTAGTATATTATTTACTATGCAGGTGCATGAAAAGTTGTAGTTTGAGCGTGAAAAACCATTGTTTACAAACATCAGCACAACTTAACCTTATTTATTTGAACAGGTGGACTATAGTCATATGAATGCCGAGGAATATCATTATAAACAACTACTAAACTTAATAGGCCACATTACACTTAATAAATGAAATACTATCACAACGCTCTTTACAGAATGTGACTTGAATGCGGGTTAGCAGACTTCAGGTGCTGCCGTTAAAATGTTTAACAGATTTTTTTTTAAATACATGATTCCAGAAAGTTTGGCTTTTGAAAGAAATACAATTTGAAAAATGGGTGAGTCGCCTATTTTAATATATGGTCCGTATTGACGAATCATCATTGCTTCTCATCCAAAAACAAAATTCAAATTAAATACTTTGCAAATTATCTCCTTAAAACGAATAAAAATTGCGGGGAAACCTAACCCATTTTCGCGTGGCCTTCTTACAGCTACGCAAAAACTTCCCCTTAATAATATCACATTACTAAGATTGTATTTCTTTATTCAATATTAAGCGGAAGTCTGCAGTCTGTGGGTTTCAGCTCTAAGAAATACAAACTAAAAACCTCACTTGCCTTCCCTTAACGTACAGTCGCGGCTAGAGATGGGCGTCTACCCGGTAAGAATACGAACTTTGGGTAAATAATTATTAATACCAATTTTTACCTTCCCAATTATAATTTATACCGTGTAGAAATAAAAAAAAAAACAAATAACATTATAATTTTCACATGTTTGCCAGCAGTTTCAGTGTTGCCATTTGTTGTACGGCTATTCTGTACTATCTTAAAATGGTACACGGCAATACATTAATTAAAGTAAAATAATTATGCAATTCTAATGTTCCAATATTAGTTTTCCAATACATAACATAACATACCATCACGCCTGTATTCCCCGAAGGGTTAGGTAGAGGTGCACCTAATGTACACCCACAGTTCGCCGGTATGTTTGGGTCCCATGTAATAGGGGGCGAGCCTATTGCCATTCACCGGGCACAAATCCAGACTCCGAGCTGCTACTGAGAATTTCATAGAAAAACTCAATAACACTTTGCTCGACCTGGGGATCGAACCCAAGACCTCTAGCGTAGCAGTCGCGATTGGGACCACTAGACCAACGAGGCAGTCGTTACAATACAGTTTTCCAATACAGTTTTATCAAAAATATACTGTACCTACATATAAAAATAATAATTAAATGTACAGTAGGTTATAGCTGTTACCTGACCCACCGAGACCCCGCCGTCCCACCGAGATAATAATATATTAAATTATTTATTTATTAAAAATATTGTTTACCCCTACGAATAAAATACCCAAACATCGGGTTTTTACCGGGTAGACGCCCATCTCTAGTCGCGGCCATTAGCAATCGTGATCAATACCTACTAACGCTTCCATATTAGTTTTTTGTTTGTTTATTAACCCTTTCAAGTACTATATTATAGACACAATGCAAACTCTATTGTTATCAAGAATATATACGGGCTTCGCTGAATTAAAGTTAGATCATGAGTATCTACTTAGGATAATTAGCCCACTACTGGGACACAGGCCTCCTGTTGGTGAGAGGGAGTGGGCCGATATCCACCACGCGGGCCCAGTGCGGGTTGGTAGATGTCACATGTCTTCGAATTTTTGGTTCTAGGACATGTCGGTTTCCTCACGATGTTTTCCATCACCGTATTTGGGAGCAGTGGTGATGAAATAATTTACACGAAGTAAAGCGCCTGTCTGGTGTCTGGGTTCGAGCCTACGACCTACAACTCGTAAGTCGCGGCCGTTACCGCTAGGATACTATCGCTCCTTTATGAGTATGACTACTGATAAAAAAACCGGCCAAGTGCGAGTCGGACTCGCGCACGGGTGGTTCCGTACCATTACGATTTATGACGTATTAAAAAAAAACTACTTACTAGATCTCGTTCAAACCAATTTTCGGTGGAAGTTTACATGGTAATGTACATCATATATTTCTTTTCGTTTTATCGTTCTCTTATTTTAGAAGTTACAGGGGGGGGGACACATTTTACCACTTTAGAAGTGTCTCTCGCGCAAACTATTTAGTTTAGAAAAAAATGATATTAGAAACCTCAATATCATTTTTGAAGACCTATCCATAAATAAGCCACACGTATGAGTTTGATGAAAAAAAAATATTTGAGTTTCAGTTCTAAGTATGGGGACCCCCAAAATTCATTGTTTTTTTTTCTATTTTTGTGTGAAAATCTTAAAGCAGTTCACAGAATACATCTACTTACCAAGTTTCAACAGCATAGTTCTTATTCGGAAAAAGTGGCTGTGACACTATCGGACAGACAGACAGACAGACATGACGAATATACAAAGGGTTCCGTTTTTTGCCATTTGGCTACGGAACCCTAAAAAAGGCTACAATCAAAGCGATTACAGAGCGTAACATACTTTTTTTTCATTTAATTCTGTTTTTATTTTGTATTTCTCTTAATCAGGTTGCCATATTATGGAATTTTCTCAGAGGGATTTCAAATGGCTAGTAAAGGTTAGTAAACAGAACAAGTCAGACATACCCTGCCACCTCCCAGGGATGACAAGTCATGAGGATAATCATTGGAAATAAACAAAAAAACCTCTAGTAATTCTAAGTGCTTAGGCGATCTAAATCGCCAAAGGGATCGATGGTATGTCATGTAATAAGCGAAAAGGCACAAATCTTATATTTTTAATTTCATATTAAAGGCAAAGGCAACCACTGGACTAACCAGCCAATAATTAATAATAAGTACTGGCTAGAATGCCTACATATTTCTTGAATGAGACATTAAAAAATGATTCCCCGTTCCGTCATCACATCTTGTAATTGGCGTTAACTAGCAAAAACTTGCAACAATTCGCGGCGCATGTTTCGACTAATCGTCGCAATGAACCGTTTAGTTTAACTGGCGGTTAACTTATGTGTTGATGGTTAATCGCGGATGTAATTTCAAATGGAGCCGACATAAGCGAAGCATTCCGAAATCATCGCGGGGTCCTATTCCGATGTTGGTCGATTGATATCCAAATATTTTTTTATTATACATTTCCTGAAAGAAAAAATCAGGCTGGAATTGAGCCAGCGTCCTTCAGTTTGGTACACCCAAAGCTGGCAACTATGATAACATATATGATTTTTTAAGGACATAGTTATTGTCCTTAAAAAATGAATAAAATATCTTATATTTTTATCTAGAAGTACTCTCTAAGGGATACATTTTGAAGGTATTATATTAAATGTTATTATATAATTTCAAATTTGAATTCTTTTAAAAATGACTGACCTTAAACACAGGGATTCTGGTCTTATCTGCCATTCTCGAACTCTTGATTCACTGAACACTATCACGTAATAACACAGGATAGTACTTATCTGATCAGTGTGGTAACACAACTTAGCGAATATGATCACCATGAAACACTATAATATAAATCAACATTAAAGTCTAACATATAAAAATAAAACATTTTTAAATTTTTATAAGCACATCACACCTATTTGCAAGACTCGTTAACACTTATCACTAGATTTATTTCATCGCTTTTATCCAACAAAACAGCTCCTGACTTAGAACGCAAAAAAGTAGGTAAATATTGTAAACCAGTAGATTTGATTGCTAGCGACAGGATTTTGATATTAAAAAAAGTTATATGCAAATCTACTGACGGAATAACCGTGATAATATTCCTGGAGGAGCACAAAATGTATACTATTAAAAATACTGTGATATTTCCGCAAAAACCTAAGGCAAGCACAGATGACACAAAAAGTTAAAAATATTGTGGGTACTTTCACATCATTCGTCATCATCTAAAAAGCCTGTTAATGAAATAATTATTAATTACTACGTGAACATCATTTATTTATGCAATTGGATAATAAAACATCAACAAAATAAGCACCTTTTTACAATGTTAATAAGTTAATTATTTTGATACTAGATGGCGCTGGCATTATCTAGCAATAAAATAGTTTCTAGACAATAAAAGTCTCTTCTCATCTTCAATTATGATTATAAGATGCTATCAATTATTTTAATTACAATAATATGAAATTTAAAATGGTATTTTTTTTTTAAGAAAAAAATAAAAATATCGCAGGTTTTTATAATAGCGCCTCAGTTCGTCGGCCTCTCGGCATTTGTCGGGAATACTTTCTTCATCAAAGTACATTGCTTCGGCTGTCGGTGACCCTCACCGAACATACTTGTCATGTTTCTCTAATTCACAAATATTTATATCTCGCTTGTAAGTAGGGAAAATACAAAGTTATTTTGCTTGATGTTAGCATTTTTGTTGGCGGTATGACGTAATCGCCTTTAATTCTGAAGTCGTTTTTTTTTCCTATATTATATTGGAGTCGAATTTGACCCTTGTGTTGAGGGTTGGATATGAGTATCTGTTTTAGAAGAAGCAATTATTATTTTACCTTGCCATAATTGTTCCTTTAATGTTTGGTTTAATTCTTCCTTTACTTACTCGGCTTCTAGGTAAGGCGCCTACAAGCCAAGCATATAATGAGTAAATGCTTTTGGAACATGATGGAAACCACGGGCAAAGGCTATCTAAACAAATATTATAAAGAAGAAAGATTTAATTGTTTGTTTATATTGAATAAGCTCTAAAACTACTGGACTGATTTGAATTTTTTTTTCACCAATAGTAGGCTACATTAGTCCTGAGTAATATAGGCTATATATGATCCGGTAAAATGACAAGAAACGTATAGTCCACGAGGGCGAAGCCGCGAGCGGAAAGCTAGTTTTAACAATAAGACGCTATAACATTTTCTTCCACCTGCGTATGGAACCTGGTACTTTGTTTCGCTTGCTATTAGACCAATGAGGCAGGCATTTAAAATACACTTACCTCTAAAATGTGTTATGTTATGTTAATATATTAAACATAACATAATATACCGTCACGCCTGAATTTCCCGAAGAGTTAGGCAGAGGTGTACTTAATGTACACAAACACTTCGCCGGTATGTTTAGGTCCCATGTAATAGGGGGCGAGCCTATTGCCATTACCCGGGCACAAATCCGGACTCCGAGCGAGAGAATTTCATAGAAAAATCCAAATGACTTGGGAATCGAACCTAGGACCTTCAGCTTAGGAGGCGCGCTTAGGACTACTAGACTAATGAGGCAGTAACATAAAAACACTATAATATTTTCCTCGACATCCATGTGGAACCTCGTAATTTGCTTCACTTACCTCTAGACCAATACAGCTGTTATTTACCTTGTGGTAAAGTACACTTACCTCTAAAAGTATATTACCTACATACTATAGCAATCGTATTCAATACCTACACATTACTGTTGGTCTCATTTTATTAAGGGGCCCATGTTTGTAAGTACAGTCAACCTGAAAAAGGTCGGTGCCGTATTGATTAGGAATATTGACGGAGGTAGACCATGAAAAGGACAGGTAAGTAGCTAAAATATAGTATGGTGTGGAGACTAGAGGTCATTGTAGGACATTGGTGTGTTAATATACTTATGTAGGTATCAAATATAAATTATATCTAGATATTTCTGTAAATATAACCTTTAAAGAACTTTAACAAGTCATGGTTTTACATTTTTTTAACTAGATGGCGCCGGCATTTTCTAACTGGGGACTTCTGAGAAGAAACGCCGAAGGCACGCATACATCAGTCATCGTATAGCTTAACCATTTTTTGGGGGAGCTCCATTAACCGTCGCACGACGATACCCAGATCAGCAAGACATTTGCTTGCATATGATATAAAAATCAACTTCTCGCTCTCTTTGACATGGGACCTGAACTGGTTATAGTTGTTGGTTTACATTAGTACTGTGGGGATCGTAGTGTAGCCCAAAATTGAAATAGAACCTCAGATCAAATAAAAAGTTAAGATGGAACTTTGCGAACAAAGAAGTGAGGCCGGCTAAAACTACGCCTAACGGTTTATAACACACAATTACACGCACATATGTATTACTTAACTACGCCTTAAGGCGTACCGTTAGGCGTAGTATTAGCCGGCCTCACTTCTTTGTTCACAAAGTTCCATATTAACTTTTTATTTGATCTGAGAAAAGAAAGTAAATGCTAAACTTTTGGTTTATTAAAATATTAGCGGGCCGAAGCCCTTACAAAATATATGTCCGGTTTGTCCTCTGACGGCATGTCTAGAACAATTCTACTTTTAAAAAGATGATTCTATATACCAGTTAATCTCATAGTTGCAGCAAAGAGCTGCGATACTCCGATTACTAGTCCCTAGTACTAGTAGTAACTACTTTTCTATGAAATTCTCGGTTCGGTTGGTTCGGGTATTGAATTTGTGCCCGGTTAACGGCAATTGGGGCGTCCTCTATTATATGGAACCCAAACATACTGGTGACATGTGGGTTGTACATTAGTACACCTCTGCCTACACTTTCGGGGATTACAAGCATGGTATGCGGTGTTATTATTATTTAACCCATATTTATGTACTTACAGCAATAATACAAAATATGTCTTCGTATATTTTCCACATTCTTTACTCCCAACACTCGACAAACCAAATTCTTGAAATCTCGAATGGGAATAAAATAGACCGGATGACGTCACACGGCGCCTCCGTCGATAAATCTCGTGGAACCGGAATGTTTGGTGTGCCCATAAAGTACCGTTATGGTTTCCTTCAACCGCGCGGCTCTCCTGCTTCAGACGACCTCTCTCAAAAATGTGATATTGAACATATGCGAAAAGCTTTTCATTTTGGGATAGCAGGACTAGAAGCATTAGGGAAAAGTTTATTTATGTAAAATTTTGCATAGATTAAAATATCGTCATCATCAACAACCCATTACATCGTCCCACCACTGGGCACCGGTCTTCTCTCAGAATGAGAGTGATTAGGTTTAAAGTCTACCACGCATGCTTACTACGGGTTGGCAATTGCGATAAAAATATGAATTTCTATATATTTTCACTGCGTTAGGCAGAGATGTACCAATATACAACCACAGTTCGCCGGTATGTTTAGGTCCCATGTAATAGGGGGTGAGCCTATTGTCATTAACCGGGCACACTACTCCGAACCGCTACAGATTTTTTTTTATAGAAAAACCCAAAATTGGCGGTAGCCTAATGGCTAGGGCGTCGGACTTGCGATCATGTGGTTGCCGGTTCGAAACTCACCCATTGCACTACCGACGTGAACCCACTCGTAATACAAACATTTAGCTTAGTACGAGGGGTTAACAAGATTACTAGTAATGTGTGAACCACATTGCTAGTAAGATAAAAAAATATCAATCAATAAAATATCCTATCCTTAACCTCGATCGTTGCCGTTGAAAATAATAATTAGTCAATAAAACAATATTTTAATAAAAGTTCCAACCAATTAGTTACTTACAAATTCAACCCTCCACGGTCAATTTATAACCATGACTCGAAATCCACATGAATATCAAACGAGTGTTAAATAAACAAATTCTCGCATCCCCCGTGAAACCCTAAACGCCACGGCGCACGGTGGGCTGAAAATCGGCTTTCATAGACATAGCGATTTCAATTTGCAAGTGCCGGATTTTTTGCCGGATATCGCTTCTATTAGTTATTACTATATTCAAAAATGACACCAGAGTTAATTCTGCACCAAAACGAAGGAATTATAATTTTTTTAAGAAACATTTGTATGGAGCTGGTATTAAAAAGTTAATTATCTCGTAAACAGCAAGGAAAACCGTAATATCCTTACAGGTGGTTATAGTACTAATTATTTATGATTTTTTGACATATGTCATATAACGGTTATCGCTGCTAATTTTTTTTTAAAAATCGTCAAAATATTTTTATTTATTTTTACATATGAAACGGTTCCTTTTAGTGTTTAAGTTGAGGAACACAGACTTTTAATAACACGTAACATAAAATAGCATCATCCTTATATTCCCGAAGGATTAGTCAGAGGTTTAGCGTACATCCACACTTACACAACTATGTTTGAGCTAGATACCTATGTATCAATACAAAATGAGTTTTAAAATTTGTAAAAACATATGTTTATTTGGTATTTTGGTACCAAGTAAGTGGTATTGTTTGTAACTGTCTGAAGTCTGAAAAGGTGATTAAATGATTGTTAATGATTTCTGATAAGTAAGCTAATTTGTTGATTAGTTGTGTTAAGAGTTCTAAGTTTTTTTTTTGACGATTATAATGTTTTATTAGCTCATCTTTCAAAACTCTAATGAGGGTAGTTAACTAATTATCGACGTTTTGCAATAAAAGGGCTAAAATTTTAATTAATAATTTAGATTGATCACATCTGTGCAACTGCTAACACAATTTTTTTGCTCTGTGACTATAAAATCTTAAAATGGAAAGTTTAATCACCAGTTTAGATTTGTTTGTCTTCTAAAAAGTGAGAGTACTTCATTTAATCATGAAGTGAGCCTTTCTGCTTTACAGAGGTGGATGAAATCTAACCAATTCCTTGATAACTTCAGAAGACTGTACGGAAATTGGCTGCAAGCAAATATTAGTTGGCCAAGTTGTGTGCAAACTTTAGTTAATCTAGAATGAATTGTTGATGAGATACCAAGAGCACAATCAGACTTTCAATTAAAGCCATCATCATCCGTTGGAACAATGACAAAAAGGTCTCGAAAACCATTCGAAGATTTGGAAAGTAAACAGAAAAAGAGAAGATCTGATGATCATACAGGCGAAGACTCCAGTGAATTGGCATATGCAGCTACAGCGCGTTTAAAAGAAGGGCATGAGGATATGGCATCTGTGATCGAATACATGTTGAAAAAGCCTGAAGCAGTTATTAAAATTAAAGAAACGCTTAAGACATCAGTAAAAACAGTCATATTTAGAGCAGAGAAAGCGCTGGATTGCTCCTTTCACTAAAACTGTCAAAGTGGCAATATATTACTTTGCGAGAGGCTGCCATTCGGGAAGGTGCTATGGATATTTATCCATCCTACTATAAAGTGCAACAAACTAAGCTTGATTGCTACCCCCCAAAGCATTCAGTGTCAGTTACGGATTCCTCGGCTAGGATTACACTTTAAGCTTTACTTGACATCACGGTGACGAGGATCCTTCAAAGTCTTTCTGACAATGCCGATGTGCAAAATAAGCAGCTAAAGCGTATATCCAAGTGGGGATTTGATGGTGCTTCCAACCAAAGCCGATACAAGCAGAAAATGGAGGGTGAGCAAGATGATGCAAGCATTTTCATGACCTCCTTGGTGCCACTAAAACTGACAGATGGAGATAATACTGTATGAACCGAAAACCATGCTCAACTTTGTATTGACGCCCAGTTCAGTTAACTTTTGTAAAGGAGAGCGAAGCAGTTGTCATCGGTCTCAAAAAACAAATGGATGATGAAATTCGGGCCTTTATCCCCACAGAGTGCAGTACATAATAATAACATGGTGACTCATCAACTAATTATGACAGTGATCGACACCAAAGTCTGCACGTACCTTTCTGATGCCAGATCAAATCCATCGTGCTACCTGTGCTTAGCAAAACCTACGGGAATGAACCGCTTAGATGTTGTAACATCAAAGACTGTGTGTGCTGACATATACAAATTTGGCTTATCATCCCTACACGCACGTATAAATTGTATGGAATGTCTGTTACATATTGCGTATAGGCTCGACTTCAAACGGTGAGCAGCGAGAAGTAATGAAATAAAAAATGTATTCAAAATAAATTCAAGTTCAGCTCAATCTGGTGATTGATGTTGTGAAACAAGGCTCGGGAACTGCCAATGGCGTGAATACCGCTAGAAAGTTTTTCGAGTATCCCAATAAAACTGCAGCTATTACCGGGTTGGACGAAGATCTTATTAAAATATTTGCAAGCGATAACATTTGGCGAGAAGATCGAGATTGATAGGCGAGAATAAAATTTAAAGATTTTGCCCGCAAAACAGCAGAAAAGTATGTGGAATTGTATGACTGGTACTACATGTCGTCAACCGTACATAAATTATGAATACACGAGGCTGATATAATCGAGAAAACTTATATTGTGCAATTTCGGACTCTCTTGGAAGAAGCCTCAGAGTCTCGAAACAGAGATTTTAGGAGGTTCCGGGAATATCATTTGCGGAAAAGAAGTAGGCAAGATTCTAATCAAGATATCTTAAATATGCTTGTTGTTTCTTCGGATCCTTTCCTAAGTGCACAAAGGCCTAAGCGAGATGCCAAGAGAAAGCAGAGCTTTTTTGCTGAAACTCTCGCAAAAATTCAGTTTCAGGTCGAACTGAAAACTCGAACTCACTTTGAGTTCGAGTTTTTAGATATATCCAATCTAGATTCTGACTCAGAATTGGAGTCCGAGAACGACAGTGATAAGGAAAATGTATAATATTTGTTTTTTTTTTTTCTATTTTTGCTATTTTTTAAAATATTTTTCTTGTTTTATATATTTTTAATATTTGGGTAAATAACATTCTTCATAATTAACAATGTTCTTAATTAAGTCACTAAAAGGAACCGTTTCATATGTAAAAATAAATAAAAATATTTTGACGATTTTTAAAAAAAAATTAGCAGCGATAACCGTTATATGACATATGTCAAAAAATCATAAATAATTAGTACTATAACCACCTGTAAGGATATTACGGTTTTCCTTGCTGTTTACGAGATAATTAACTTTTTAATACCAGCTCCATACAAATGTTTCTTAAAAAAATTATAATTCCTTCGTTTTGGTGCAGAATTAACTCTGGTGTCATTTTTGAATATAGTAATAACTAATAGAAGCGATATCCGGCAAAAAATCCGGCACTTGCAAATTGAAATCGCTATGTCTATGAAAGCCGATTTTCAGCCCACCGTGCGGCGTGCAATCTCAGTAAATAATTGCACTTCCCCTACATAAAGCCGCTGGAGGGAAGTTTGTTCCAGTAAAATGATACAGGAACGTCTTAACTAGCGGTAAAGAGCTACTGGATACTAGAACTTGACACCGTTTTTTCTATCAAGAAGGGGAAGTGTTAAGCTGGCATTAGGGGGATTTTTTTTGTTACTATAAATTATTACGTCACATAAAAAATAATTGTTGGTGCCGCATGGCGCCGTGCCACCTTTGATTGAAGTATTTACTATTACCAATTTTAACCAACTTTAAAAGATACTTACTATCACGCCTGTAGGGTTAGGCAGAGGTGAACTAATGCATAACGACAGAACTGTCGATAAGTATCTTCAGGTCCCAAGAGAGAGAATTTCATAGAAAAACCCAATAACACTTTGCTCGAACTCTGCTAAAAAAATATATTAAATAAACCATTTACGAAATAAAAATAACTACTAAGAGTTGACACCTTTAATGTCATCGACGTTTATGGTGTGGTAACTCTAGGTATTTCTTATTAAGTAATTAAGTTTTTTTTTTCCAATTATTTTAACTTATTTATTATTTATACCATAACACAATATTTAGTTTAACGTTTGCTTACGTATGTAAAGTTAAAGTTGAGACTACTAGTACCGTTCTTAGTTCTATGCATGCCTAAACTAGGCAGAGCCTGTGGTGAGCTTCAGTTATTCTGTAAATAATTATATTATATTGTCCCACTGCTGGGCATGGGTGTCCTCTTAGAACGAAAGTGATTAGGCTTTAGTTCACCACGCTACCCTACTGCGGGTTGGCAGACGGTACTGTCAAAAAAATTTATCAGCCAGCAGGTCTCGGTAGCTTAGTTGGCAAAGCGTCAAGAGGCAAGCGTTCAAACCCTGCCTGAGATCGAATTTTTCTTTCACTAGAAATTAACTTTAATTAGAAAATTCATATCTTTGTGAACATTTCGCAATATTTAATGCTAAAAAATAATAAAGACTGCCTCGTTGGTCTAGTGGTCCCAATCGCGACTGCTACGCTAGAGGTCTTGGGTTCGATCCCCAGGTCGAGCAAAGTGTTATTGAGTTTTTCTATGAAATTCTCAGTAGCAGCTCGGAGTCTGGATTTGTGCCCGGTGAATGGCAATAGGCTCGCCCCCTATTACATGGGACCCAAACATACCGGCGAACTGTGGGTGTACATTAAGTGCACCTCTGCCTAACCCTTCGGGGAATACAGGCGTGATAGTATGTTAAAAAAATTATAAAAAAATTGGTATGCAGGTTTCCTCACAATGTTTTTATTCATCGTTTCGGCGGTTGATAATGGGAACTATATTTTCTATCACCAAAATTTATATTTGTCATCAAGTTGTATCACCTAATAAATAGATCTATCGCCACGAAATATTTTCGTTCTCAGATAAACAAAAATTGTTCCCAGGTATGAATTATCAAATTAATGTTAATATATGTGTAAAATAAGAGATCGATAACCAATAAAATTATATTGCATTACATGAATATAAACTTCGTTCATATAATAACAGTTTTGTTACTTAAATAATAGCTCTGTGCTCAGAATGGTAGATCTGTCACCAAATAAATCGATTATCGATCCCTGACTGCGACTCCTTTTTATTTGATATTTTGTCACCAATACAGTAGTAACATTTTATTTCGTTCAGATATTAAATTAATAGTATTCGTTACCAATTTAATACATAAATTTATAATTTTAATGAAAAAATGATCAAAGAGGCGGAGACAAATTGGCGCGCTTTAAAAATTGACCAATCCGGCCTCAACGATGGGTTGTAGGTAACTAGGTTCGATCACACAGATAAGCCAGCTATTTTAAACCAGCGCTGATTGTTCAGTGGTAATTATTTTAAACAATAAATATTGATTATTTTGACTTTAATTGTTTTATTTACTACTCTGCTAAAAATTTTATTTAAATATAATTTATACTACCAGTGGAAATTTAAAACCTTGGGAGTCTAGTTAAGTAGCAGAATCTTTTGGTTGAAACGATGATGACAACCCTAATTTTTTATTTGAACTTAATGCAATTTTCTAGTAACATAATATGATTTATTGGTGATCTCTTTAAATTAGTTTGCTTAAATACTTATTAGGACACACCTATTATAATACATACAAAAACATTTATTTGGTACAGACCTTATATCTCAGGATTTTAGGTGATTTATTGTGGAACTGATTTTGCATTGTTTGGTGACTACATTTTGGTGACAGATCTACTATTTTGAGGACAAACCCTATTATTTAAGAAACACAAAACTAATTAAATTGGTGATAGCTTAAATGATACCCGTTGATAATTAATTATTATTAATACGCACATGACTTCGAAAATTCAGAGATGCATGCCTTGGATTCGACCTCGAGATCCTGAGACTTGGTAGTCCAATGGCTCATTAGGCTATCACTTCGCTACCAGTTATTCTATCTGACCTTTATTGCACTGACAGTGATAACATTAAGGGGCACGTAGTATTCGTGCAAAAAAAAGTATGGTGGCAAAATGGCAGTATGTATACTGCTACTTCACGACTATATTCTGTTGGAGGGTAGTACTTCCCCGCTAGCATGTCTACATAGACACTAGTGCTGCTAATGTATGCGTGTGAGAAGTGATTAATATATTTATTTATTAAGGGTTCGGTTTTAATTAAAAGTACCTTATTTACACTATTTACATATACTACATTCCAAAAAAAAAACGGAATGAAAAAAAAAAAAAATATAAACAAAAACAGTGGGCGCGACTAGGCGTCAAAGTATTCCTTGGCATCGCTGTCGTCTGGCATTTATTTATAAATAGATTCTCTGTTTCATAATATCACCATAATATCACCTATACCTGCTTTCCTATTAGTTATTTGAGTTCGGGATCGCTTTACCATTTTATTTAGGTACATTACAATACTTCAAGACATTCATTTCACAGTCACGGTTAATATTCATTCGATAAATATTGATATTTTGAGTACTTGGATAACAAAATATACTAATGTAACAATTATTATAATACCTACATTATGTGTTTACGTAAAATGATAATAAAATATTGTTTGTCACAATAAAATTAAAAAGTGTTTTCTCCGTATAGAAATGGTAGTTTATTGTTGTAAGTTCATTCACAAGTCAATAATATTATGTCCCACCTGTACTAACATTAATAAAAAAAATAACACTTTATAAAAACGGGTTCGTTTTCTAGTTATTAGTAGTTGGTTTCTTATTACTTGACTGATTGGTAATAATTATGGGGGCAAAAGTTATAGCATGGACACTTTTGATATGTGCAGTAAGTAACAAAATCTAATAGATATAGATTCTTATAATAAAAACGGTGATTTTTAGTTCATTTCTAATCTTTTACGTGGTTACAGTACCGACCTTTCACTAACAGACTGAAAGTATATGTATGTAACAGCAGTTTCTTTGGTAAAGTTGTTTATAATCATGATTATTTTTTCACCATAAGTACGTACCATGTAAGTGGTTAACTTTTATAAAACAACTAGCTTGCCAGGCAAACAATGTTCTGCATACTAAAATCGTAATCCTAATCCTTTTATTTTTTAAATCTGTGGGCAAGTAGGTACAAAATAAAAAGATTTCCTTCTATCACGCAATACAATTTTTATATTATCTACCTTGTTTTTCCAGGTATGTTGCCATACAAATGCAAGTCCAACTTTATTAGAAAAAATTTCAAAATGTGAGTAGTTATCTATACTATTATTGTAAGAATTTGATGACCCATAAGAAATCTATGCAAATATCCATAGCAATTTAAAAATTCTCACTCGCTTAAACGGTGAAGAAAAAAAATTGTGAGGAAACCTGCAAACCCTCTGCCCAGTTGTGGGAAGATAAATGGATTGATAATGATGAATATTCAAATTACCTAGAAAACAAACATGGTGTACCCCAAGGTAGTATACTGGGTCCACTTTTATTTTTGTTGTATATTAATGACCTGCCCCAATACTTTAAATCATAAATGCTTGTTATTTGCTAATGACAAAACAATTGTGGTCAAGGGTACTAGCAGATGTGATTATAAATCAGATATAAATAAGGCTCTTGCTATGGCTATTGAATGGCTCTCAACGAATAAACTGAAGGTTGATATAAAAAAATGTCAATTTATGCAATTTCAAAATCGAAACCTCTAAAGCTAAACGTTTCATAAGAGGGTGTGACAGTGTCGGAAACATATGTACCTATGAAAGTTCCTTGGTATCAAGATCGATGGTTTTTGTAATTAGAAAAGTTACATAGCCGATATCTGTTCAAGATTAAGTAGTTTCTTTTATACGTTGAGACGAATGAGTCAAATAGTTTCTAAAGAAGCAATTGCGGATATTATGGCTATGTTACTACGTTATGGTATTATCATTTCAGTCAGAAGTATAAACGTAGACGATGTTTTTTTAATGCAAAAAGAAAATATGCTTAAGAGTCATATTTGGGCTGCAACAAATATACCACTCTTTCGGCCATTTTACAGGTAATGAAGCATAAGGTCCTTTTTAGGGGAGCTTTCAGTTCTTATAGTAGAGGGACGCGACATCAGCATTAATTATTATACAAACCATTCACAAAGATACAAAATAAATTCTCCTAGTGAAAGAAAAATTCCGAATTTAATCTTTGTGAACATTTCGCAATATTTAATGCGAAAATATAATAAAAATAAGCAGAAATATACAAACCATTTACAAGACTGACTTAAAGATCGAATATTATAATTTATATTATTATAATGTGTATAAAATTATTTAATAAAATTCCTAATCTTTTTAAATGAATGGCATTTTTTGTTTGGAAATGTTTTTAGAATTTACCATTTCATTGAATACAAATTGTAAGCTTATATTATTTTGATTGAAAAAAAATTAGTATGTTCTTAACTTAACAAAGATATTTGTACACTCATAAAAGTAAAACATAGTGTACTATTATTATTATTATAATACTTTTATGTTTCCTTGTGTTTGTGTCAAATAAATTATGATTATTAAATATCATATAATTATGCAAGTAGCTCTGTATGGTTGTTTGTTAACTGTATTTTGCGTCTTTTTCATGTTATGATATTTCTCTTATCTTTGTCTATTCTCGTGCCATCATTTAACTATTTAAGCGAGTGCTTATCGCTTATATTAGTTGATAATTGTATTTTGTCTTTTTATTTCAGCTATACCATCATCGATAACTACCACAAAAATCAATCAAACTACCCCAACACCCTGTAAACCAACTGACTCAACGACTAAGCCAACTACGCCAGCACCCTCTAAACCATCTCCCCCAACAACTAAGCCAACTACCCCAGACCCTTCTAAACCATCTCCCCCAACGACTAAGCCAACTACCCCAAAACCTTGTAAACCAACTGACCCAACAACTAAGCCAACTACCCCAGAACCTTCTAAACCATCTCCCCCAACGACTAAGCCAACTACCCCAAAACCTTGTAAACCAACTGACCCAACAACTAAGCCAACTACCCCGGAACCTTCTAAACCATCTCCCCCAACGACTAAGCCAACTACCCCAAAACCTTGTAAACCAACTGACCCAACAACTAAGCCAACTACACCAGAACCTTCTAAACCATCTCCCCCAACGACTAAGCCAACTACCCCAAAACCTTGTAAACCAACTGACCCAACAACTAAGCCAACTACACCAGAACCTTCTAAACCATCTCCCCCAACGACTAAGCCAACTACCCCAAAACCTTGTAAACCAACTGACCCAACAACCAAGCCAACTACCCCAGAACCTTCTAAACCATCCCCCCCAACGACTAAGCCAACTACCCCAGAACCTTCTAAACCATCTCCCCCAACAACCAAGCCAACTACCCCAGAACCTTCTAAACCATCCCCCCCAACGACTAAGCCAACTACGCCAGCACCCTCTAAACCATCTCCCCCAACGACTAAGCCAACTACCCCAGAACCTTCTAAACCATCTCCCCCAACGACTAAGCCAACTACCCCAAAACCTTGTAAACCAACTGACCCAACAACTAAGCCAACTACCCCAGAACCTTCTAAACCATCTCCCCCAACAACCAAGCCAACTACCCCAGAACCTTCTAAACCATCTCCCCCAACGACTAAGCCAACTACCCCAGAACCTTCTAAACCATCTCCCCCAACGACTAAGCCAACTACCCCAGAACCTTCTAAACCATCTCCCCCAACAACCAAGCCAACTACCCCAGAACCTTCTAAACCATACCCCCCAACGACTAAGCCAACTACCCCAGAACCTTCTAAACCATCTCCCCCAACGACTAAGCCAACTACCCCAAAACCTTGTAAACCAACTGACCCAACAACCAAGCCAACTACCCCAGAACCTTCTAAACCATCCCCCCCAACGACTAAGCCAACTACCCCAGAACCTTCTAAACCATCTCCCCCAACAACCAAGCCAACTACCCCAGGACCTTCTAAACCATCCCCCCCAACGACTAAGCCAACTACGCCAGCACCCTCTAAACCATCTCCCCCAACGACTAAGCCAACTACCCCAGAACCTTCTAAACCATCTCCCCCAACGACTAAGCCAACTACCCCAAAACCTTGTAAAGCAACTGACCCAACAACTAAGCCAACTACCCCAGAACCTTCTAAACCATCTCCCCCAACAACCAAGCCAACTACCCCAGAACCTTCTAAACCATCCCCCCCAACGACTAAGCCAACTACCCCAGAACCTTCTAAACCATCTCCCCCAACGACTAAGCCAACTACCCCAAAACCTTGTAAACCAACTGACCCAACAACCAAGCCAACTACCCCAGAACCTTCTAAACCATCTCCCCCAACGACTAAGCCAACTACCCCAAAACCTTGTAAACCAACTGACCCAACAACCAAGCCAACTACCCCAGAACCTTCTAAACCATCCCCCCCAACGACTAAGCCAACTACCCCAGAACCTTCTAAACCATCCCCCCCAACGACTAAGCCAACTACCCCAGAACCTTCTAAACCATCTCCCCCAACGACTAAGCCAACTACCCCAAAACCTTGTAAACCAACTGACCCAACAACCAAGCCAACTACCCCAGAACCTTCTAAACCATCCCCCCCAACGACTAAACCAACTACCCCAGAACCTTCTAAACCATCTCCCCCAACGACTAAGCCAACTACCTCTGAGCCGTGCAAGTCAACCACCCCAACGACAAAACCAATCACGCCAACGACTAAGCCGTGCAAACCAATTATTCCAGCGCCGCCATCCAAACCAACTGTACCATCAGATTTTAAAACAAAAACAAAGTTATCACCCGATATAATACCAGTTATAGGCTCATTCGTGCCTAAAGTAAAAAAATATTTTTAGTTTTAAGTTTAATCATATTTGTGAGATACTAAATAATCATAATAATATGTTAGTAAAGTAATTTTTTGTTACGGCCAGAAACAGCCGCAACGATAGAGTCGCAATAGCTTTTCAAACCTTTACAAAGTCAAGCCATCGAGGTCATAACAGAGAATGATCCAGCGTTTGTTTGTCCCCTAAAAAGCTGTTTCCTGACATCCTACTCGAAGGCGAATGTCAAACACGCGTACCATCTTCTGGTGCCTTCACCTGGTCAATGGACTACCAACAACCTTGCTCCATCTGAGATTTTTTCTTTGGGACGCTTCGATATTTCGGGAATCACCGATAAGTCAGAATGTGACAACAGAGGTTAACCCCGTCCTACCAGCTATGCATGAATGCAATTATGCAAAGCCACGGCAAATGATCTGAAGATAGCAAGGTCAGGAACTAGAAGCAAGATGATGAAACCTGAAAGTCTTTCGGAACCTTGTAGGATATGGCCTACATCATACAGGATTTCAAAAGGAAGGAACTTTGTGATAATAATAAGAATTGATACCATTTCATGGCCATCGTCGCCCGGGTGAATTTCATGATAACAAAAATAAGGTCTTAATTTCCATTGGATTATCATTACATGTCCTTTCACAAAAACCTTGTAAGCACAGCATTTTAAAAAAAACATCCAAATCCGTGGAGCCTTTATCAAGTTACTAGCTTTCCGCCCACCCACGGCTTCGCCGGCTTATTTTCTCGAATCTTCTGTACTATAATCTGTATGTTTTAACATATAAACCTTCCTCTTAAATCACTCTATCTATTAAAAAAAACGCATCAAAATCCGTTGTGTAGTTTTTTAAACATATAAGCATACATAGGGATAGACAGACAGAGGGAAGCGACTTTGTTTTATACTATGTAGTGATGATGACTCTTTAAATACATGTTGTAATTCATCTATATTTATAGATAGATAGGTAGATATTATTATTTAAAATAAGAATTAATTAGACACTTCTTACATTAATCAGTAAATAGTTTAAGACCAGCATTAAATTGTTAAGTAAGAATAATAAAAAAGTGAACACAGTATAATTTAGTGTTTATTATCAAGTTAACCTTGAAAAACAGCTGTCTTATAATGCTATTTATATATGATATATTTACAAATAAGCATAACTATAAAAATAATAAGCTGTTCAACACATACATACCATTCTCCTTAATGGTATCTTTGACACAAATAAGATCTAAACGCCCTCGTGATACTACTGGTATTGCTGGGGTCTATTAACTGCGCTAAGAATTAAAAAAAAGGCATATATATATAGAGTTATAACACAGACAACAGACATTAAAACGATTCTATAATTCAATACCACTCTACGTCCCACCCCAAAGCCGACTCCACACTCGGTAAGGTATTCAATTTCATCAGGTACATAAATTAATTTACGATCGCCTAAAGAGACATTGTCTAGTTTATTTTGCCCTCCCGGACTCCCCCAATTATAAGAGTCCTCACTACAAAGGAAATACGTATTAATTAAATTGGAATGTTTCAAGAGATATTCAAGTGATTCGAGGAACAAAAGTTTGACTAATACGTTTAAATTCCAATGCTTGGGTTTTGGAATATAATTGTCAATGTATATAAATATCTTACTTAGATATATAGTATTTGTGCACATAATTTTGTTTATATAACAAGTTTAGTGAGAAATTTTTGAATTGAAATATAATTATAAAATATTCTTGTAGGTATTCAATGATTATTGATGGTAAGTTTTACAATAAATTAATTCATCAAAAATATAAATATTTTATAAGTGGGTACCTAGATACTTAAATTTTCAGTAATGTAAAGGGTCTGAAATGTATCGAAGCGGTGAAATCGCAGGTTGAGTGCTCTGACCCATAAGTCCCTAACATACGCAATTATTTTTTTCGCAACAGTCTTACTATGTGGGTCTGGTAGTTAGATGGATAGTAACACCCAGAAAACTGGGGTTTGCACACAACCCAGTGCATGTAGAGACAGTTTTGTATTCTTAACGGGAAAAATATGTTATACAAAAAAACATCTTCAATCATTTTGTTTTCAAAACTGATGGTCGAACGATAAACAAAATGCAATCAGTCCAACTAGGAGTATCATTCTACCAGGTAAACACCTCCTTCGTCAGATAAAAACTGTCTTTGTTGAAAAAATACTTACCAAGAAAAAATATGTTTCATTCCAACCAAGATTTTTACCGAAGAAAAATCCCAAGTTTCGGTATACCATTGTACAAATCGAACAAAATATCGGAAAGCAGTAAGCGAAGACTGTAAAGAGCATCCGTTGCTCGCTATTGCAGAACGGCCCACTTTGCCAAGTAAACACGTAAACTTTACTAAAAAACTTTTACGGAGGTGACGACTTTGAAACTTTGGGACCTGCTTCACCCACCCCTGTTTGTCTTTTACGAGCTCTCACGAATTTCTTAGTGAATAACTTGTTTTCTCAAAGTTTTGAGACGGGAAACTGTTCGGTGTCTATTAGGGTTGATCATACACTAATTTTCGCCAAAAGTGGTTGACGATGTTGAAAAAAACAACAGCAAACTGACGTCCTGTCACTGCTCCTGCGAATTTAACGTTATGCATTTTAAAATTATTTATTTGTAGATTTTAAAGGCCCAAATTATCTCGCAGAACAAAAAAGGATCTCTTTTATCAGTGAATAAAGGAGGGTTTAAACTATTGTTTTATCAAATATTTTACGAAAAATAAGTATTTATGACAATTTGACACTAACTATAAAGTATTGAAATAAATCTTTGCGAAAATTACCATTCTTATTACTTAATAAAATATTTTTTAAATATAGGTGAAATATAGGAATTTTCAAACTTCCATACGGCGGTAAAACTATATCTAGGCTACTGCAAAAGACGACAATTTTCCTTTTAACACTAAAACATACGTCAAAACTCCATAAAACGAAACAGCAACATAATATAGCTTCGGAATTTAACAATTGGTAAAATAAATACGATAAAATCTAAGCTTTGAGCGAATCAATGGTAATCGAAATTTTCTTGACGTTAAGTTGTCATTGACAAGCTATCAAATATCAATTAATAAATATAGAAACGATAAAATGCGATATTTTAACGTCTTCGGCGCCAGTTTTTTTTTTGGTTTTTCGAAAATTTTAATTCTTCAACACATTCAATTTTTTTTCTAAAATATTATACATATATATAAATATAATATTTATAAATAATTTCTAAGGATTCGGCTAAAATTGTCATTTTTGGCATCGTCTATTTTACAGTACTATCTGCTACGAAAATGATTATTAGGCCAATGTTTTCGACTCGATTGGTTTCATGTTCGCACCCTAGATTCATACACATCAATACAACATAAATACACAAACATACATACATGCATACACGAAATCAACCGGATTTACCTTGACGACACCGGAGGTGGTGCGTGAACTACAGATATTTCACTTCATTACCTTCGGTGATGCGCCGATTTTTTTCGTCTCATTTTCTCCTCGCGGTCTGAGGAAATGTTTGTTTAAGAAAAAGTAAACAAATCACCATTCAGAAGTCGTATTCGCTGAACTAGAAGTCATTGTTATAAATGAAAATGATAAATGTATTTATTTTGTAAAAGGGAATAACAAATATATAGTTAGCTATGTTCCCACACTAGATTACCCTTTGTTGTAGGAAACGGTCTCTTCCTGCATATACGAATAAGGAATAACATAATCAAATGTATGGTAATCTAATAAAGCTGTAGTTTGTTTGAACGCGATAATCTCTCGAACTGCCAGTCGGATTTGAAAAAAACAATTTTATATTGCCACGTTCACAAGGACCGCAATAGGCTATCTAGCATCTCGCCACGATCCTTAGGAGCGAAACAACGTAGGTGAAACCGCAGGGCACACCGTGTAGAAGAATATGTACCTATGTAACTAACTAACTAACTAAAAGATTATAATACTGTCAATACTGCATTTTTTGTGCTAGTTGAAATTAAACACTATTTGGATAAATAATCAGGTCTTCGATAAGGCAATTTTACTCATAATTAATTCATTCTTCATACCATCACGCCTGTAAAGACCTATGTATTGTATTTACACATGAAGCAATAAAGAACTTTGACTTTGACTTTGACTTTGTATTCCCCGAAGGGTTTGGCAGAGGTGTACTGAATGTACACCCACAGTTCGCCGGTGTGTTTAGGTCCCATGTAATAGGGGGCGAGCCTATTGCCATTAACCGGGCACAAGTCCAGACTCCGAGCTGCTACTGAGAATTTCATAGAAAAACCCAATAACACTTTGCTCGACCTGGAGATCGAACCCAGGACCTCTAGCGTAGCAGTTGCACTTAGGACCACTAGACTAATGAGGCAGTCTATGGCAGTTGCTGCGTGTAAAATACTGATATTTAGCAGCATCTGGCTAGGCGCAGTGATAGCCTACTGATAAGACCATTGGACTGCCAAGTCAAAGGTCTCCAAGGCACACACCTCTGTCTTTTCGAAGTCATGTGCGTATTAATAATTAATTATCACGCGCTTAAACGGTGAAGGAAAACATCGTGAGGAAACCTGCATGCCTGAGAGATTTTCTTGAGGGCGTGTGAAGTCTGCCAACCCGCAGTAGGCTAGCGTGGTGGACTATAGCCTAATCCCTCTCGTAATGAGCAGTGGGACAGTGTAATGGGTTGATGATGATGATGATGATGATGATGATGACCTGGCTAGGTTAGGTTAGGTTAGCTGCTTACTTCCTTTTAGGATTGGTGAAGGGCTGTCTTTGAGTCTAAATTGTTTTGTTGTGCGCGTGCAATGCGTTATATTTAATTATCTAGTAACCAATTTATTATTTTAATCTATTGTATTGTTTAACTTGCGTCCTAAAACAAAGGAAGCTAGTCATAATAAGTAAATCCCATTTACTATTACTTTAAGGCCGCGTATCAAGATGAAACTTGCACCACATGTTAAGTTAGACTTCCAACAATACAACTGTGAAAACCGCATCCGATTTCACTCAGTAATTTTTGCATGATGCGCGTGCAAACGTACATATACCTGAATTTACTGTTGCAATGGGAAAAACCGGTTACCTTTATTGATTTACCTGGGTTTTTCCCCAATCTAGACGGGGAGTCACGCAACTTGACATGTTGGATATAACTGACAATGGAAACCTATATGCTGACTTAAAGTGACGATAAAACCCGGAAAGCACCCTTATCATAAAAAATAAAGATAAATAAACAATAAAAACCTTCGTTAACCGCCAAACTAGTCTAGTGGTCTCAAGCACGACTGCTGCGATAGAGATCCTGGGTTCGATTTCCAAGTCGAGGAAAGTGGTATTGGGTTTTTCTGTGAAATTCTCAGTAGCAGCTCGGAGTTTGTATTTGTGCCTGGTTAATGGTAATAGGCTCGCTCCTTATTACATGGGACCTAAACATACCGGCGAACTGTGGGCGTACATTTGTAGGTACAGCTCTGCCTAACCCTTCGGGGAAAACAGGCGTCATGGTATGGTATGTTATGAATCTCGTTGAAGGGCTAGATTTCCAAGAGATTGTCGACCGCTTAATACTACGATAATTAAATTCATCTAGCTCAACTTATCGTTTCAAACCTAACTTAAAATAGTACCTTCATGCACTTTCAACAATTCTATTACACTTACCAAAACAAAATTAAGCAGAAATTCGAATTCATCTCAAATAAATTTGCAACTTGAGCGACACACGAATTAAAAGATAACCGTTTTGAATTTTCAATCCGAACCCCTTTGGGCTGAGTTGGGAGTGATAGGCGCGTGAAGGGGCTCAGCCGGCGGTATGAAGCAGCTATCTGATACATAACAATGAGGAGAGCTACTGTATTCAAGATTTCACTTCGTTTTACGATGTTTTAGCGGCTAAAATGGTGCTGCAGTTAAGGATGGAATGGAATTCAGTGATGATATTGATACATACTGAAACTATAGGCAGACACAAAAAAAAACATTTCTCGATTTACATTCAAGCAATGTTATTTATGCGGGGTGTTCGATTAAATTAGAAATTTGGAGCTAAGCTCTGGGCCTGAAACCCGTCCACTATTACCTACATGTCATTCAAATAAGATTATGACTGTCAAGTCAGCCATTTTGTTTCGCAATGCTTGTTTTTATCGAATTTGTAGGCTTGAGATTTGATTGGATTTTGGCTACGCTTAAAAATACAAGCTTAACCTTTACAAGAAAAGAAAAATCTTAAATTATGGTATGTATTACTTTTCCTCATCTCAAAACAAAGAATAACTCTTTCGCACTAAACGCCATTTTAGCGCCCCGTAATAAAACCTGTACTTAAACTTATCACGCTCCGCCGTAATTTGAAAACGGCTCAATTCGAGCAATTGATCAGCTTCGCGATACAATCGTAGATTGTAGTGATACTATACAAAGTTTTTGTGATCCAAGTCGAAGATTTTAGTGATCCTGCCGAGCTTAGGCCCGATTGATGATTGGCTATTTGTCTTTCTATTCTTCTAAGACTCAATTAAGAGGCACTTTTGTTTTCAATGGATTTTAAGTGACAGCTTGCGTATTGAATTCCACTGTATTAAGTTTAAAATATTGGAATGGATTCAGTGCTCGTTTGGATAAAATATCACTTAATATAAATCTTCGTGCCTTAATCTTGGAATAGTAGACTAAGGTATACTGATATGTGTATTTAAGTTCCATTTCATAGGGACTGACGGACTAGGTAAATGGTACATACATACATACCATCACGCCTGTATTCCCCGAAGGGTTAGGCAGAGGTATACTAATGTACACCCACATTTCGCCGGTATGTTTAGGTCCCATGTAATAGGGGGCGAGCCTATTGCCATTTACCGGGCACAAATCCAGACTCCGAGCTGCTACTGGGAAATCCATAGAAAAATGGTGTACTTACATTATGGGAGGCCTACGTCCCGCAGTTGAATAATATAGGCCGCTGTTGATGATGTTATAGGGCGAGCCTATGTCCGTCTGTTTGTTTATTTGTTACGTTTTAACACTTAAATCGTCAAACCGAAGTTGATGCATTTTTGGATAGAGATAGATTGGACTTTGGAGTAGGATTTAAGCTACCCTTTCACTCAAAAAGTCCTTTCAGATGCGAGTGAAACATACTTTACGTTCTTCAGTAGACGGCAATAGGCTGATATGATGATGATGATCCAATAAAATTGATAGAACCGACGAAACATCGAGACTGACGTGGTCCGTTAATCAGACTATTTAAGCATCCAACTTAAACCTCGTAATTAAATAAATTTAATTTAATAATCCATATTAAATTAGACTGCCTCATTAGTCAAAGGTCTAAGGTCCTAAGCGCTACGCTGGAGCTCCTGGGTTCGATCCCCTGGTCGAGCAAAGTGTTATTGGTTTTTTCTATGAAATTAGCTAGAGTCTGGATTTGTGCCCGATTAATGGGAATAGGCTCGCCCCCTATTACATGGGACCTCATCATACCGGTGAAGTGTGGGTGTACATTAGTAGTACACCTCTGCCTAACCCTTCGGGGAATACAGGCGTGATGGTATGTATGTTTATTAAATTTTAAAGCTTTTAACAGAATAAGCTCTTCAGAGTTATGAAGCGACGGTATAATGAGCTTTTTAGAAGCCTGCTTTGTTCGTCGTGTGGGTTGCATAGTTAGCCGATGCCTGGCACTCGGCCACGTGTCAACACTCCGCTTTTATTCCTCCTAGCTCTGCCAATTTGCAGGCGTTGCGTCATTTTTAGGTCTAGAATGCACAGGTATTTTGTCAATCTATTTAAAACTCTTACGTTTGATACACATAGATACTTATTGAGTGATGATTTTTTGGATAAACACCACACATGTCATTTAAGCGAATTTATTTTTAGATTTAGATGTCGACAAACGAGGAGACGAGCTTCCTGAAAGTAAGGCGTAGCCGCCCATGGACATTTACATCGGAGGAGTTGCTGATGCTTTGTAAGCCGCTAAGGCGAAGGAAGGGGACTGAGAAAGGAATTGGCCTTTAGCGCTCCACACTCAATAAAAAAAGGGACACAACAGTACCTATGCATACTGCTATTTAACGTCCCTGTGCTGGGCTATTTAAGCTGCAAAACACTACTACTTACTTGTTTAAATACGTAAGTAGTCTGCCAGCATTGGATAGACTATTGTTAGAAATTATGACACGACGTGTTTTTTTTTAAGATTTAATAATATGACTCTAGGCCAAAGTAACAATTTACACAGTTAGGAGTACATCAGGGCAACACACACAATAATAACACGTAATGATCGGACAGAGATTCGACCTTACTGTCACAATTACTAGCGGAACAGTGGCTGACATTACGTCCATGAAACACGTCCGTCGCTTCCGAGATCCCGAGCAAAAGTGAGCGAGTTGACGTATCGGCTTGTCTTTTATTGAAAACGGACGCATTTCACTTTTAAAATAGATAGCACTTTTAGAGACATAGCGGGTATGCCTAAAAGTTCATCAATCTCCTAACACTATAGGTAATATTAGAAAGTAAGTACGGTCGTCAGCACATCAAGTTACCTCAAAATGATTTTTTTTTTTCAGTCGATTGCGAACTTAATAATCAATATTTAAGGGTTTAAAATCATTTGGAGAAATTTTACAGTTTTGTATAACCTAATGTGCTGGAGTCTACTGTCTTACTTTCTTTTAAGACAACTTCTGCACTAGGGGATGATGACTTCTGCAGGGGGAAGCCTTGTGTCGCGGGGATTTTTACTCGTATAAACTAACAATTTAACGAATACATAGTAAGCAATACTCACCTCAACCGTGCTGCCAAATATCCTATTGCACATAAAAAAAACTAGGCAAAATTTAGTTTTAAAAAGGTATCTAGACTGAAACCTTTGTAAAACGAAATCTTTTATTGAATTTCTTTGTTCGTATTGTAATCGCGAAATCTTTATTTCTTTCGTGCGTAAAGGGGTGATTCGAAAATTCAATATACCGAAACGGATTGTTAACGTGGAGTCAATGGGTATCAAAGATATAAAGTATGAAGTTACTCTGTTCTGAATTACTGGCCTGTGAAATGTTTGTTGTTGATATTATGTATCGGATAGGTAAGCAGATTCAAGTCCGCATAAGGCAACTCATTGTATATTTTCATTTGCAAATGTGTCTTGTCATTGTGTTTTCTGGTGTTGGTTCAATGAAGTAATTAGTTATCATTACTATTATTAAATTGGAAGCTATTGGTGCATTAGAGATTGGTATACTTACCTACAGGCTGCTAACAAAATCTGTGTTTCCTTAAGGGGAGTTTCCCTCGCGAACGCAACAATGTTTCACTGTTGTCGCTGTCTCTATCCCTCACGATGCAAACGCGTGCCCGCGAGGTGAAACAACAATACATTACTCTTTTAATATAGTTATTACGTAGATTTTTTTTTGTAAAAGGATATTTATTATATTATCTGGGTTTCCCATGAGTCAAAATGGTTCTTAAACGATACATTATCTTGATATATTAGCATAAAGTTGGGTCGTTTTCATCGAAAATTACCAATCTTTGAGCTCGTGTAACTTTTTAACCATGTATTGAAATGAAGTTTTACATTCAAGGAACACGTATTTTAATGATAAGATTGTTACTGCAACATTTCAAAGACTTTAATTTGTTAATATTCAAGATAAGACCAAACTACGTTTGAATGCAGCGCGAAGCGGATACTATCCTCTTAATTGTTGTGTGTGGTTAGACACGTTACATTTTACATGATGCGCCATTAGTCCTCCGCAACCCAATTTCTGGGCAACACCAATAATTGAAGAATAGACTGGTTGTCAGGCTTTACGGCTTTACGGCTTTACGTGCTCTCTGAGGCACGGAGAGGTCTCAATTTGTTAAGCTCTGCCTAACCCTGCAGGAAATACAGGCGTGATGATGGTAGGTATAATATTTAGATATTCAAGTACAATATCTCAGTTATTTTTATCAACATGAAAATCCTGGTTGATTTTCCGTCTGTTGCAACCTTAGTGGTAAGCAATCTAATAAAGAGAAACCAAAGAAAACACATCATCAAATACCAAAGTAAAGGTTGGTCTAAACACTTATTCTACTCTAGGAGACAGTCAACCAAACCGTATCATTCCAAAGCGCACATCCGCTGACACTCGGCGTATCTAGTAAGCTGACGTCACACATCCGCATCGCATATAATCCGACGCGAGATTGACTGGCGGCCTCCCGGGCCTGTCTTCTAACCGACACTTGGTGCTGATAATACTGTTGTGTTTCGCTTGTTTTGGTTGCCAGAGTTTCTGTTATAGATACAAATTGAGGTAAGTTTATATACTCGTACATACATATATATGAGTCTAAAGACCCGCTTGTACAACCAATGTGTTCTGCCCACCATGCCTTATGGTACAGAGACATGGGCGGTTACTAGGGAGGCTGTGTACAGAATGAGAGTTGCACAGAGAGCCATGGAGCGTGCCATGCTCGGCATCAACCTAAGTGACTGTGTTCCAAACATCAAGAGCCGGAAACGAACTAAAGTTCAGGACGTTCCAAGAAGGATCATGGAACTAAAGTGGAGGTGGGCAGGACATTTGGCGAGACGGAGTGACGACAGGTGGAGTAAGGCAACGACAGAATGGTGGCCGAGGGAGGGCAGTAGGAGTGTCGGGCGTCCAGCAGCAAGATGTGTCGACGACATAATACACGTACTTAGGCGTACTTGGATGAGAGTGGCACGGGACCGTGGTGGATGGCACTAACTTGGGGAGACCTATACCCAGCAGTGGGTGAAGTTAGGCTGTGGATGATGATGATGATGACATACATATTGTCACGCCTGTCTCCCATGGGGGTAGAGATTTCCACTTGCTACGATCCTGGCACACTTGCGCTTCATCTACATTCATGAATCTCAAAAAAAAAATACTTTACTAATTATAATTTTATTATTGTTTGTACATAAAGAGCGTCCCCGTAGCTTAAGGCAGTTTAAATGCAATGAATTCAACATTAAGCTTTGCCTCATTAGTCTAGTTGTCTTAAGCAGGACTGTTATTCATGATCTTAGGGTTTGATTCTCAGATCGAACAAAGTATGATTGGTATTTTTTATGAAATTCTCAGTAGCAGCGTGGAGTTTGTGCTTGATTACATGGGATCGGAACATGTGACACAATATTTTTTTATTTTTTTTTCTTCATCAGATAGGGTTCGCCATCTGGTATAAAAAAAAATATCAACTTGTAAACGTATCTTGAAAAGTTATATTTACCGAAATAAAATAATAATAATAATACTCGACCTGGGGATCGAACCCAGGAACTCTAGCTTAGAAGTCACGTTTAGGACCACTAGACTAATGAGGCAGTCAAAATCCAAAATACAAACATCCATTTACAAAACGCAAAGAAAAACTCGAAAGTTATATTCAACAGGTGTCTTTGTCTTACTTTGTCGTCTCCCAGATAAATTACTTCACGCAAAAGCAATTCAGAAATTGTCGGCTCCAAAGTGACTGAGACTGTTCTGTTGCTTTAAGTACTATGGAGACGTATTTAAATAAAGCCTTGAGTCGCTTGAAATATTTCAAGTCAAAGTGAACGTTGGAAATGTTTTCTGATATCTGGTAAATGCGTGCCATTTCATGCTAGTCCACAAAACAGAGCTGAGTATTTCAAGACAGATAATTATAATAACATTGGCTTTCTGCCCGCGGCTTTGCCCGCGTGGACTATACGTTTCTTGTCATTTTACGGGATAATATGCCTATGTTACTCAGGAATAATGTAGCTTTCTACCGGTGAAAGAATTTTTCAAATCGGTTCAGTAGTTTTAGAGCCTACTCAATCCAAACAAACAATCAAATCTTTACTCTTTATATGTATTAGTTTAGATAATTAAGGCTGGTTTTGCAGTTATTAGACGCTCTGTCACTGTTGAAGTGATGGCCATAAACTGAGAATTTTTATAGATAAACCAAATAACACTGCTCAACCTAGGGATTGAACAAAGGACGTCTAGCGTAGCAGTCGCGCTTAGGGTCACTAGACCAATGAGGCAGTCAATGTATAAATTAATATTGTGAATGCTGTATATACACACAATTCAAAATAACTTTAATAAATACTGCAAGCGGTTCGATGAAAGTGGTTTAGGAGTGGTCAATTGTACACAATAGGACAACCGCAAAACAAACGCAGCGGTCCTATTGAGGGCAAACTTTGTAATCAAACCAAATATTGATTTGGAATATATTGAAAACGATGATTTAGTGAACATACCGTACCATCACGCTTGTATTCCCCGAAGAGTTAGGCAGAGGTGTACTAATGAATAATAGGAGCGAGCGGGCACAAATCCAAACTCCGAGCTGCTTCTGAGAATTTTATAAAAAAAAACCATTAACAACATAACAAATTAACCATTAACAAACCATAAACAGTTTACTCAACCTAGGAACCGAACCCAGGACCTCTACGGTAAAGACTCTAGACTTATGATGCAGCAGGATTTACAGAACACAATATCATTATTAAGAAAGGTATCGTCTATCAAAACCAACCTCAATTTCCTTTGTATCTTCTGTAATATACTGCACATACGTACAAGAATGTATAGCTGTATATACCTATATAGTTACAAGATATACACATAATCAGATTCCACTGCAAAGTTTATTTTCCAGACTTGTTGTACAAATTCAACTGAGAAAATTTTCTTTTCATGTAATTTGCACAAGCTTGGGGATAACTAGAAAAGTTCTGTACCTATAAGAAAAAGTAAAAAAAATATATAAAAAGGACATCTTGGAACGAGACAGATAAGGGAGAGTTAGAATGTAACGTTGGCTCGATAAGTGTGGCTACTTAAATTATCTATTGTTATGTATGGTCAAGTATAGTTAAGTATGGTTAATGTATGGTTAAGTTTGTTCCTGAATTATGCTTAGTGTGATTCTTACGTATATCGCATACCTTTACATCTGTATTCCCCGAAGGGTAAGGCAGAGTATCGGTATGTTTAGGTCATATCCACCCGGCGCATATTCACACTCCAAGCTGCTATTGAAATTTCATAGAGACCCAATAATACTTTGCTCGACTTGGGAATTGAACTCAAGATGTCTAGCGTAGCAGTCGCGGTCGAGACCACAAGACCAATAATGCAGTCTTTTTTTAATAGCTTGTAAAAAAGAAACTATCGCACATAAAGTTACAAGCGGCGGTAGCCTAATGACTACTATGTACGGTACGGTTCGAAACTCAATCATTGCACTACCGACGTGAACCCACTCGTAACACAAGCATTTAGCTTAGCACGAGGGGTTAACAAGCATACTAATATTAATAAAAAAACAGTCAAAACAATCCGTCTTATTTATAAACAAAAAATTTTAAATATTAGACATTTTTTTTAATGAATAAGACGGGATTTTCTACAGCTGTTGCTTGTAGGTATAAAAAATCAATATCATTAGTAACTCAATCACGGCTCACTAGGCGTGCCGTACTCCTGAATCTTATCCCCAAGTCAATATTTTACGTGGGTTCAATGGACCGGTTTGATGGGTTCCGCTGCTAACTTCACCACTAACTTCGAACTTTACCTTAAGTCGTTGAGTTAAATTATTGTTTTTTGCAACTTCAGTTTGTTTACTTGTTTGAGAAGCTCGTAGGAATCGATTGATCAGTAAGGTTAAGCTGCCCCTGCTGCGGTCAGTCAACGGATGGGTGACGATTCTTGTCACATCGACAACCCTCCGTGCCTCGGAAAACACGTTAAGCCGTCTGTGCCAGTTGGCATACGGAGACCTAGTCAAAAAATCTTCACAGTCTATTCTTCGAATATCGGTGCTGCCTAGAAATTCGGGTGCGGAGGTTTGATGGCAGTCGCATACCATCATACCATCACGCCTGTATTCCCCGAATGATTAGGCAGAGGTGTATTAATGCACACCCTCATTTCGCCGGTATGTTTAGGTCCCATGTAATAGGGGGCGAGCCTATTGCCATTAACCGGGCACAAGTCCAGACTCCGAGCTGCTACTGAGAATTTCATAGAAAAACCCAATAACACTTTGCTCGACCTGGAGATCGAACCCAGGACCTCTAGCGTAGCAGTTGCACTTAGGACCACTAGACTAATGAGGCAGTCTATGGCAGTTGCTGCGTGTAAAATACTGATATTTAGCAGCATCTGGCTAGGCGCAGTGATAGCCTACTGATAAGACCATTGGACTGCCAAGTCAAAGGTCTCCAAGGCACACACCTCTGTCTTTTCGAAGTCATGTGCGTATTAATAATTAATTATCACGCGCTTAAACGGTGAAGGAAAACATCGTGAGGAAACCTGCATGCCTGAGAGATTTTCTTGAGGGCGTGTGAAGTCTGCCAACCCGCAGTAGGCTAGCGTGGTGGACTATAGCCTAATCCCTCTCGTAATGAGCAGTGGGACAGTGTAATGGGTTGATGATGATGATGATGATGATGATGATGACCTGGCTAGGTTAGGTTAGGTTAGCTGCTTACTTCCTTTTAGGATTGGTGAAGGGCTGTCTTTGAGTCTAAATTGTTTTGTTGTGCGCGTGCAATGCGTTATATTTAATTATCTAGTAACCAATTTATTATTTTAATCTATTGTATTGTTTAACTTGCGTCCTAAAACAAAGGAAGCTAGTCATAATAAGTAAATCCCATTTACTATTACTTTAAGGCCGCGTATCAAGATGAAACTTGCACCACATGTTAAGTTAGACTTCCAACAATACAACTGTGAAAACCGCATCCGATTTCACTCAGTAATTTTTGCATGATGCGCGTGCAAACGTACATATACCTGAATTTACTGTTGCAATGGGAAAAACCGGTTACCTTTATTGATTTACCTGGGTTTTTCCCCAATCTAGACGGGGAGTCACGCAACTTGACATGTTGGATATAACTGACAATGGAAACCTATATGCTGACTTAAAGTGACGATAAAACCCGGAAAGCACCCTTATCATAAAAAATAAAGATAAATAAACAATAAAAACCTTCGTTAACCGCCAAACTAGTCTAGTGGTCTCAAGCACGACTGCTGCGATAGAGATCCTGGGTTCGATTTCCAAGTCGAGGAAAGTGGTATTGGGTTTTTCTGTGAAATTCTCAGTAGCAGCTCGGAGTTTGTATTTGTGCCTGGTTAATGGTAATAGGCTCGCTCCTTATTACATGGGACCTAAACATACCGGCGAACTGTGGGCGTACATTTGTAGGTACAGCTCTGCCTAACCCTTCGGGGAAAACAGGCGTCATGGTATGGTATGTTATGAATCTCGTTGAAGGGCTAGATTTCCAAGAGATTGTCGACCGCTTAATACTACGATAATTAAATTCATCTAGCTCAACTTATCGTTTCAAACCTAACTTAAAATAGTACCTTCATGCACTTTCAACAATTCTATTACACTTACCAAAACAAAATTAAGCAGAAATTCGAATTCATCTCAAATAAATTTGCAACTTGAGCGACACACGAATTAAAAGATAACCGTTTTGAATTTTCAATCCGAACCCCTTTGGGCTGAGTTGGGAGTGATAGGCGCGTGAAGGGGCTCAGCCGGCGGTATGAAGCAGCTATCTGATACATAACAATGAGGAGAGCTACTGTATTCAAGATTTCACTTCGTTTTACGATGTTTTAGCGGCTAAAATGGTGCTGCAGTTAAGGATGGAATGGAATTCAGTGATGATATTGATACATACTGAAACTATAGGCAGACACAAAAAAAAACATTTCTCGATTTACATTCAAGCAATGTTATTTATGCGGGGTGTTCGATTAAATTAGAAATTTGGAGCTAAGCTCTGGGCCTGAAACCCGTCCACTATTACCTACATGTCATTCAAATAAGATTATGACTGTCAAGTCAGCCATTTTGTTTCGCAATGCTTGTTTTTATCGAATTTGTAGGCTTGAGATTTGATTGGATTTTGGCTACGCTTAAAAATACAAGCTTAACCTTTACAAGAAAAGAAAAATCTTAAATTATGGTATGTATTACTTTTCCTCATCTCAAAACAAAGAATAACTCTTTCGCACTAAACGCCATTTTAGCGCCCCGTAATAAAACCTGTACTTAAACTTATCACGCTCCGCCGTAATTTGAAAACGGCTCAATTCGAGCAATTGATCAGCTTCGCGATACAATCGTAGATTGTAGTGATACTATACAAAGTTTTTGTGATCCAAGTCGAAGATTTTAGTGATCCTGCCGAGCTTAGGCCCGATTGATGATTGGCTATTTGTCTTTCTATTCTTCTAAGACTCAATTAAGAGGCACTTTTGTTTTCAATGGATTTTAAGTGACAGCTTGCGTATTGAATTCCACTGTATTAAGTTTAAAATATTGGAATGGATTCAGTGCTCGTTTGGATAAAATATCACTTAATATAAATCTTCGTGCCTTAATCTTGGAATAGTAGACTAAGGTATACTGATATGTGTATTTAAGTTCCATTTCATAGGGACTGACGGACTAGGTAAATGGTACATACATACATACCATCACGCCTGTATTCCCCGAAGGGTTAGGCAGAGGTATACTAATGTACACCCACATTTCGCCGGTATGTTTAGGTCCCATGTAATAGGGGGCGAGCCTATTGCCATTTACCGGGCACAAATCCAGACTCCGAGCTGCTACTGGGAAATCCATAGAAAAATGGTGTACTTACATTATGGGAGGCCTACGTCCCGCAGTTGAATAATATAGGCCGCTGTTGATGATGTTATAGGGCGAGCCTATGTCCGTCTGTTTGTTTATTTGTTACGTTTTAACACTTAAATCGTCAAACCGAAGTTGATGCATTTTTGGATAGAGATAGATTGGACTTTGGAGTAGGATTTAAGCTACCCTTTCACTCAAAAAGTCCTTTCAGATGCGAGTGAAACATACTTTACGTTCTTCAGTAGACGGCAATAGGCTGATATGATGATGATGATCCAATAAAATTGATAGAACCGACGAAACATCGAGACTGACGTGGTCCGTTAATCAGACTATTTAAGCATCCAACTTAAACCTCGTAATTAAATAAATTTAATTTAATAATCCATATTAAATTAGACTGCCTCATTAGTCAAAGGTCTAAGGTCCTAAGCGCTACGCTGGAGCTCCTGGGTTCGATCCCCTGGTCGAGCAAAGTGTTATTGGTTTTTTCTATGAAATTAGCTAGAGTCTGGATTTGTGCCCGATTAATGGGAATAGGCTCGCCCCCTATTACATGGGACCTCATCATACCGGTGAAGTGTGGGTGTACATTAGTAGTACACCTCTGCCTAACCCTTCGGGGAATACAGGCGTGATGGTATGTATGTTTATTAAATTTTAAAGCTTTTAACAGAATAAGCTCTTCAGAGTTATGAAGCGACGGTATAATGAGCTTTTTAGAAGCCTGCTTTGTTCGTCGTGTGGGTTGCATAGTTAGCCGATGCCTGGCACTCGGCCACGTGTCAACACTCCGCTTTTATTCCTCCTAGCTCTGCCAATTTGCAGGCGTTGCGTCATTTTTAGGTCTAGAATGCACAGGTATTTTGTCAATCTATTTAAAACTCTTACGTTTGATACACATAGATACTTATTGAGTGATGATTTTTTGGATAAACACCACACATGTCATTTAAGCGAATTTATTTTTAGATTTAGATGTCGACAAACGAGGAGACGAGCTTCCTGAAAGTAAGGCGTAGCCGCCCATGGACATTTACATCGGAGGAGTTGCTGATGCTTTGTAAGCCGCTAAGGCGAAGGAAGGGGACTGAGAAAGGAATTGGCCTTTAGCGCTCCACACTCAATAAAAAAAGGGACACAACAGTACCTATGCATACTGCTATTTAACGTCCCTGTGCTGGGCTATTTAAGCTGCAAAACACTACTACTTACTTGTTTAAATACGTAAGTAGTCTGCCAGCATTGGATAGACTATTGTTAGAAATTATGACACGACGTGTTTTTTTTTAAGATTTAATAATATGACTCTAGGCCAAAGTAACAATTTACACAGTTAGGAGTACATCAGGGCAACACACACAATAATAACACGTAATGATCGGACAGAGATTCGACCTTACTGTCACAATTACTAGCGGAACAGTGGCTGACATTACGTCCATGAAACACGTCCGTCGCTTCCGAGATCCCGAGCAAAAGTGAGCGAGTTGACGTATCGGCTTGTCTTTTATTGAAAACGGACGCATTTCACTTTTAAAATAGATAGCACTTTTAGAGACATAGCGGGTATGCCTAAAAGTTCATCAATCTCCTAACACTATAGGTAATATTAGAAAGTAAGTACGGTCGTCAGCACATCAAGTTACCTCAAAATGATTTTTTTTTTTCAGTCGATTGCGAACTTAATAATCAATATTTAAGGGTTTAAAATCATTTGGAGAAATTTTACAGTTTTGTATAACCTAATGTGCTGGAGTCTACTGTCTTACTTTCTTTTAAGACAACTTCTGCACTAGGGGATGATGACTTCTGCAGGGGGAAGCCTTGTGTCGCGGGGATTTTTACTCGTATAAACTAACAATTTAACGAATACATAGTAAGCAATACTCACCTCAACCGTGCTGCCAAATATCCTATTGCACATAAAAAAAACTAGGCAAAATTTAGTTTTAAAAAGGTATCTAGACTGAAACCTTTGTAAAACGAAATCTTTTATTGAATTTCTTTGTTCGTATTGTAATCGCGAAATCTTTATTTCTTTCGTGCGTAAAGGGGTGATTCGAAAATTCAATATACCGAAACGGATTGTTAACGTGGAGTCAATGGGTATCAAAGATATAAAGTATGAAGTTACTCTGTTCTGAATTACTGGCCTGTGAAATGTTTGTTGTTGATATTATGTATCGGATAGGTAAGCAGATTCAAGTCCGCATAAGGCAACTCATTGTATATTTTCATTTGCAAATGTGTCTTGTCATTGTGTTTTCTGGTGTTGGTTCAATGAAGTAATTAGTTATCATTACTATTATTAAATTGGAAGCTATTGGTGCATTAGAGATTGGTATACTTACCTACAGGCTGCTAACAAAATCTGTGTTTCCTTAAGGGGAGTTTCCCTCGCGAACGCAACAATGTTTCACTGTTGTCGCTGTCTCTATCCCTCACGATGCAAACGCGTGCCCGCGAGGTGAAACAACAATACATTACTCTTTTAATATAGTTATTACGTAGATTTTTTTTTGTAAAAGGATATTTATTATATTATCTGGGTTTCCCATGAGTCAAAATGGTTCTTAAACGATACATTATCTTGATATATTAGCATAAAGTTGGGTCGTTTTCATCGAAAATTACCAATCTTTGAGCTCGTGTAACTTTTTAACCATGTATTGAAATGAAGTTTTACATTCAAGGAACACGTATTTTAATGATAAGATTGTTACTGCAACATTTCAAAGACTTTAATTTGTTAATATTCAAGATAAGACCAAACTACGTTTGAATGCAGCGCGAAGCGGATACTATCCTCTTAATTGTTGTGTGTGGTTAGACACGTTACATTTTACATGATGCGCCATTAGTCCTCCGCAACCCAATTTCTGGGCAACACCAATAATTGAAGAATAGACTGGTTGTCAGGCTTTACGGCTTTACGGCTTTACGTGCTCTCTGAGGCACGGAGAGGTCTCAATTTGTTAAGAATGGATTCCAGACTGACCGCAAGTACAGCTTAAACTTACAGATTTATGTTGATCAGCGCAGTTATTACTTAGCCAAGACCCCCTCTAGGCATAATAAACTTTGCTATAGTTAACTTCCTATACTATATACTTGACTGCCTCGTTGGTCTAGTGGTCCCAATTGCGACTGCTACGCTAGAGGTCTTGGGTTCGATCCCCAGGTCGAGCAAAGTGTTATTGAGTTTTTCTATGAAATTCTCAGTAGCAGCTCGGAGTCTGGATTTGTGCCCGGTGAATGGCAATAGGCTCGCCCCCTATTACATGGGACCCAAACATACCGGCGAACTGTGGGTGTACATTAAGTGCACCTCTGCCTAACCCTTCGGGGAATACAGGCGTGATGGTATGTTAGTTAACTTCCTACACGGAAATGTCGGCAACATAATCGGTTAAAAATGACTTAACAACCCCATTTTTCTTGAGTATATCGCAACAAAGGTGGGTAATTGTAAAATGGCTACAAACGTGTATCGTACTAATTCGCCAAGTCGGCCAATTTCCGCGGCTCGGCGTTTCACTTCCGTTACGCTCGGCTATGCTTTGAACAAGTTATGAGCGGTAAGCGATGAAGCAAAACAAATAATAATGATTTTTTAATTGATGAACTCGGCAAACGAGCAGATTGAGCTAGCTGATCGTAGTCATCGCCGCTCATGGACATCTGCAATACCGACCGAGTTGCAGATGCGCTGCCGAGTTTATTAAGAGAAAAGGGGGAAGGAGAAAAGGAGAAGAAAGAGGACTGAGGGAGAAGTCGGGCCCCCGGTGCTCCACACACTCGACACCGTTCAAAACCCAACAGTACGCATACTGTTTGATACTTCACGACAATATTCTGCAGGAGGGCAGTACTTCCCCGGTTGCGCCGACCCATTCAAGCTGATACATACACTTGCCAGCGAGATACTACTACTACTGCTACGGATTATTCTATTAATGTATGTATTATTTTATGTAGACTGCCTCATTAGTCTAGTGGCCCTAAGTGCGACTGCTACGCTAGGCTGCTACGCCTGAGTTCGATCCCCAGGTCGAGCAGTGTTATTGGGTTTTTCTTAGAAATTATCAGTAGCAGCTCGGAGTCTGGATTTGTGCCCGGTTAATGGCAATAGGCTTGCCCCCTATTACATAGGACCTAAACCTAGCGGCAAAATGTGGGTGTACATTAGTACAACTCTGCCTAACCCTTCGGGGAATACAGGCGTGATGGTATGTTATTCTATTTTACTTAAAAGACGCTTATCTCTTATCACTCACAACGACAAGCGGTCGACGGGCCCGCAAGAAATTGAGGCGCCCGCCCACCCGTTTCGGCCGGACATGCGCTAACTACGTGTAACTTTCTCCCAATTCCTAATGTCGGGCCGTAAAGCCACGTCCAGGTTTTGACACAAATTGCGACGCCGCGCCGCCACTGAAATTTATTTTTCCCTGTAGAAATGAGAGAGAAATGGTGTGAAATAATTTTCAGAGTAGCATAATGGTAGTCTTTTATAAAAGGTTGTAGGTATTTTAATCCAATCTTGAGTCACTGCAGTTGATTCGTCAATGTAATTGTCGATATTCCGGAGAACATACACACCATCACGCCTGTATTCCCCGAAAGGTTAGTCAGAGGTTTACTAGATGTACACCCACAGTCACCAGTATAGTTAGGTCCATGTAATAGGAGGCGAACCTTTTGCCGTTCAACCGGGCGCATATCCAAATTCCGAGCAGTCGCACTTAGGACCACTAGACTAATAAAGCAGTTTTTAGATGTCTTGCAAACAAAAAACCTTATTTACTATATTTTAAGGAGCCGATGTTGATAAGCTTCCAAATTCAATACGATAAATACATACTCTATTGTCGGAAAATCTCGAGTAAGTCTGCAAAGTTTCGGATGAATGAGTATTTGTGAGAGGTTTCAAATTGAGATGTGTAAGACTTTTTCGCACTTGAATATGCCTCGGAATATCTTTGTATTCACTAGACTATAATATTATTTGGAGTACCTACGGTCGAGTTATAGAAGAGCTCTTTGTAAAAAGTACGTCGGGAGGTATACTAAATAAACTTTTTACGAAGTAATGATCATTATTTGCTGCCTCAATCGTCTATTGGTCCTAAGCACTGCTTCACTAGATGTCTTGCGTTCGATCCCCAGGTCGAGCAGTGTTATTGGTTTTTTTTTTATGAAATTCTCAGTAGCAGCTTGGAGTTTGGAAGTGTGCTCGGTTAATGGCAAAAGAGGCCGCCCCCTATTACATGGGACCTAAACATACCGGCGAACTGTGGGTGTATATTGGTACACCTCTGCCTAACCCTTCGGGGAATACATGCGTGAAGGTATGTATATGTATGTATGTTTATGATTATCACGACTGTATATTGACGAGGTGTATTACTGTATATAATATATTTTAATATGTTTTAGGCCGTACAGGGTCCTACCATACATACATACATACACTCACGCCTTTTCCCCATAGGGGTAGGCAGAAACAAAGTAATATACATAATATAATATAATATATTTAATATAATATAATATCTGCTACCATAATGCCATTAAATCGGGTAAAAATCTAAAGAACAAGCTGCTACTGAGAGTTTTATTGGACCTTAATGGGACCTGGGAATTGAATGCCCGAGATCATCCCGTAGATAGATCCAACATTCCGTGTTTGCGGTTACTAGACAAATGAACCAGTTTTTAAGAGCAACACTGAAATAGGTGTTATTGAAATAATAGATTTTTTACAAGATTTTATTTAATTTGCATTTCAATTTTGTAGCTGAAATTTTGTGTAGACCTTTGGTTTGGATGACATGGTTAGCCACGTCGTCATTGTGGAACACCCAAGATGGAGGACTATTTATTTCTATTGCACTCCTACACAATGGGTTGCCATTTGATTACCATTAACCGGGCACAAATCTAGACTCCGAACTGCTACTGAGAATTTTATAGAAAAACTCAATAACACTTTCCTCCAGGTCACACAGATCCTCTAGCGTAGCAGTCGCGCTGGAAAGAAAGAAAGAAAGTGTAACGAGGCACTAAATATAAAAAAGCTGAATAACTTTGGCTGGATTATATAACATACCGTTATATCGTACCTGAATACTCAACGTTAAAACACACTCTACAAAAGTAAATACCGCAATTTACTCCCTCAATAGGCATCTTGATGAAAGGCACAAAACACATTCAAAGTCCCGCCAACCTAAAAACAAGAGACCCTAATCCAGGTACTCCCATATTTCACCGAACAAAATGACACGAAAATTTTCTCTTCATAACTTTGCGCTGCAAGCGAAGTTTGAAAGGGCATCAAAAGAAAAACAGGTTGTTCGAGTCCCCGAGGCCTGTGTTTATTCATGCCGCGACATGTCTTTCAACGAATATGAGTGATGGAAAGTTCGCCCTTTATACTCCAAGGTGTCTCTGAATTGGTGTACTTTTAGTTTTTTTGTGTGTGGTTTTATTTTTGGAAAGCGTGGACTGAGTTGGTGGATGCGAGTGGCCGTTGTGGACGTAGAAGCATACCATTGTTCAGCATTCAACCTATATAATTACCTACTGGGTTGTAAATTGTCTATTGAAACATACAATAAAAATACATTTTCGCTTTTCAAATAAAATATTTTTTTTAACTCATAAAAATATAAGTAGGTTGATTTTTAAAAATTAAATAAACTGCGGCATCAGTCTGGTGCTAGTGCTGACTGCTAAGCTAGAGCAGCACCTAGGTCCCAGGTGTTACTTATTAGGTTTATTAATGGTACACACGGCTACACATCAAGCTATACAAAGGCAGTATAGGCTGGCCTTGAATTGTGCGGAAAACCTTTACGATGGGAGGTCAGTCTAAACTGTATTTATAAAGCTTGATGATAAACCTAATAAGTAACACCGGGGACCTAGGTACTGCTCTAGCTTAGCAGTCAGCACTAGCACTAGACTAATGCCGCAGTTAATAAAAAAATATTTAAAAGCAATATACCTACTTACTTATATTTTTAAAATATACAACTTTGCCTAACCGTTCGAGGAATACAGGCGTGAAGGTATGTTATGTTCTTTATTTACATAAAACCTACATTTTCTACTTAAAATATAGAAGCTGGTAGTTAGCACGCGTAAAGGTAATTCTGTAATTAGGTTATTATGAATTTCTGTAATTATTATGTACTAACCTTAAACAGGGAATTTACTCACAACATTATTTACATAACGTAAGACTACACAATTATACATAGTCTTCATATAAAGTACTAAAATACTGGATATAACAAAATATTAAACAGGTAAATATATAAATCTCGAAAAATATATAAATTTTGTGCATTATGCAGTCTCTTTCATCTTAGATTAATTTCTTTTACTTCAATCAAATATCTTTTTTGATATAAACATTTCTATAATAAAATAACAAACTTTCAAAATGAAGAGTTAAAAACACTCCGATTACAGTATCTGGCGATATTAAAATTTTGTTTCAATTGACAGCTGTCAAATCTGTCACGTTAGGGATGTTATTCCTTAGAACAATACTTTAGATAATATTCTTAGCATTATTCGTAAAAAAACATACGATACAACATAAAAAGATCATCATCATCACTGTATAAGTCATTTACAAATTAATAATTAACTTGATGCGACCAAAAAGTGGCTATTGTCAATTGTCACAAGGAAATGAGAACAAAAACTACGAGTATGTCTTTACTCAGGTATATCAAATAAATCACACACTTTTCTCTACTCGCCAAACGCAGAAAACAGCGTAGCTTTTCAACGTCTCAGCCGCAATTTAACAATTTTAATAAGTCACATTTGTACAGAAGCATAACTCAATGATAAATGTTGAGCTACACGAAACCTTTTAAAAGTTCAGCATGAAAAATCACCGGTCTCGCCGCGGCCGGGTGTCGTGGCTAATTTGTGGACATCGATCACATTGGGGGACCACGGATATATAACTAATGGAACCGAACAAACCCTTAACCTTTTGAACGCCAGAGTATAAACGTATCGCCGTACCCCTGACGCCAGGCCACTTTTTCTGTCAAATTACACAAGGTAGTGAAAACACACTAAAGTAATGATTAAATTGTTTATTTCATAATAATATATGGTGCGACGTATATTTTGTCATATATTTGTGACGTTGGCGTTCAGGGTAAAATTTCGTTTGTCACATATATGTGACAATGGCGTTCAAAAGGTTAATAGAAAAAATATCGCTGATTTCTATGTTTAGGGTAAGTTTCATATGTGTGAAAGGTTGCCTATTCCAAGATATCAGCAAGCGAAAACAAAAGGCTGAAAGTAAAGCGAAATCGAGTTGATGACGTAAAAGTGAGTAAAAATTGTGGGAAAAAGCGGAATGATGAAGGTTACGGATTAAATAGGTATGCATACAAAAGTTGGTTGCTTGGTAGAAAATAAGGTGTAAATATATCATCACAGTATTTTGGCTGCGATGCATTGGTTAATTGAAATGAATTTGTACGCCCAGCTACACGTTGAGCTATACAAATCCAGTTTACGCTGGCCTCTTATTGTTTGGAAAGTCTATAATATGTGAGATCAGCTTAAACTAGTTTCATATAAGTTAACCTGTAGCCGTTTGTACATTAACGTAGATTCCGCCGCTATATTTTAGGTCCCACGAATTAGAGGACGAGCCTACTACTATTAAACAGGGCATCAATCTAGACTGCAAGCTATTGCTGACGGTGTTTATTGTTTTTTTTATCTATCCCAGGACCACAGGACTGCGGCCACTAAATTAATGAGTTCGGAAATGTTTTTAAAAATGGTATCCCCATGCTACTATTACAAGACCACATTGTTCGTGTATCGATGTATTCTATTGCCACTTCCAGTATTTCTAAATCCGTGGTGCGGTATTCGTACTTCGGAGAGGCGTTTGCCAATTTCAATTCAAATTGCGTGGAGTGGATTTCCAGTCTCCTCTTTCAGGTTTTCAGAGTAATTAACAGGCCGCGTATATTTCGATGTAAGCTTATACATAATCTGTAGGTATATGTTATATAGGCAAATATATTGGTACAGCGACGTTTTTTTTACTGAACATCGTCACGCCTTTATTGCTATTTTTGATGAAATACGTGGACAGAGTGTGAATATTTTCTGTATATTATATTTTTTTTATACATTCCCAAAAGGTTTGTTCATGCTTGGTATTACTTTATGTATAATATCTATATTAAAGTACATATCGCAGCTTAGATTAGAATAGGACTAAGCTAATTTGGTCGTTCCCGTATTAAGAGTCATTGAGTTCGGTCGTACTAGGTCCATTTCTGACATAAAGTGGAAAATTTTGGGTCCCTATAATTCCAAAGGTGCGATATATCTCCTCGTAGAACCGCTACTCTCAAGTGGAGATGGGCGGGTCACGTATGTCGTAGAGAGGACGGAAAATGGAGTCGGAAGATCCTCGATTGGCAACCGAGGACCGGTCGTAGAAGTGTCGGTCGACCCCCGGCTAGATGGAGCGATGACATAGTGAAGGCAGCGGGAAAGAAATGGTCTAGAGTAGCCCAGAGCAGAAACGAATGGAAGATGCATGAAGAGGCCTTGGTCCAGCAGTGGACAGCATCGGGCTGATGATGATGATGATGATCTCCTTGAAAATTTAATCTTATTTAATACATTCACCTGCTGATTACTGATTGAACATCATACATGTACATACATACCATCACGCTTCTATTCCCCAAAGGATTAGGCAGGGGTGTAGGTACTAATGAAAACCCACATTTTGCTGATATGTTTAGGTCCCATGTAATATGGGGCGATTCTATTTCCATTAACCGGGCAAAAATCCGGACTCCGACCTGCTACTGACAATTTCATAGAAAAACTCAATCCCCAACCCAAACACTTTGATCGACCTGGGGTGGAACCTAGGACCTCTTGCGCAGCAGTTGCGCTTAGGACCAAGAGATTAATGAGTCAGTCATGCTCCCTTTAAAACTATCCATATTAGTAGACCACTAATATATATAATGTAGGGTGGATGAGTTAATATATAAGTATTTATTCCTGTATACGGGATGTATATAATCTTAGAAATAATTTATTACAAACCTAAAATTATTTAGTTAGTAGAACCGCCACAACAATCAAACAAAAAATCATTTATCTGTATCATCATCATCATCAGCCTATATCCGTCCACTGCTAGACGAAGGCCTCTCCTAATGAACGCCACTGAGCCCGATCTTCGGCTTTCCGCTTTCAGTTACTGCCTCTATAGTACCTAGTGTCAAATATGTGTGTGCCACAATGTAGGACAGATTCTGGAACGAAAACGCAACAACTCCAAAACCGGCACAACTTTCATTAGCTACGACCACAAAACGCGGTAGTTTCGGAATTAACATAAAAGGCAACATGATTAGAGTTCGTCCCGTGGGTGCCACAAAAAGTGCCAGTGTTCCAGGCTACGACACAAATGCCTCTGATTTTAAATAGGCTTGAATCAGCGTTGGTGACTGTTTGGGTCAAATAAAGGTAGTTGAATAGAATGTTTGAATGTAATACTGGCACTTTATCGCAGAATACGAGATATTGAAAATTCATGGCAAAATCCAACAACATATTTAAGAGCTGGGAATCAAATAAAAAACTTTACGAAGTACCAAGTGCAAAGTGCCAAGAAACAAAATAAAGAAACAAATCATGTACCAAAAGAAAATAAAACATTTTTTTATGAAGAAATTTTGTTTAATAATAATATTTCGTATATTTTTTTGGTGAAACTGTAAAAAACGATAATAATATGGAAAGTGATTAAATAAGTAGACAACCCGTCCATAATGATAAGAAACTAAAACACATTTTCTAGCAACAATTAATTGAATAATTATACAAACAGGACTTTATTAATGAATGGGTTAAAGATGAAAAGGTGAAGAATGTAATCAATATATTAATGGTCCAAGTTTGAAATCGTAAGCTTTGAAACCAAATTGAGATTACAAATTGAACTTTAAAGTTGGATGAAGTAAGTCTGGATAATGCTCGGTCAGTTAAGATAAAACATTCACTAAATGCACAGGCGTCGCAAAATAATTGTTGCTATGATAAACTTACTTACTTTTTAAACCTTTACCAAAGTGTTCTCCGTTCTTGGGTTCTGCAGTTACTTACATAGTTAGATTGGAAATACAGAGACATTAAAAATGATAGTCATTCACCTCGACAATAAATTTAAATTTGTTGAAACAATATGTAAGATAGATTCCCAAAGATTATTTTAACTCGTCATGTAGAAAATTAAAGACACAATGCAAAATCTTTAAAAAATATTCATACCATCACGCCTATATTCCCCGAAGGGTTAGGCTAGGTGTACAGGCATGAGCACCAATATGTAAACATTCAGTAAAATTCAGCAACGATTTGCTCTGAAACTATTGATTACAAATAATAGATGTTGTGCTGATTTGTACAATACTTCGACATTTGAATAGATACTTTTGACGTAATATTTTTTCGAATTTCAGTAAATATGAACCTAATTTGCTCGTGACTGTACCTAACTACTTTGTATATAATGTACCCACATTTTGCCTGTATGTTTAGGTTTCATGTAATTGGGAGCGAGCTTTCCGTGCCACTAAACACCCTCCACTTTCAATCACGTGCTCTAAATAGTCTTTGTTACACAAAGACTCATAATATATGTTTGAATTAGTCACATCTTTTCAAAGTTTAATGCGGGACATTTCCAATGTAAGCTCACTGGAAATTTATAGCTTGAAGAGTAGCCGTGTGTACAGCTACCAAACAACATTGTAATCTTCAAATATAAAATTGGAACGACGGAAGACACTTAAACTTTACTTCACTTCCAAATCCGGTCGCAACATTGTGTAAACACAAATACAATAAAGTCCTAAACTACACCAAAACCAAACTCATCCGGAACAAAAACTAAGTAAATAAAACCATTCAACTTAAGGAGTAAACAGCCTTTGAAAAAAGACAATCCAAGTTTGACGTCGAAAACTTTTTTAATATTCTCTACGCTCAATGTGATCTCGACCCTAAAAATTTCCTATTCGTAAGGGGGCTTCCCAAATGTAATTTTGCATGAAAGAAATGACAAAGTCCCCACAAACTTAGTGGACATCTTTCAATCTCTCAGTTATCATTAAAATGAGGGTATATTTGATGAGTTTTTATTAGGTTTTAATAGATTTTTTTGTGTTTTATGTTGTGTATATATAATATTAATCATATTATCTGTAGCCATCTACAGATAATATAATTAATATCATATGAAATGCATTTCAAATAATAAGAAAATCCATTTATAAGCGCAAGAAAGCGGTTTTTTTTCATACAATATTTCACATTGACATTACATAATTTGTTGGTAGTTTGACCTCAGATCAAATAAAAAGTTAAGATGGAACTTTGTGAACAACGAAGTGAGGCTGGCTAAAATTACGCCTAACCGTGTACAAAACACTGTTACACGCACACATGTACTAGTTAACTACGCCTTATCTTGTCAGTGGAGCTTTCAATAGCTCGGTAGCTCGACTGACAAGATAAGGCGTAGTTACGGTATACGTGTGTGTGTGTAATGGTATGTTGCTTGTCTTGGAAGTAGATGGACAACGAAGTTATCCTATAAGAGTTCCTTTTTAGTTACGGAAACCTAAAAAAGATGAAAGGAATAAAAAAACCGTCTATGTCCGATATCCTAAAAACAAACACCCACTTCCAATTTAATCCTCCTTAAGTCTACAAGTCTTATTACTTTGTCTCCCAACTTACATCCCTAATCCTACAATCAACATGAAACTGCGGCTTAAGAATGATTCCGGAAAAAAAAGTCATAATTCCACTCATTACGAAGAGGGATCGGCTATTGTGAATAGGGGAGGGGGGGATATAATCCGGCCAACACAATGCTCCTAAATGAAGGTAGCTCTTCCGTACCGAATTAGGGGCGTATGTTTTTCTCTCTACAAAATTCACGTGTCGTGAAAATTTTAGCCTTAAAAAGGTTTTATTTTCTTTTTTGGAAAAGGTCGGTTTAATTAATATGTTATATTGGAGCTTCGTAAAATACACGAGATCGGTGTTTGTTGAATATGAAAACATGACTGACGAATTATTTACTTATGTTTGTTGTTGACTACACAGTTGGCCGCGGTTTTACCCGCATAGGATCCCGCTTATATTGCGAGACTACCTATAAATATTCTATTTTAATTACGTTTGATGTAGCTTTTGAATGGTGAAAGAATTATTAAAATCGGTTTAGTAATTTCCATTTTTTGTTTCAAACAAACATAAATTGTTCAGTTTTTTATTAAAAATACCTATGTGTATGTATTTTCTTGGTTCCATGATGATATTTTAAGATGGAGTAAAAATATTTACCATGTTTGCTCACTTGAGTTATGTATTCTTATATTTTTTTAAACGAAAACGACTACAATGGAACCCAAATAAACATTTATTCTAGTGACGTCACAACTCCACAAGTGCACAATTTTAAAATTCCACTGAAGCCGTGCATATTTTTGATTAAAAAATACAATATTAATATAGTTGTTGTATTCAGATTCTCATGCTGCAGACAGTTGGCTATGCATGCAAATTGAGAGTCACACGGGAACGCGACTAACGGCATGCAATGAATGTAAATGGGACTTTGTCTTGTAGGAAACCGTCTCTTATGAAGCCCAAAATTATTATTTGCATGATTAATGTTATGGAAATGGCATTGACGGATTTTGACAAGCAAATAAAAAGGCAGTCGTGATGAATCATAAGATGATTCACATTAAGTAATTTCTAGCGGTTCTAAATATAAATCATTGCAGAGGAGCCTTCCTGTTGAAATAAAAAGGACGTTTTATATCATATCATAATCACGAAAATCATCATCATCACATTTTTTTTAATATCAGTTCCAGATTGTCCATCCTAAGGTTGCCTGGAAGAAATCGCAGATAGCGATAAACCCATGTTTTAAATTGCATTTGTGTTTTGTGTTTTGTCTTTTGTATTTTGTTTTGGTGTACAAAAAAGTATACAATATCACTATCACTATAACTATCGTGATAAAAAGGCTGTTTAAATGTCTTCTTTACTTTATCAGTCTTCATATTAAGAACTCAGAGCAATTCGAAGTAATTTTCTAATAATTATGAATCTTATGATGAGCGGTCTAGCGTAAGATGACATAAACACGAAGTCACCAAGGAAGCCTAAAATTTTATTCGTAATATCCGTAGGCGGTAAACTCAATTTCCTTAACAGTCTCAAAATGAGCATTGTCTTTAAAATTCCCGCGCAAACTTTCCCAAAGACTTTGGACGCCATTTTGAGAGCTTCCTGCTTTCACCAATATTGTCAGACAGTTGGTATTAGGTGTTGTAGCTGGTGGCGGTGCCAAATTACTAAAGTTAAAGTTGAGCTTTAGCACTGACAGTATATAACTTGAGAAGTCGTCTACTTAGGGGAGTATTTTCAATATTCCCTTTATTTAGCTGTCTATTTTTAAAGCAAATCGATTTTCTGATCTCTGATTTTCGGTCATAGTTGATATTGCAATTCCTACGGCCATGCTTATAATATGCGGAAAACAAACAAAAGAAAGAATTACTTAAGCGTCCTAGACGACTGTCCGCCTTAAATAGATTTAGTTTCTTTATTCTTATCTAGAATATAGATAAATGTAGCAAAAATATTGTTGGGTTTCAGAGGGCTAGAATAATTAACTAAAAAACACACCATTATGCATCAATTCCCTGAAGAGTTAGGCAGAAGTGATTTTTTTTTATCACAGTTAGGCTTGCGCTGACTTCTGTTGGCATTTCCGAACGCGATAAGAAATATTAGTTTGTGGGTAGTTTCAAAATGTCATGTAATAAATCATCAAATAAATCATCTGACAGTATTGAGTCATTGTCGTGTGCTTTGAACAGTCCAGTGGGCGATTTAAAAGCTGTATTTATAATATATGGCGATTTTGTTTCGTTGTCTTTTCCCTTACATAATTATACCTACGATTCTCGCTATATACTAAACTGTTTTGTTCTTGAAATATCCCCTGAATACTGATTGGTGATTTATGATAATTTGTCACAGTGATTATTATCACTAGTAATATTTTTATTGTAAGTAATCATCGTGAATAGTGATTGTGAATAGTAATTGAGAATGTGATTGTGAGTAAGTACTGATTGTGAGTACCTAGTGATTGTGGGTAGTGTTTGTGACTATTGATTGAAGTAGTGATTGTGAGTGCTTAGTGATGGAAGTTTACATCATCCAAGACTTCAAGACGGCTCGTTTCGGTGAGTTGGTGCATGACTTTAATAATTCTAAAACGTTTCCTCTAAATTCTATATTTTAGTGAATTTAGAAAATCGTGCCATTTAATCCCGGTACTCAAAAGCGATGATTTTCAATTTAACTGTGTTTTTTTTATTTGACGGATTCTGCTTTGGCTTTATCAATATCTTAGAAGGTACGCATGAGTCAAATAATATGACATTAAATTGTATGACAGTAAAACTTAAGAGGAGTGTCCCTCGCGAACGCAACAATGTTGCACAGTTGTCGCTGTCTCTATCCCTCGCGATGCGAACGCGTGCCCGAGAGGAGAAACAACAACATTTTCACGCGTATTTCGTATGTTCCGAATTTTGGAGATTACTCCTATAATATTGCTAATATGTAAAAAAAAAATCTTGTAAAAAAATATTCACTATATTATCTAGGTTTCCTTCGAATCAGAATGTTTCTGTATTGATACATTGTCGAGAAATACTAGCATAAAGTTGGGCCGTTTTTCAACGAAAATTGCCAATCTTTGAGCTCGTGTAACTTTTTAACCGTATATTGAAATGAAATTGTATATTACAGTAACACGTGTATTAATGATAAGATTGTTACTGCAAAATTTCAATGACTTTCATTGTTTAAAATTCAAGCAAGGGCCAAACTGCGTTTGTATGGGGCGCGAAGCGGATACTATCCTCTTAAGCGCCAGTCTAACATTATGCTGTGTAGTAACTGATCTAGCAGATTTTACTATTGTTATGTTTTTATTTAGATTACTTTATCTATCATCAAGAATACCGTGTGCTGTTGATTTTTACATTCATTTCTTCTTCTTGTAGAGGAAGTTTATCTTAGGACTTTGAAGCGCAATTACCATAAACAAAGGCCATACCACCACGTGTTATTGCTATCGTTTTGCGTATGAGAGAAAGAGATGGCACTCTACACATTAAATAGCGCCATCCTTTTCTCAGACACATACACTCACGCCCTTTTCCCACAAATGTAATTAAATTAGTAAACCTCTGCCGTACCTTTCCGGGAATACAAGCGTGATGGTATGTTAAAATATACTAAGTAAACTTTTTGAATAACTATTTTCCTAGTTATTAAGCTACGCTAGCTAAAACTTTAACAACGGACCATCTGGAAGCCTTATCAATATAATCCGGCGGGAAACTCACAAAATTCCATAAAGGAGTCTCCCCTTCTTTCTTCGGCTGTAAAACCAAACTGCGGTCACCAACATCAATAAACCTTTCAAGTAAATGTTTACGCGTGGCCGAGTCTGTTGCGAAAGTTCGCTTCTTTAAATAAAATGGGCCCCAACGAAGGATGAGGGTAGCAGTGCAAAGCCCCGGGAATTGGTAACCGCCATTAATTTGCGCGGCAAGTCTTTTAATTCGACCGCAAAGATGTGGGCGTAGAACCCAATATTTGTTTAGTATTTGTTATGCAATGAAATTTTAACTTCGTGTTTTTATTACGTTGAAACTTAGGTGTATATACCATCACGCCTGTACCCCGAAGGGTTAGGCTTAGTTATGCCAATTTGCAACCACATTATGTCGGTATGTTTAGGTCCTATATAAATAATATAATAAAGATCCTCCATATACCTAGGTACAGACGCCAGCAGGTCAAGGTATACAAAACTGTCAAATTTCTCGAAATGATTTTAAACCTTAACTTGTTGAAGATAAAGTTCAAAATCAACTGTGACAATTTGACATTTTGAGGTAACTTGATGTGCTGGCCATATCTAATATTTCTTTAATATTTATAATGTACAGACATCGACCTGTTACAATTTAATTATATGTATAGAGATGTAGAATTATAAAAATTGTGAGAGATTTTTTCAAAAGGACTTCACTAAAAAGTTTTTCAATGTATTCCCTTAAAATTTGATTTAAAGGTAAAAAAGTAACTTAAAGTATATGAACTTAACAAGAACTTAATATGAATTGAATAATATTAAGCTTCATACCGTTTTAAAAATATGTACCTAACCTGCAAATTCGATTATGCTTTTTTAAACATAAAAATATATTTACAGCGTTGAAAAACTTTACACGAATTAAAAATTAATACAAGCTTCCAAATTATGTAAAAAAAATTTGCCATGAATCCCTTTCTGCGGCACATCAAAGAGCTCAAAGGCAGTGAGGCCTTTACGTGAGTACAAAGAGCAGTCAAACTTTGTCTGTCACCGGTTTTGTGAAAACCACAATAAAAAGTACCCCCCCTAGGGACATGGTTCGCCTGATTTTTATGATGAAAAATGACCGTCGTCGTTTTACTTAACATTGATTGTAGGATGCCGAAAACATTTTGTTCATTAAACGCTCGACTGGTCGATATTTGTGTTAGGCCTTTTGATGTTTGCACGGGACATCCCTAAGACGGTCGACGCGGTTGGTGAGTCAAAAAGGTTCGTATTTGATCGCTTATAAAATTTACTGCTGCTACTTAGGGTTGGCAAGTGACCGTTATAAAAATCATTTTAGGGTCACGCTCCGTTTGCGTTCTTGAATGCTGAGGTTGAATAATGTAGACAGATATAATTATTCCTGGCATTTTATAAATAAATTTTATCTTTTAGTTATAATGGGACATGCATTTTCAGCCAGGACTAGGATAATGTGAACTACGATAAGGTGTTTGGCAGGCTTCGTAATTATACGAGTACCAGCGACTGAAAAGTTAATAATATAAATGAATGGTATATGTGATATTATATAAACGAAAAAAACTTTGAGAAGACTACAAGACTGCCTGATTAGTGTTATGGTCCTAAACGTAACTGCTACACTAGAGGTCCTGGGTTCGATTCCCAGGTCAAGCATTGTTATTAAGTTTTTCTTGAAAAACTGTCTCCGTCGAATTATGTGTATATGGGTGTGTTTTTGGACGGATAAACGATTAAAACCTAGGTTACATATTATATCAATGCAGACGGTACCAACCTTGCATGTTCAACAAAATGCATCTCACTTAGTGATACAAGCTTAACATTACCCTGAGCGGTGGTGTATGTAATAATGTATGCTTGCACTGCATTGTTTAGTTAGATTATCTCCATGAGTGATGGAGCATGCATCACAGATTCACAGTGCATGCTTCGTTAGCTAACAAGATAAATCACAATAGCTTGCGATATATAATATTAAGGTAAAAGCGTAACCAACATTTATATATTCTTTAATACTGGGTGATATGGTCGCTAAGTGACAAAGCCATTTATTTAAATAATAATTTAAAAAAAATACCTTGCGATATGGTGGGAGAATTAATTTCATTTGAGTTCTTTGAGGTTGAGGACAGGGATTTTAAATTAAAATAGAATGTGTCGAACGATTTTGCATTGCACTGTATCAACTTCACGCCTGTAACCCGGAAGGGCAAAACAGAGATCTACTGGTGTTAGCCCAAATATCACGAGGATATTTATTATACAATGTAATAATCAAAAAAGATCCGTTCAAGAGTTGGGAGCCTGGTGATTAGTAACACAAGTTTTTCTGCAGACACTATTATAATCTCTCACAAAGGAATTAGATTAGCCTTACTTGTATAGCTTTATCTAATATGTACTTACCTTTGTGAAAGAGAAATAAATACCTTATTTTATTTTTAGGTCTAGGTATTAACCAACTTTAAAATAAATAAAATAAAATAAGAAAGGGTTTATTGCAGAAACTTGTACATGTCATCTTACATAGAGAACTCCTTTGGAGAAGATTTGGAGCCAATATTAGTAGAGGCCAGTTTGGAGCCAGTATAGTATTTTCTCTCCCTTTCTTACCCCGGATGGATAAAACACAGATCTGCTGATGTTCGCCTAAACATCACGGGGATTTTCTATATTCGATGTTATAGGTCCATTAACATAAATCAAACCTCTGAGCCAATAATGAAGGCGTACTCAGACGACTCAGTAGGCGCGATTACGGCAACTATTTCAACAAAGCAGTTGTACAACGGCTACACATCAAGCTATACAAATTCAATATAAGCGGGCCGTACGTAGTCGGCAGAATGATTACAGATTTGCCTATTCTATTTGATCTATGGAAGTGGAAATTCATGAACTGTGAGTTACTTTGAAGGAAAGTTTCACAATAATTTACAGTCTATGAATATATATTACCTACAGACCGCAAAAAACCTTCTGCCTAATTTCATATCTTCCTTAAATTAAAAGAATTTAATGCCAACAAAAGAGTCTAAGGTTTCACTCCAAAACTTCGATCATTTGTTCGAACTCCTATTTTATAGACTTCCAAGTCACAAAGGAACCGTCCCAACTTATGGATAGCAGTTGAAAGCTCTCGGGATTTATCCATAGGACTAAATCCGTTGAATTCGGTAAAGGGAATTAGGTTAAGCTAATTTCGGAAATAAGTTTCAGAACAATGCGTAGGTACTTAAATGTAATTTGGTTTTGTTATTTTTTTTTATAACCTGCGAACGTTAGGTTTATCATCATCATGCTCCTACCGGGGGGCTCCAGGGAAAGTTATAACATAGCATACCATCACGCTTGTGTTCCCCGGAGGGTTAGGCAGAGGTGTAGGTACTAATTTACACCCACACTTCGCCGGAATGTTTAGATCCCATGTAATAGGCTAAGTTATAACTGCGCTGAGCCACAAATCTGCAAGGCAAAGCTGCGCCAGGTACTGAATGGATCAGTCTATAGATAGGTCAAAGGTCAAAACACATCCAGACCTCTCCGTGCCTCGGTGAGCACGTAAAGCCGTCGGTCTCGGTTGTCATACGAGCATCTCTGATAATTGTAAGTGGTAGTAGAAGCCAAGCCCAAAAAGCCTGCGTCTGCCTAAGTCTTTTGCCACTAACCGGGCACAATTCCGTACTCAGAGTTGCAACTCCCAGCGCTTCTAGCGTCGTCGTCGCGCGTAAAACCACTAGACTATTGAGGCATTGAATACAAAAAAATAAAATAATTATAATATGATGGCAAATTTCGACTTGGCGGGTTTGGATTCGCGATGGCTTAGCGGTCATAGCGTCTGGTGTACTTAGCCAGAAGACGCAGGTTCGCATCCTGCCCGCGGTTGTATTTTTTCTTCACTAAAATAAATTAATAATCTTTGCATGGAAAATGTCTAAAATATACAAAAATATACAATAATGATATTTTAAATATTGTCGTAGCCTAATTGTGTGTCCCAGTGCAGCACAAAAAGGAAGACAGATCTTTATTTTCAGAAGACTTCTGAAAATAAAGACGTGATGTAATAATAATATTTTTTTTAGTATCACTTTGAAGAATAAAGCTAATTACTAAAGTAACTAATTATAAAATATACGTAAGCCCCCAATTTAAACCTGTCTAAATTTATGGTCTTAAAGGTTAAACACAAACAATTCCTCTACCAGTTTATTACCTCGCTCAATTATTCATCTACTATTCAACAGGTTTCAATGGAAATTCACAAAACTAAGTACGTACTCTGTTAATTACGAAAAGGCTTCATTATAAAAGATGTTATTACGTATAAAAGCTTAATTTGGACCACTAATGGATCCTATTATTCTCTTTACTGTACCTAGTAATAATGTCACTGCCATAATACCTCAATTTTACCTTTAGAAAATATAAATTTGAATTCTATAAGCTAGACTCTAAAGTACCTATATTTGTAATGCTTCAATTCCAATTTGAGCTGTCTTTGGAAATTTTCTGTAGCAGCTTGGAATTTGGATTTCTGGCCGGATAATGGCAATAAGTTCGCCGCTTATTACATGGAACTTAAATAATTTACTACGAACTGTGAGGTTACATCAGCAAACCTAAGCTACAGGCATATTAAGTTTTTTTTAGTGAAGGAAAAATACGACCGCGGGCAGGATAAAAAGAACTTAATAATCTTTGCATGGAAAATGCCTAAAAAATACAAAAAGATAGTTACAGGCATATTTTTTCTGAAATAAAAAATATTATAGGACTAGGAATAGTATTTCAAACTGTAAAACTGTGCCATAGGTCAAATCCCTCACGATATTTTTCCTCATTTTAAATTTTAGCGAGTGATACATAATTAAATTATGATGATTTCGAAGATATCATTCTTCAAATCAAACTGGAATCTATATACTTGGCAGTCTTCAGTCATATTAGTTTTCACGGTGAAATACTTATAGAAACACGAAACGGTTAAAGGTTGTTTGTGTTTATAATTTTTTTAATTTTAACTTCCACTATCGAAGTGATGATTGGGCTTTGGTTTGAATTAAGAGACTCAATTAAAAATACACGATGTCAGCAAGCACATAGGTACCATCACGCGTATATTCTCCGAAAGGTTAGGCAGATATGTACTGATGAACACCCACAAATTATTTAGAATTCTCGCTTCAATAACCACATAATCATTATTACAATCTATACGATTACAGAATCTAGAGTAGTAAGTACCTTCTCACTAGTGACTGTTCAAATTCTCTGAGTAATGACCAACTTCAGTTGTTTCCATGTATGGGTCAGATAAATATAAGATTATCTTGCCCATACAAAATATTTATTTAAAAATCGGGAAAGGGAAAGAAAAGTATTTAGTGAGTAAAATAATGTTCCGCCAACTTTGGCATTTTCAGACGTTAATTGAGTGAAAAAAAAAATCGACAGCGGGCAGGATTCAGTTCTGCCTGTTTTTCAAGCATGCCTGCTGCATGGATAATGCTTAAAAAATACAAAAAGATTCTCAGAGGTTCTCAAAAAAGGCCCTAAAACGATGATCAGGCATGAGGAGGTTAATTAACGTAGATGTACCGAAAGTGGTGTAGCAAATATAAATCTGCAGTCACTCTCCATCCCCATGGAAGACAGGCGTGACAATATGAAAAATATAAAGTTAAAATATACATACCTACATACAATGGCACCTTTATTCCATAAGTGTACTTATATAGAAACTATACACCGCCACTTGCTACCTATAACTCTTTCGCTTCTTCCATCTTTTCATACACACAGCAATCGCCACTGTTTTCTATTCTCTGCCTTCTATTTGTCCTATTAATACGTCATTACTCCCACTTTTTCAATTCACAACCCCTTTGTAAAGTGTATGAATAACAATTAAGCCAATTTTTTCGGTATTTTGTATGGAACGAAAGATGAGAGCATGCATTAAGGCATGTTCATATTGTACATACTAACATAGAGTTTTTTGTTTGCTTTGTAATTACGTAGTTTGCTGACTCAGAGCGGCGTCGAGGCGACACGTATGCGTTTTCTTGACGGTACGACATTGCTGTAAAGTAAGAGATTCAAGATAATTATATGCGGAACTCATAATGGATTTATGGTTATGTATGTAGCTTCTTCTTTATGTTAGTAGGTGATCTCCGAGGCGCTCACTCAGGTTGTCATATTCAAATTATATAATAATTATTTTTCATGTGATATAACAAACAAGCAGATGAATCGCCTGATGGTAAGCGATTACCACCATCCATGGACCTGTGTCCATGGATGGCAACACCAGAGGAGTCATAGATGCGTTGTCGCCCTAAAATATTTGGTTTTGGATGGCTAAAACCTTAGAATATGTATAAACTAGATGCCAAAAACACGCACAAAATGCGTTAAAAAACTGCTCTTAAAAATAATAGTTTGACATTTGGCGATTAGTTATTTATTCTGTGGTCATTATAAATGATAACTATCACGCCAATCCTACCTGAGATGATTTCGGGCTTAAAAAGAAACAGGGTGGGATAAAAATTCATGTGTAAAATTCTCATTTTTGGACAAAATGTCGTGTCGCGGGTTCCAGGTAACATTTTATTCTATAAATTGAACAAACGTAGGTGTAAGATGTATATCGTATGTATAAAGTATTTTTCTTATGCCAACACGCCAATTTGATCAATAAAACGTTATGTTACAAAGATCAACAAATTAAAATTCAGCCAATGAATTTATTCAGTGAGGCCCCGGTTGATTTGGAATCCAATTTTAGGTTATTTAAATAGTCCTCCCTGAGGAGTCGGTACAAAATTAGAAGAGACGTTTGCACGTTTTCCTGGAGCGTGCTTAAATACGTAGGCAAATGTAATTACTTTTAGGGCTATCATCATCAATAGCATGCGTGTTAAAAGTATCTCTGCTCTTTTTTTAAACTATCAAGTACCTACAAGTTTAATAATATTTATATTATCAGAGTAACATAAAAAATCATATAAAGGGTCCTAATAAGATTAATGGAAGCCAAAACTATTTTTTTTGTATACATGTGTGTACGCCCATCACGCAAAAACAACAAAATTGGATTAAATTTTACAGTTGTATTGCTGATGGTCTAACTGCAAATTTAATACATATTGCATTTTGAAATGTCGTTTACAATCTTTTTAATTTGCATTATGCAAATTTTAATTTGGACTAGAAGTAGGTACCTAATCAGGGTTTTTTAGCTTTTTCATTAAAATCGGATCTGATTTGAGTAACTTAAATATCATATATTTGGAGTACCTTCTCGTTATCCTTTTAAAAAAACCACAAGTTTACACGGTATAAAACTCTACATACTTATACAAAAGAAACTTTAAATATATTTTTATTAAAAAATCTTTGTGTCAGCCCTACGCATTAGCGGCGTAAAGATGTCGCCCTCTCGATGAGTTACTCCCTTGATTTAATCAGTCAAATTCTGAGATTTGCACAGTACGAATATTGTGTGTTACGTATCTACGTATTATTATAGTCTTTGTAAAATACCTTCATGGAGGTATTTCATTTGTATATTGTAGCAAATGATTGTTAATTAAGCTGTAATTAAATTTGATACTGGTAATTCTTTTGAATTTAATACTACCAGCAATGCATCTGCAATACCAAAGCGTTGCAGATGCATTACCGAATCTATTTAAGGAAAATGAAGGGAAGGGAGAAAAGGAGAAGAAAGGGGACTGAGGGAGAAATTGGGCTTTTTACAATTAAACGTTTTATTTTATTTAGCTTGATGATTTCACCTGCCTCATAATAAAATGTGAGTTATCAAATAAAAAATATATTTACACAGTGTAGCATCTGCCCAAACATTTAAATACAAATGGTTTCCAAATCAAAATCTTAATCTCCAAAATGAAATTTATGAATTCACTATATCATACTTAAATCGCACAAATAAAAATAAAATGTTTGCTAAATCTACGAATACGAAGATTAGTACAGAAGAACAAACATACAAAGCGTTGGAATCACATAATTCAAGCTTAAATTCTCAGAAATAAACTTTTTGCGTTGCAGAATAAATATTAATCCTTTTTACAAAAATGTACACGAAACCAGATGCATTTAATCTTATTTTACTCATAATCAAAATATTACAATCATACTACTTTTTTTTTCCTAGCCCATTTCGTCCCACTGCTGGGCAAAGGCCTCCCTTTCCTCTTTCCAGGCCGACCTATCCAAAATTTTTGCGACCCAATCTTTCTCAAAGGAGTCGAGTTCATCGCGCCACCTCCGTCTGGGCCGACCACGCTGTCGCTTCGCTCCATGTGGGATCCAATTTGTGGTAGCTTTTCCCCACAGTTGATCTGGCATGCGGCAAACGTGTCCCTATTATTAAAATTATTAAATATAAATAAATAAGTACTAAGTGATAAATAAATACAATTTGTTAGATTGGGGAGCGGTGGTGGTTCAGTGCTAACGGCAGCGTATTACAAGTTTTCGGTTATAGGTTCGAGCCAGACGGGCTCTTTACTTTTTGTTAATGATTTCATAACCACTGCTACCAAAACGGTGAAGAAAATCATCGTGACGAAACAGGTATGTCCTAGAACCAAAAATTCATAGACATGTGACATCTACCAAACCGCACTGGGTCCGCGTGGTGGATACGGCCCACTCCCTCTCACCAAGAGGAGGCCTGTGCCCCAGGAGTGGGAACATTATAAGCCGATTATGCTATCCTTATAAGGCGGCGCTTAAGCGGCGGTAGCCTAATAGCTAGGGGGCCGTACTTGCGAACATGTGGTTGGCAGTTCGTATATTTTTCAAAAATACTTATTTTATTCGAAAAACTTACAGCCGTCACAATATAACATTCGTTACAATACAAGATTGATGGCCATTTACAAGTTTTTACGGGTAAACATTTTTACGGGTCTTCAGAAGATGGTCGATAAAATAATACATAATCAAAGCATGTAAACGGCATCCTATGAAGGGACAAACTGGAGTTATGCCATCTTTTTATTCCTTTTTTAGGCATTTTCCAAACAAACACCTCTGCCGTCACTTCAAAGACCTAAATAAAAAAAATTGAAGGCAAATTTTGACCGAATTTTCGGTGGGACTCACGGTGGCTTAGCGGTCATAGCGTCTGGTGTACTTACTAGAAGGCGCAAGTTCGAATCCTGCCCGCAATCGTATTTTTCCTTAAAAAATAACGAGTTATGGTAGTTTTCTGTGAATTACTTATTGAAATAAAGCTCTTCGCACAAAATCCAAAGAGAAAAGCATAAAATTGAGTTAAAGAATTAAATGTCGGGTAGGTATACCGCGACATTTTTCTGAAACAAAAGTATAATGTATATTAATTTCGGTGTAAAAAATGGAAAAGTAATTTACTCGAAGAAAACCCAGACATAAAGTTATTAATTATAACAAGGGATCTTTGATCTCTTAAATTGATTTCATCGGCTCTTCATTGGAATTTTTTAGGTTTTTGATAAAAATGCGAAGGAAAGCTCGAAGTCTAAAATGACGAAGCCCTTTGATTTAAATAAGTGAGTATCATTAGGAAGTTGGTAACGATAGTATACAATTCAATATCAGGTTATTTGGTAATCAAGAGTAAGTTTATCATCACTTTATACCCTAAAAGGTCAAGCAGAGGTGTACCTACTGATACACCCACAGTTTTTCGGTATAATAATAATTGAATTAGTTCCAAATTAACAAAAACAAAAGTAGTACCAGCCCATAAACGATATCCTACTTAATTATGAAAATATTCCAATCCATAACTTGGCGATTTCATTTAAGAAAAAGTTTAATGCACATTCAAAATATGAATAATTGTTTCACGATATACCTAATAATTGATCGTACGAATCGAATGAAGATCGTTTCTGTATTATAGACAAATCGAATTGAGAGTGCTTAATTCTTCATTTGTTAAAAACTCATCCATTAGTGCACAATTTGAATAACTGAATAATTTTCCGAAAGGATTGAAAATCTAATATTCATTCGGAAGCTCCAAACTCGAACCTTCTAGAAGCTATAACAAAACCACAGAAACTACTTGTAAGTCAGTTACTTTTGTAAGTCTGTGTCGCTAATGCACTTAGCTGATTGCACTATCTTGTGTAAAATTCAGAGGCACATCACCCTTACAAATGCTTCCTAATTCCGGAACTTAAAGGTTTTGGGGTGCATCCCTAATGCTGTGCTTTTTGTAAGCGATGTTTCGGAGTTACGAAAGTATTATTCTCAAACGTTTAAAAATAATGGTAATAACTTCCAATGCGATTATAACTTGTATCTATTATTTGTAAAATGCGATAAAATTTGCGAAAATCTTAGGTGCAGTTATACCAAAATACGGTATATTGGACTCTTACCGACTCATGTCAAATGAGGTCACAGTCGAATGGTTTCATTTCAACTTAGGTTCACCACGTATTCTCCGAATATTACCAGTCACCGGCCCATCTTCTTTGAGCTAATACTTTTATACCTAAGTATATTGTCTTCATCTTTTTATCTCACCGTAAGTGCACCTACTAATTTCTGTCTCTGCATGACCCTAAGGTCGACTGGCAGAAAATGCCTAAGGCATTAAGTCCGCCTCTGTACTCTTTGTGCATAAATAATTAAATAAAATAAATAAATAATACTGAGAATAATATAGGAAAACCCGATAACACTTTGCTCGACCTGGTAATCGAACCTAACACCGACCATACCAACTTATGGTCCACTAACTCCATGACTCCTTCAAGGCGTAAGCCTCGCATGCAAATTGAAAGCTTGACTCTCAAGTCACAGTAATCGAATACAACCCTAGAAAATCATAATTACCTATGTTGATAGTTACAAAATTGCCAATGTTTATCATTATAAGCGTTACCAAGTACACACGTTCACACGCTACATACCATTTGCTAAATATAGCTTTACATAAATAACGGCAAAATACCGACAGTCATTGAATCATATTGCTGAAATGACTGCATTTTGCTAATTAAATGTATTTGTAAATGGTTAATTAAATGATTATCATTCCTTTAGTTTGCAAATAAAATGTTTTGATTTTGATTTGATTTGTATTTATGGCGCTCAATAGACGCTTAGATATATCGAAATAAAGATACTTTTATAACGTTATTTGTCTATTGCTTTATTTGATGGTTTAAAACCTATTATTGCCTTAATGTTTCCTATCCTACATACTAGTTTTGTTTTTGTATGGAAAGAAAGAAAGAAAATATATTTTTATTTAAAACAACACAAAAAAATAAATACCTAGGAAGCTAATACGAAATAAAATTAATTAATGGTGCACTGAGGGCATACGCCTATAAGTGCACACCCACAGTTATAGCTGTTGGTTTTCCAAATTTGTTTTTTCTTTAGCTGTTACTGTCCCACTGCTGGGCAAAGGCCTCCCCCAATTCCTCCCACGTACTCTTTTCTTGCACCACCTCGAACCAGCCCTTGCGGTACGCATTCAAATCATTCCGCCACCTCTTTCTGGGCCGACCTCGGTTTTCCAAATAATAAAAAAAAATAAGTTAAAGGTAGGTGTCAATAGTCACTCGCGCGTTAAAAATTGGCCTTAATATTCATATTTCAGATATATTTAAAAAAAATACCGGTATACTTTCCATCTTCCCTGTCATTACCTTCTCCACCCCATAACACGTTCACGTTCAAGATAACGTGAGTCACGTGTTCACGGGAACCATAAACGAAGGTAATAAAATAAATATAAATACCTGCATTCTCAAGAGATTTGAGATTCTGCCCTGCGTAAATATAATAGTGATTTTATATCTGCAGTAACTGTTTTGATGCTTTTAAATGTGGCTCGCACATTATTAGTATTCTTGTTAACCCCTCGTGCTTAGCTAAATGCTTGTGTTACGAGTTGTCGGTTTACGTCGGTAGTGCAATGGGTGGGTATCGAACCGACAACCACATGATCGCTAGTGCGTCGCCCTAGCCATTACCGCCGCTATGAGGAAAATTATTATTATGATAACCTATAATGTTAGTGAAATTTTTGTGTTATTATTTGTCATGTTGTTTTGTGTTGTCACTGTTGTGGATTTCTTTTCTCATTCCATGTAAAATTCTATCCTTTTTCTGACTAAGACGGGATCAGCTTCCAATCTACTAGATGCGGATGTATTATAATATATAATACACAAAGCTACAGACTTTCGGCGATTTAATGATTTTGGCATTGTGTGCCAAACAAACTTCCGATATTTTACGGACAAAAGCTGTTGTAAGACTTTTCGGGCTTTTGAGTTGATTGCCAAACTAACGTAATATTGTATACATAATCGTAATTAGATTTAAGTGAGAAGAATTAGTAAATATATAAACTTTCTGTGACAATGATGTTTATGACATCACTGTAATTATTAATTACTGTATTTTCATGGATGAAAGGCGACTAACAAAGGAGATTTATCAAGAAAATATCAGTAGAGTCGCTAGACCTCATTGGCGAAGTCCTTCAGAAAGATTAGGTAGGAAAAGATATGTGAATCTAAAGAAGTGAAAGAGGTATGCAAGAGTCATAGCATGTGGCAGTCTATAGTTTCTGCCTACCTCTGTGGGAAAAAGGCGTATTGTGCCGCGTGTATTTAAATATCAAGCATCAGTTTAGCATGAAACCCTCAACTCTAAACAATAAACCAGACAAATAATCCGCAACGTTATTCAACGCAACAGTTTCGAATAACTTGTTTAATAAAAATAACGAAACTTTAGTGCTAAACAAACGAGAACTATACAGTTCGGAACTTTTTAAAATCTTATTTCGCAATATACGTTGGTGTTATGCGGTGCAATAAACATAGTTTAACCATAGTTTAAGCTGAAACTCGTGGCCGGTGGTACCGTTGTTTCGTCGACATTAACAACAATTGCGAGAGCGGTTACAAGCCGGAGCGTAGCCGTAAAGATTTCAGTAAAACTCGGGTTTATTTTAGCTGCTACATTCTTTGTTCCGGTGTCGGAAATTCTAGTGCTGTGGTATTTCAAGATTACAGTAATGTTACGGTACAAACAGAAATGTAAGCTATCTTCAAAGAATTGTAAGTATTGAAATCATATATTATAGAAATACTCAGCTTAGTCAACTGCCTGATTAGTCTAATGGTCTCATAAAGCGCGACTTCTACGCTAAAGGTCTTGAGTCCGAGTCCCAGGTGTTATGAGTTTTTTAAAAGTCTCAATAGCAGCACGAAGTATAATGGGTATTATGACTTACATATACACAATCGAAGTTTCTAGAAAGCGTTGTGTAAGTTTACATTGTAAGTTCATTCCCTCGTTTCTGAAAATATTGTCACTTTGACAATGTCCTTACCTACTCGTGGTTTAGTTTTCAAAGGAAAGGAGCATTATGTTCATTACTTCAAAGGAACATTCTTTGGCATACTGGCTTGGCAAAATGTAGCTGTGTTTTTGTAACCTACATACATCATACATACCATCGCGCCTGTATTTCCCGAAGGGTTAGGCAGAGGTGTAGGTACTAATGGGACCTAAATAAAATGAATGGTAATTCACAGGTCGCTGGTATATTTAGGTCCCACGTTATAGGGGGCGAGTCTTTTGCCATTAACTGGGATCAAATCTAGACTCCGAGCTGCGACTGAGAATTTCATAGAAAAACACAATAACACTGCTCGATTTGGGCATCGAATCTTGGATCTGTAGCGACGCAGTCGAGCTTAGGACCGCTAGACGCACAGCCACCAGTCTTAATAAAATTATCTACTTTTAACTCAAAGCTGTTAGGTTTCATTTCTTCTCACTTATTAACTTATCAATTGGAGCCGAAGTCCTCGTAATAGCAAATATCAAATGTCGATAATCCAAGTTATAGCACTTTTACTTGGAAGGCCGAAGACAGAGTAGATTTATTGCTTCTAAACCTTTCTTAGAAATAACATTTTGATTTTGTGTGTGTCATCGGAACTAAAAATATCTAGGGACTGTGGTTATGAAATTGGGATAGTAAGACAGTTGGGACATGATGATGATTAGATAACATTTTAGGAAATTAAAGGCGACGTTTTTGAAAACAGTTTTTAGCAGCAAAGTTTTGAAGCAGCAAAATTCTTGATCATTTGTTTGAGAGTGAAAAATCAATTCAAATCACAGGTATGAGGTCGTTGTATCTCGCTGGAGTGTCTACAATAGTCTGCATGCCAGCTTAAATGGGCTGGCATAGCTAGGGAAGTACTACTCTCCTTCAGAATATCGACGTTAAGTAGCAGTATGCATACTGCTGCGTTTCGTTGAGTGTGGAGCGCTGGAGGTCCAATTCCTGCCTCAGTCCAAGTCTCTCTTCCATCTCCTTACCCACCCTTTTCCCTAACGGTAGGCGACCTATTTGTATCTTCTTCGAAGTGTTAACTTTCTTTCTTTCTTTTTTCTTTCTTTCTTTATGCTATGAGAAAACAGCCTGTGTGCGGGTGGTGGTTGCCACTTACCATCAGGTGGGCCGCTAGCTCGTCAGCCACAGTTAATAGGCTCTGCAACGCATCTGCAACTCCTTTGGCGATGACTATTTACCGTTAGATCAGACTCATTTGTCGACTTAATTTAAAAAAGTCACATTTTCGGTAAATAGCATACATATATTTCAATAATATATATTTCAGTCGACTGCCTCATTAGTCTAGTGGTCCTAAGCGCGACTGCTACGCTAGAGGTCCTGGGTTCGATCCCCAGGTCGAGCAAAGTGTTATTGGGTTGTTCTATGAAATTCTCAGTAGCAGCTCGGAGTCTGGATTTGTGCCCGGTTAATGGCAAAAGGCTCGCCCCCTATTACGTTGGACCTAAACATACCGGCGAAGTGTGGGTGTACATTAGTACACCTCTGGCTAACCTTTCGGGGAATACAGGCGTGATGGTATGTTCAGTCATATTTTTTTCTTTCACAACAAAAACCACCTGTATCGACCCCTGTACTATTTTCATTTATTCATTAACCACGAAACCATAAAAATTGCCAGCGGAGCGGTGGTCACGTTGGGCATTCTCAATGGGCCCAATTAGAGTGCTCCCCTGAAAGGGCTCGACTCGGGCATTTGTTCCGTTTCGGCGGGCAATTAACGTACCTCGTGACGATACATTATGCACTGAAAAAGATGGCATCCTACGCTTTGTGAACACTGTATTTGGGTTGTTCACAAAGTATACAGAAATAGCACCTTTGAAACCTTTTTGGTAGCTGTTTTGTTTTTAAAAGGAAAATAGTGTTAATTGCGTTGGTTGCGAGTGGTTGAGGTTTTTTTGTTTCAGCTGTTTATAGTTTATAACGGGTTATATAGAAGGGTTATCTACTTTCAATACATAATTACTAATATATATATGTTAGTCATATGATACACAAGGCGTGAAATCGATCATAGGTCTTAGAACATAATGTGACCAATAACAAATGATTCTTTGGTCTGGGGCAATTTTTCGAGTTTTTCGAATTGTTATATTTTCTTGTGAAAAATTTTTTTGGAAAAAAATTAAATAATAGGGTATGAATTAGATCTAGATTTTTTGAAAAAATATCATTGCTCTAAAGCCATTATCTACGCAGAAAACAGCAGAATGCGTTTGTATGGAGAAAGGCTCAATAGAGTACCCTCTAAAGTGGCAACCTTAAACTACAAAAAATGAAACTACGGAACTAAACACTTACATGTAGTCAAGTGTAGTATAGTGATGTGTAGTGTAGTGATGGGTCAACGGATGTATGAATAATTTCGTGAATAATTTTAGAACCACCCATGGCACGTAAAAACAAATGAAGTACACATCCTGTCACCGCCACGTGTCACGGGAAACTGGGTCACGTCGCAAAAACCGTCCAAAACTCAACGCGTCAAATTGAAAAAGTTACACAAATTACATCACATCACCGTCCTTGAATATTGCCCACGCTCAATCATTTTTTTTTAAATTCGTTGGAACGCGTTTATTTGTTACTAGTATTGCGCCAGCGTGGACTATAGGTATGTTTATTTTCATTTAAGATAATAATATATAGCCTATGTCATTCAGGAATAATTTAGCTTTCTATTGGTGAAAGAATTTTAAAAATCGGTTCAGTAGAACCTTACTAACTTTACCTCTTTATAATATTAGTATAGATTGTGATACATGGGGTTGGAGACTATAACTGGATGGCTCGTGGCTGGATAATAACTTCACTGGTCCATTGATCTAAAAGGTTAAGCATCGCTTGTAGCGGTCAGTCTATAGATGGGTGGCTATTGTAACCATATCAAGATCCTTCCAAACAAACGAAGTAGATCCTTCTAAATAGAAAATAATTTTCCAAACAGGTTCATAAATGACAGAGTCCTGAGTTAACAAACGTAAAAAAAAACAACCTACTTTTTTATATAAAATCTTTTATGTTATATGTTTTATTATGAAACTCATTGGTTAAAATGAAGCACATAATTCTATTCATATGTGAATGATTTCACGATCATAGCTACATTATTGCAACAATAGTTAGTTGTTAATAAGTTGGATCGATCGCGCATCGGTGTACGTTTGAGCGCTCGCTTCAATTTGAACTTATAACTCATAACTCAGAGTACAGCCATTGAACTTTGGAATGAGCAATGCAAAGTTCAATGCGCTCTGTGACAGTTATGCATATTGTACCAGTGTATCTGCGTGCTCATGAATCTACTGAATATAATGTTTTATGAACACATAGTGTGCTTACCAAATTGTGGATGTTCTTAAAAAAGACCAGGTTCCGAGCACCCTAAACCGACGGTTATGCATGAAGAGATTAATGAATGTAGATGAAGCGAAAGTAGTTAGCCAGGATCGAAGCAAGTGGAAATTTATAGTCTCTGCCTACCCGCATGGGAGACAGGCGTGACAATATGTATGTATGTAGTGTGTTTTAATAGCGGTTTTTGAAAATACGATATTCTGTCTATGATAAAATAAGATTCATCATCATTAACTGTTTGAAATAAAATTCCTTTCACGGATTTTATCTTATAGTTATTTCTTTTATAGTTTTATTTCAATGTCTAATATTCGCGTAAGTGTAAGTAACCATTTACTGTTTGTTTTAGTTTTGACTGCCTACTATGCTACAGGTCCTAGGTTCGATCCCCAGCTTTTTATATGAAATTCTTAGTAGCAGCTAGGACTCTGGATTTGTGCCTGGTTAATGGAAATGGGCCCACCCCCTATTACATGGGACCTAAACATACCGGTAAAGTGTGGGTGTACATTAGTACACCTCTGCCTAACCCTTCCAGAAGTACAGGCCTGATGGTATGTGTTATGTCATCATCATTATCATTAACCCATTTATTGTCCCACTGCTGGGCATAAGTCTACTTTCTAAGTAAGAACGGTTAGGCTATAGTCCCCCATGCTAGCGTACTTCGGGTTGGTAGAATTAATTATTTCTGTAAATAAATCTCGTGCTTGGTCTTTTCGCCTAGGAGACTAAATTCAAATAAATAAAAGTATATTATTTACTATTCTTTGTTATATATAGAATAAGTATATAAGAAATATAGAATAAGTAGATTTGGAGCGGCGGCAGCCTAATGGCGGGGGCGTCGGACTAGCGATCATGTGGTTGCCGGTTTGAACCCCACCCATTGCACTACCGACGTGAACCCACTCGTAACACAAGCATTTAGCTATGTACGAGGGATTAACAAGAATACTAGTAATTTGTGACCCACATTGCTGGTAAGTAAAAAAAAGGAACTAGTGTAAATTGATGATTTTGCCACCAAAAGGTGTTCCAGTTTCCAGATTCAATTCTCAAGTCTATCAAAATGTTTATACAAAACTTTTGAAATTTGGATTTCTACCTTAACAGAGGTGTACTGTTGTTTACCTGTAGATCACTATTATGTGTGAATTTTACGTCTTACTCGAAATCTGCGCTACACTAGACAAGGAGGGATTTTTCAATCTTGAACTCCATGCCGACGAAGTCGTGAAGAAGTTAGTATACTCATAAAACTCCATTATTATTACATCATAACCCGAAAGTTCTGTTGAACGATTGCTCTCATCTTGGGCAAGAGAAAATTACCCTCATATTTCATAGAACCTTCGATTGTTTGAGATTGTTCGAGTATATTTCTTAAGAAAATATTTGTTTTGTGTTAACACACGGTATTGTTGTGTTCGACCTTCGCAAGGTCGCGTGTGTTTTGTTTCTCTTACGTGTTTGTAATTTTCTTTCGTTTTGGGCTCGAGAATTTTGTATAAATACTTCAGGATATACTAAGATATTAGATCATAGTCCGGCTTGTGCAATAGATATACATTCATACCATCACGCCTGTATTCCCCGAAGGGTTTGGCAGCGGTGTACTAAAGTACACCCACATTTCGCCGGTATGTTTAGGTCCCATGTAAGACGGGGCAAGTCTATAACCATTTACCGAGCACAAATTCAGACTCCGAGTTGCTACTGGGAATTTCATAGAAACACTTTGCACGACCTGGGGATTGAACCCAGGATCTCTAGCGTAGCAGTCGCGCTTAGGACTACTAGACTAATGAGGCAGTCTGTTGTGGAATAGAATTTTATTATATTTCCAGGTTAACAGTAGGTATTTGTTTTTTTTTTAAGTAGAACTTACTCGTATTCTCCTACACATCACATCCTGAAAAAATAACACATTTTAATAAGAGTGTTCTTTAAGGATAGAAAAGCCAGCCAAAATCATTGACCTAAATTTATTAGAGTAACTACGTCACCATTATATCTTTTTAATAATACAAGACTTTCAGTCTGTCTGTTATAACGCCTGAACAACTCAGAAAACCAGCAACTGTTTGATCTATTTCCAAAAAAATCCTTTTGAATCAGGTCATACTAACGAGACGTCTTTAGAGCAAAACTTAATGAGTGTGACTTCAGATTTGTAAAGCTTCAAAAAACGACAAACCTTTTTGGCTCTAGCAGACAGATGTAATGGGCCCCTAAATCTGCGGTATAAAGTAGGTTGAAGCTCACAACAGGTCTGTTAAGGACTGTAGACACTCAGCCCTTCCCTTAATCGTGCATAAGAGGTCTCAAGTTTAAAGAGTCGTGAAGGATCCTTAAGTTCAAACGTGTAAAAGTTACAATACAGCTAATGAACGTAACGTATGAGTATTATAAGAATTTGGAAAAAGATTTTAACTTTTATGTCGAGTGTGGAGTTATTGACTGCTTGAGTTGTAAGTTCAAAATAATTTTGGAGTTAGATTTGTGATTAGAAGATTTTATTTTACAGTTTTTTTTAAAAAAAAGGCCAATTAGGTACCTAATTAATCTGTCTTGTTTCTTTAGATTACTTTTAGTTATGATGACGCAAGTTTCAGAAAGTTTCACATTCGAATTTCGCGAGTTTTTTTTTAAATAAAATATACGGCCATCACGCCATGCATTTTTCTATACAATTCTCAGTAGTTAGTCCGGAGTCAGGATTTGTGCCTGGTTAATGGCAATATACTCATCCGCTATAACATGGGACCTTAACATACCAGCGATCTGTGGGTGTACAATAGTACCTACATGTCTTCCTGTAGATTTGTTTAATTTTATTTTTTTGTCATTTTCATTATCTGTCCGTCATCTCGACGTGAATAAAAGTATTTTCTTTATTTTTTCTTTCTTACACCACTGTCTAACCCTGCAGGGATTACAGGCGTTTTGGTTTGTTAATAATGGAGGGTTGCTTATCTTATTTCTACTGTAACTATTGTGATCGAGAATTCCATAAACAGTGTAGCAATTATTAATATAGTTATATTCCTCCTAACTGTCAGAAATTGATATCTTTTAACGGATAATGAACGTTTATTGGGTCAATCAATATGATCTATTTATACATCAACATAGCTTTTGTTTAAGTCAATCATTCTGTTCTGTTCACCTTAATTGAATTTAATATTTGATTCGGTATTCTCTACATTTAAATTTCAACTCTGAATAAAGTGAGTCCATTTATCGAGACATCTTTTAATACCTATATTATATTTATAGGTACGCTTAGTGCTTGCATCTAAATTTAGATGAATTGTATACCATCACGCATGTATGCCCCGATGGGTTAGGTAGATATTTACTTAATGTTAACCCACAGTTCGCCGTTGTGTTTAGGTCCCACGTAAAAGGGCACGAGCTTAATAATATTCACCGGGCACATATCCAAACTCCCAGCTGCTACTGAGCATTTCATAGAAGCCGAAGCCGTAAGCTTAAAGTGGCATTGGTCTGCTCTAATTTGCTACATTCGGACGAGCTGTGCCAAAAACTCACCACTGAGCGAAGCCCATATAACGCCAGACAACGCTGCGGCAGTCCTAGAGGATGGCGGGATGACCAGCTAGACCTTTATTGGAGAAATTGGCCGTAAAAATACAGACCGGCTCTGAATCGTGAGGAGTGACAGGAGGATTAGGAGACTTTTGCCATGCAGCGGGACAATATTGGGTGAATAAAAAAAAATAGGAAAGTGCTGCAACAACAAAATTCGTATACTGTCCCTTAATCAACTGAGATTTCATAAAACCTTTCCGGAAAACTTTTCTGGAATTCGATTATATCCTGGATTACAAGTACAAAAATATATTTCGTTCAATAAATTGCGAGCGACAGCAAAAAGTTCCGAATCTCGGGCAGCTCACAGCGGTTGATGACGAAACACTAACAAAGCCTATCACAAGTTTATTGTCAGCCAGATCCCAGGGGCTAAATAGTACAGGGCCGGATTTAATGCACGATTGGGAACTAGTAATCCCAGGATGAGGTCGTAGAAATTGTATAAATTGAACAAATATTTGAATGATATACAAGTAGTTGTTCATGGTCGCTGTGTTCGCATAAAAAATAAATTCAACCGTTATAAAACATGGAAATGCTTACTGCCAACAAATATTGAGTCAGACATTTAACAATATGCAAACAAGACACAGGGTTACGACGATGATTGTAATTTTTTATGATTATTTATTTTTTATAAAAGGTTGTGTATTGCTCATAAATGTATAATATCTTTTCTATGTTAAAATTGTGATTATGTAAAATGTTAAAAAGGTGAGTCTCATTTTTCTATATACTAAGCTCTTACATAAATTATTTACGTAGATATATTAAGGCCGTGTTTCACTAACTCCGAATAAGTTGCCGTTAAATTACTTGGCTTTCATACAAATTCTTCCATTTTTTTATTTATTCTGCGAGAAGTGGCTGTTTTGACATGGTGAAATGCGACCTAAAAGGTATATAGCTACTTCGTTTTAACTAGTGCTAATTGGACTTAAGACAGTAAAGTTATTATGATGGACACGTTTTATTGGTAGTGTTTTTCTGCCTATTTATACATATATCAACTAGCTGTTTCCTGTGGGTTCTCCTTGGCTCTAAAAGACTTTGAGACAATGCATGCATATATTATTTCTTCCTAGGATGCATATCTCTTTATCAAATATTATCTAACAGACGACGGTAACCTTTGAACTTATAATATTACTACTTATTGAATTATCGATGTAAGGAAAATGTGTGGCTGAACCTAAGCTGTGTTGAGTGAAATAAATTATATTGTCTTTTGCCGTCTTAATCACACCGAAATGGCGCACCCAATTCCATCCCTGCGCTTATGTCAAGGGATCTCGAAGCACTATCTCAAGAACAGTCCCAATTTATATTAAAGGTACCAGCGGGGAGCTCTTGTTGATTTGATTACGACCGATTAATTTAAGGGACTCCCTTGGACCTCAAATATTATAAGCAACGGAACAAAGCCAGACTTAATTAATTCTTCTTTCATTTCGCTTTCATTTTTTGATTACTTCGTTTGTTTTCGATAGTCGGCTGTCGAGCTGTTAATATTACATTGTTGAATTAAAAAGGGTTTGTGTGAACCTTTTTCGTCTCGCTTTTCCTTTCATTGCTTTGGTAAGTGCAACGGGTTACTTTTAATTTCAAAGCTTTGAAACAAAAGTGGGGAATTTAATTCGAAATTATTACAATGCTTTATATACTTCTTAGACTTTATTTGTTAGTACAATAACACGTGTTCCTGTAAAACCCATGTGACTGATATCATGAGTAGGTACAATTGAGGGAGTACCTATTGTATCTCAAATTATAGATCTCAAGTTCGAATGTTATCTTGGATGCCTTTTTTATTGATTTGACAAAATTATTATTTTATTATAAAAATATTATCCATTATAACGTAATATATTTTGTAAATAAACTTATTATTCATTAGACATTTGATTGAAATCTTAAGAGTTTTTGATGTCATATGCATTATAGACATTTATCCTCCTCTCACCCCACAAAATTAAACAACTGCAATCGCTTGGATGACGTCAGAAACTCCCTCTTTAGTTTAATCTACCGGGAGCCTACAAATTGCACTAATATAATGAACCGGCGTGTCCCACTTCAAATTCTCTTTTTAAACCGGGATGGGAACTCGTCATACAAATCTGTCGACAGCGTGAAATTTTAATCATTCTCGGAACTTATAGAATAGAGATGTGGGTAGAAGGTACAACTATTATTATCTGTGCACTTTAAAAAAAAAAAACAAAGTCTTTATCGTCATCAAATGCTTCTCTTTTAAACCGTTTGAACGTCTAAGCAACAGTAATTTGCTAGTTTGGAAAATAAATTCGCTCAAATAGTATCTTCTTAGCCCATCTTGATCATCACTATATATATTAATTAAATTTTTAAATTAAAAAAATAAAGAAGGTTTTCAATTAGTCTTCTTATTTTATTGGGGACAAATACATCAATGGTTAAGATTGGTTTAACCAATTTTAACCATTGTAGTATATTTAGAATAAAGAAAATATTGCCCAAAATTGTACGGTTTTATTTTATAAAATTGTATAAGTTTAATTGGTATTGACCATCGACTTTAAGTAGGTTATATTTAAAAAATATTAATTAATTAATCTTAATAACATAACATACCATCACGCCTGTATTCCTCGAAGGGTTAGGCAGAAGTGTACTAAAGTAAGTACGCCCACATTTCGCCAGTATGTGTAGGTCCCATGCAATAGGGGGCGAGCCCATTGTCTTAATTATTATTATTGATCTTAATTATTATTAATCTTAATCTTTAATTATTATCTTGATCTTCTGCATTTTGTTAGTCTGTGGCAACGGCTCAACTTCATTAGTTAATTGGCTAACAATCGTGACTGGCACATGCCTATTAAGTTAATTGAAAGTCTGTTACAGGAGAATAAAATTGTGCGAAAGTACTAATGAAGGACATGAATTTTTTAGACGTTTCGACAACGGTAGGCTCAGTTTTTTCAGCATTTTCCGTAATTTTTCCTTGAGCAATACAATTCTGGAATTTTTTAAATCATAATAGTCTTATACCTTTAAGTTGCCTTGTAGAACTCGTACCTAATTATTGCAAGCACAAATTCGGAGTACCAGTTCTCGGGTTCAGGGTTTAAAATTCGCAAAATTCTTTTTTCCAGCTAAAATTAATTTGCCTGCAACATGCCTTGTAAGCCGGCAGCTAACATGGAATGTCCGTGTCGCGATGCAACTACAACGTTTAATGAGCACAACTATTTGGCCCAGAAATGCATCTGTGAATTGTGCTGGGAACTACATTACCTAATTGAAATGTTTTTTTGTATGTAGATAAAGATAATAATAATGACGTATAAAAAAACGGCTTAAACGAACGGCGGTTCGTCACGTGATCATTTACACATCATCAACCCATACATTGTCCTACTGCTGGGCACGGGTCTCCTCTCAGAACGAAGAGGGATTAGGCTATAGTCCGCCACGCTAGCCTACTGCGGGTTGGCAGAATTCACATGCCGTCAAGAAAATCTCACAGGCATGCAGGTTTCCTCACGATGTTTTTCCTTCACTGTTTAAGCGCGTGATAATTAATTAATAATACGCACTATACACAAAATTGCAAAAACCGAACCCGAAAAAGTTGTCTTAGTCTTTTTGTTCGGATTGGCGCAAACTACTGAACAACAAAATTGTCACTGTGTATCTACTTTTGGCATCTATTACAAACTTCCTAAAACATTCAACTTCTCAAATATTTTAAAGAAGTACTTAGATATCATTTATCATCACCCGTTTTCTCGGAAGAGTTAGGCAGAGTTGTACTGATGTTCATCAGTTAATTGTATCTAGGACCTATGTCATTAGAGACGAGCATACCTATACCCATTAACCAGGCTTATTCTAAACTCTTATTTTTCTTATTCTGCTCTTAGCTTCGACAATTCAGAGGAACGTGACGTCATAATCATTAAACTATTGGAATGATTTTATTAATTTACTTACTTTTTTATTAAATCACTAATGACAGCCCGCTGTATCGTTAGAAATAACTTTTTTAAAATAATAAACGTTCCAAAAACAAAAGCTTTCAAATTGGCAACTAATAAATTATTAACGAATAAAAAATATGAATATTTCAGATAATATCAATATTAGAAATTGCTATCATGTTTTAATATAGAAGAAAATATGGCATATTTTACGTTGAAAAGCATTTCAGTGATAAAATCTAGCTACATTTAAATTGATTGAATATTTTGTTATTCAATATTCTATGTGCCTATAAATTGTTGAAAGATTTTTACATGACTTCATTTGGATTCAATGGGTCGTGAAATTCGAAATTTAAATAAGATTTTTTAAGAAGTCGACATATTTAATAAATAGCATTGCTATATTAAATGTACGGCAAATAAATAATCGCTTTGGGGGGACAACGCGGTTGCCGAGAATCCTGGGTTCGACTCTAAGTAGAGCAAAGTCTTGTAGAGTTCTTCTATGAACTTCTTAGTAGCTCTTCGAGTTTGGTTGTAACATGAGGTGGCGATTAGTATCTAAAAAAAAACTGTTAGATATATATTTATCTTCTCCTATACTTTACCCTATAGATAATCAAATTTATATAAACGCACCGCTTTTATCCGTCTATGAAATCTGCATATTTTTCTCGATTTCCGTTCGAACTTCCCCTTAATAAAACGCGTATACACACTTGGTTTCACTTATACCCAGGTAAAGATTTGTTCATTATATATTCATTATCGCACCCGCCAGGGGGCGCCACCCAGTCTCCACGAAATTCATACAGGCCTATTTATCACTTTCGGATAAATGAGCATTTGGGTGCTTCGTAGTTCGTTGGTTCCCCTCCCTATGGTAGCGCGAGAGCTGGGATGTAAAAAACCTGCGATGCAAAATAATATTTAATTTACTTTTAAGAAAAAGCTTCGACATTTGAGCGTCAGAGCCAGTTCCCCCTCAGTTACTGCGACTCAGTCTGTAGGGGGTTTTAAGACTCAGCAATGCAATAGCAACTCCTATGGTGCGTATAGGCGCCGACTAGGTACTTACTACCAGTTGGCTCGTCTGGTAGCTTGTCGGCTTAAATAATTTAAAAGAAAACCATCTTTAAACAGCCAGACACCAAACAAGTTTATGTGGGAATTACTAATAAATATATACTACAACACAATGATCAAAACCGTCTGTTTACGATAAATATCGTGTAACATACACAGAAAAATAACATAGAATTGAGATTTTTCTCTTTTTGAAGTCGGCGAAACCCCGAGTTTTCTTAAAAAAATGTGTATAGGTACATATCCATTTTTGATATTTCTTATTACAAAATAAAAGCTTTATTATTTATGTACTAGTATGCAGGCCTGGACGCTTTTGATTCAAGAGAACCCCTTCTTTTGCCCTACTGTATAAAATAAGTAATTACCCTGACTATTTTAACAAAATTTACAAAATCCTGAACGTGGCTTCTTTGGTGTGGCCATGACGCAGAAACTTACACAATTCTTGGCACCTACTTCCTCAAATTAACATAATTTTAACAAAGTGTTGCAAGTGTTGCAAACTGCGTCAAATAATTATGTCTTTCTTTATCCTGTTTTCTATCCAGTTTTTATTGTTTAATAATGGATATTTTTCTCTGCGAATCAACTCAGGAAACACCATAAGAAGATTATTTATCTCTATTATTGCCAAGTAATGCTTGTATTGTTATCATTGAATAGAGTTAAGCTCCAAAGTATCTTATCATGATACCATTGTGCTTGCACTTAGATTACAGTACCAAGAATGAAACTTAGAATTATACAGTTTGTTCGAAATAAGTAAGCCGATCGGAAGTTAGCCGTTCCGAACTACCGCGGTGATAAAACCGTATAATTAAGTGTTTTAATACATAAATATCGAAATTAGTAAACAAAATAGTTAGAAATGTGAAACATAGGTATACGACTCTAATTATATTTACACCGACTCTTTCTATTAAAATTTACCACTTCTTAACCACTTGCAGACAACTTCCGATCGGCTTACTTATTTCGAACAAACTGTACCTGAGTACAATGAATAAAAATCACAAAAAATATAGGCATAATTATTTAACTTACGTTATAGGAGGAATTGTGTGCCTCAAAGTATCTTTAGATTTGTATAAAAATATTTTTTTTAATAAATATAGGGGCCTGATACCTAATAAGTGTAAAATACTTAAAAATATGTGATAGTAATTATGATAAAAACCACTTTCCAAAATAAAGATTAGTTTTAAAAATGAGCTGCGTTAATAGCGTACTTTTACAGTACTTTTCACTAAATTTAAGTCACCCTAATAAATACCTAATAAATAATTCACGATAAAATTGGAATCTCAGTAGTAGCTTAAAGTTTGGATTTGTGCCCCCATAGAAATAAATAGTCCCCCACCCCTATTACATGAGAACTAAAACCTATCGGCAAACTATCACCGACATTACTACACTTAATTGCGTTTGCGTTTGCAATAAAATATTAATATAATATTTTCTCATTTTTTATTCTGAGCCACGCTCCCGGCCTACGTCGGTTGCCAGTACAACATCTATCAGCGTGCGGTGTGTGCTGCAAGCCATCACTCAACGTAGTCCCGATTTGAAACTAGATAACTCGGATATATTGAGATGTGCACGACTCGGATATTGCATATTACGCATTAAGGGATATCTAACTTTGTCGGGTTGTAACAAAGACTTATATGTATATTGTTTAAGGGAGGAGGTTTTATTTAATTCACCGTCATAGACATGAAAAATAGTTACCGCGCCCTTATTTCTCGAATACCAAGTTCCGAAAACATACCGGTAAACTGTGGGTTGTTCAAAAAATTACAAAAAAAGCGCAGAGGTGTTTTGATGTAAAACACCTCTGCCCTTTTTTTGAATTTTATTTTATATTATATTTGTATATAAAATATTCAAAAAGTACATATACTTGGGTTAATAACCATAAGAATCGAAGCAAGTGTCACTGCTACGATGTGACTGCTATGCTAGAGGTCCTTGGTTCGATTCTCAGGTGGAGCAAAGTGTTATTGGGATTTTCTATGAAATTCTCAGTAACAGCTCGGTGTCTGGATTTGTGCCCAGTTAAAAAGGAGGCAAGAGGCTCGCCCCCTGTAACAACTAGACTAATGACGTAGTCTGAGGAAGTTTGTTATGCTTTCGTTTAAAATCTTTATAACCAATAAACCATACGTAGACTCCTGCTTAACCCTTATTGCAGTATAAACAAAAGCTAGTTTAATAAATACTTTTTATGAGGTCATAACCAGCTCGCAGCGGCGAGTCTAGACACTGTTAATTATGTGATATTATTACTGTAAGGTTCCCATAATATTTTATCCATCACACCTGCATCCTAAAAAGTGTTAAGCAGAGATGTAAGGTTTAAAGATTTTTCAAGAGTGAGTGATAGTGCCTGCCGGCCAGATTGTGTGACGGCTTGCGGAAGATCATGCGGTGACTGGATGAGGAAAGCCGAAGATCAGAAGACTCTGTGGCGTTCCTAGAAGAAGATTACTCCTAGCATAGAGGAGTTTATGCTGATGGTGATTATGATGACGGAAGCGAATTTGTTAAAATCTTAGTGTTTCTATATACCTGTATTTATTGTCAGTATTTAACATAGCATACCATCAAGCCTATGTTGAACTAAGTTACCCCACAGTTTGCCTGGACGTTTTGGTCTGATGTTATAGCTTATGGCCTCAAAAACAAACTCTGAGAATGCGACTGAGAAATTCATATAAATACCCAATAACTTTAATTCGCTTGACCGTGTGAATCGAACCCAAGACCTCGCGCTAACGACCACCAGACTTATGAGGCAATACTTAAGAGTCCAAGAATCAACCTACTTATTGTTGCTTAATTCTTTATGAACAATTAAAATGCTAAATATCATCAAGGCTTAAGATCCAAATTTAAATTACTGCTATAATTTTAAACACTTTCTTAAACCACAACTCTCCTCAAAACAAAGAGAAAATCCACTTAATATTTTGTACTTTAAACATTTTAACTCTAAGCTTTAATTTCATATAATTTTCATAGAGTTCAACGACCCCTCTCCACGTTTGGTAAGTACCTCTTCGTAATTTGTCATCCAACCGTTTTGAATGTTCGTTTGTTTTGGTATTTTTATTCGAAATCTTTGTAATGCTCAATTCGTATTTCAAACAATGCTGACAGATCCATTATTTGATTTCGTTCGAATTTTAAAAGCTGAAGCATGTAAAATATAATTATGAATGTCGTAATGGAGTTTACATCACTAATAACTTTTTTTTTTGTCCACGGCTAGGTACGGCCCGAATAAGAGGGTTAGGCACCTGCACAGGGCATCTATTATGCCTTTAATTATAATGACGGATTTAGTATCAGTTTCGTTTTAGAAATACACATGCAGTTAAACTTTATTTAATTTTTTTGGCAAATCATTCGATTCCTATTTCACTCTGATTCCATAATAATTATTGTATGCTTCCAAAATAATTTCCATAATATTTATGGCATGCTTCCATAATAATTATGGAATTATTTTTTTAATACGTTCGCCAAAAAAATACTTCAATACCTAAATCTTTACCTAACTCTTTGGGGAATAAAATAATGATGGTATGTATGTTTTTTTTAAATAAAGTTTTATTATTTTTGTATATGGAATTGTTCAAAATTTATTACTGATCACTTTCGTCAGCAGTCATTTATTCCTATCAATATTCACCCCTAAATTCTATCGTCATCCACTTGTACGTCCGATTACCCATCCCTGCGGTAATTTACCACCGCTTTGGTAGCAACCCTTCCGATATAACGCGTTTCGTGACGTCATTCATCATAATTAAAATTTATTATTCCTCCTTTCTGAGCTGCGCTGTTATTAATTACGTTTAAATTATGATTTAAAGTGCTTCTCCGCGCGTGGTGATTGTTTTCTGCAACTACCCTCTTAATGAAGCGCCGAGTATACTTTGTTGTACACTCAAGGAATATAAAAAGAGGTACTTCGATTCAGAGAAGGTACACTCGACAACATGTTAAGCTTTACATTTGCCCTACAAAAAACACCAATATTGTTACGGAATCAGGTTCCAAATGGCATATGTTTAGTTTGTAAAGTGTATACAAAAACTCGAAGAAAACTTAAGCTCTACAATCAAGATCTTATCGAGGACCTACAATCATTGTATGGAACGAAGCTCTATTAAGCGGCTTAAGGTTCGGTAGAAATAGGCATACCTATAATCAAAATGCATTATGCCCCCGTTCGGACGTTCGGTTTCGTTCGGCGTAGTTCAGATATTCTTCAAGCGCTGACCGTCATAGGTACTTGTTTACATCATGTATTCGGTAATAATGTGACGTTCAGGTGACGTTCGGTTCCGTCCGGTGTAGTGCGGATAATATCGTTGGCCGCCATACTTTTTTTTTATGTGTGTCCAGCGTCGTTCCTGAAAAAAACTTTGTTTTTAAAAATAGCGTTTGAGGCAATCCAAACAGATATAATTTCATCATATAACGTAGGTGCACTAGACCTAGAAAATCTGTAGATCATACAAATATTAATCTCGAACCTATAACCACTGGATCAATCGAGCTATCAATGTGTCTTCAATAATGGAACTTAGTTATAATGTCATACGTATACCCACTCATTCACAAAGGAATGATACCTACCTTCATATAAGATATCCCTCCATGGCATTCTCCTCGGTCGCGTGTCTATTATACAGAGCGACTCACGTAACAGGGTAGGTAATATTTCGTAAACCACTCAAACTTCCCTAACAATGCCACCATGAATACCTGAGAACGGACGTACAAATCCCCATTGATTTCACACTCACTCCCACCAATTTTTTATTCCCTCTGACAACTCTGCCAGAAAGCTCGACTTCATCATTAACCGTGATTCAAGCGATTTCAGACTCAGTTTTTAATTCGTTAAGGTATATTCTCAAATGGATGTATGTTATAAATCTCAGGTGTTTACGGTGAAAAGAAATGATAATGAACTCCTTTCAGTATCCTGTATAGATGTCGTCTCTTTAGAAGTTGAATAGTGTGAATTAAAACTGTTTTAATGTACTGTGGCTTTTTCGATGTATGTATATGCATTTTGCACTGAACGCAAGTTTTGCTAAGGGGGTTCTATATATAGCGTAGTTAAGAACTATGAATTATATAAACTTATGTATCTTCTTCTTCTTTTTCTATTGGTGCCTCTCCAATCACTAAAGGTTAGCCATCAAATCTGTATATTTCTCTTTATCATTGGCGAGGTGGAAGATACGTATATGTATATTTTTATAATCGTAGAGGACCTGTTTCTGTAAATTGAATATGTTAAAAAGACAATTGGATTAAAGTATATATACGATACGGTACTCGAAAAAATTAACCAGAATTTGTATATTTGCAATAGTTGGTACAAAAACTAGTGAATAGATTTAGATTTATATGCACCCACCTTAAACACTGGGCTACGCCTTATTTCAATAATTGAAATAGATCTTGAAATATAGCTTGACCTCTCTATTTTATGCAGACGCATAGAAAGCAGATATCATCACAGTTGGTTTCTAATTAAATTCTTTCTTTTCGTCCACAAGACCGAAGCCGTAGGCAAAACTGTTGTTTTGTTACAGCAGTTATTTTTGTTATATATATAATATTTATGACAAAAATAAATGAACACAAAGATTATAATGAATCCTTTTGTATAAACTTGGGATGCAAATCGATTCGGAGGAGCGCGTGACAATGCCGACAGACAATGGTATAATGCCTGCACTTAAAATTAGCGCGCTATTGAAGCCACATAACATAACATACCATCACGGCTGTGCTCCCTGAAGGGTTAGGCAGAGGTGTACTTAATGTAAGGTGGCCAGCACATCAAGTTACCATAAAATGTCAAATTTTCTCAGTTGTTTTTTAACTTTATCTTCAAAAATTTTCGTTCGATTCCCAGGTCCAGTAAAGTGTTATTGAGTTTTTCTTTGCAATTTATAGGCTCCCTATTATATGGGACCTAAACATGCCGGCGAAGCGTGGGTAGGTATACATTAGTACACCTCTGTCTAATCCTTTGGGGAATACAGGCTTGTGGGTATGTTTATATTTTTATGTTTATGTTTCCTTGTTGATGTCCCGATTTTAATGGAACGATAACACGATTGGTATTAACATCGCTACATGATCAGTCAGCCAGATCTGACGCACGTCATATTGTCAACGATCAATTACAATAAATGAAACGGAATGGAATCACTAATAAATGGTACCTATTGTGTATTCTTTGAAACGTATATAACAATCAAACGTATTTTGAATGCTGTTTGTATTTCTACATCATACCATCACGCCTATTATCCCTGACGGGTTAGGTACAGGTGTACAAATATACACCCACATTTCACCTGTTTAGGTTCCATGTAATAGGGGGCGATCCTATTGCCATTAACCGGGCACAAATCCAGACACCAAGCTGCAACTGAGAATTTCATAGAAAAACCAAATAACTCTTTCCTCGACCTGGGGATTGAACCCAGGACCTCTAGCGTAGCAGTCACTCTTAGGACCACTATACTAATGAGGCAGTCAGAAAGGGTATAACGTATGCTTATTGGTATCTTTGACAGCTGAAATCGACTCAAACATGAGACAAAGAAACAAAACAAAACAAAATCTGTTCTATTCCACAAGAAATCCCGAAAAATCCGCCAAGTAGCACATTACCATACAAAGGGAAGGTTTTGTTTACTGCCACATGACGACATAAATCTTGTTGGGCCGACAGACCAGGTGCTCCCCTCACACTGAATACAAATGATAATGAGCACGAATCCCTGGACGAGGCCGGGTGACAAGCTTGTTTACGTGGTACTGTAGAACGATACATACATCACTTTGAAGTTAGAGAAAAAGATGAATGAAAATTTAAGTGCAAAAATCCGACTACGCAACAAATAAGCAAACTTCTCCCTCTGGACCGCATCCAACGGAGACTCGAATCGTCGACTATCAAGATATTTCAACACAGGTAGACCCCCCATGTTATGTCATACCCCTTTCATTTTGAGAGGAGACCCTTGCTCTGCAGTGGGACAGTAAATGGACTATGCTTGATACGGAAATGAAACCACGACCCTCGGTAGTAGGCAGTCTCGCAGTCGCTACGCCAAACAAACCTTCCATAATCCAATACACTCAGATCAAATAAAAAGTTAAGATGGAACTTTGCGAACAAAGAAGTGAGGCCGGCTATAACTACGTCTTGCCGTGTACAACACACAATTACACGCACAGACGTATACCGAAAGTATGCCTTGTCTTGTCAGTCGAGCTATCGAGCTATTGAAAGCTCGACTGACAAGATTAGGCGTAGTTAACAAATGCATGTGTGCGTGTAATTGTGTGTTGTACACGGCAAGGCGTACTTTTAGCCGGCCTCACTTCTTTGTTCGCAAAGTTCCATCTTAACTTTTTATTTGATCTGAGCCAATACATTAACTTGCACTCACATCTCATGTCTTGTCAGTAAAACATGTATGTTAACGCAATCTATATCATCTCGAAAACATTAATTTAATGTCACATGAACTACAAACACGAAAACAATAGTCAATAAATAACTATATGACAGACAAACGCACAGGTAAGTCTGGGAAGCGGAAAACAATTTTATCAATACAACTAACTTAACCTTCTTTACCCTTATATCTAAAGAGATAAAGGTGATAATCGATTGGCGCATACGCAGGAAATAATGAAGTTTGTTTAGAGGTACGTAAGCCGCTTTTGATTTGTGGGCAAGAATGACACAGCGTTGTTTATGATTTCCTTAGGAATAAAGAATAATGTTTTCCACTGTGAAATGTTAAAGATTTTTATGTTGGTTTGTTTGCGTCTTTGTTGGGAGCTACCTGTTCCAAGTTACTACGAGCTGGTATATAATATTATGTCATAAGTACCTATACTTATGACTGCATCACTGGCTAAATGTTTCATTTATAGCACTGCGAAGCTTGAGGTTTTATATTCGATTCGCAGGACGGACAGTGTTAATGGCATTTATGACACAGTTTTTTAATATCAACACGTGCTTGGGATATTTAGTCGGATTTAACAGGCGTCAGATTTTACTATGAACATGTCGCCAACAATCTGAGGTATACATCAGTACTACCTACAGTGTTGCCAAACCGTTTGAGCATCTATTACACGGGACCTAAACATACCGCCGAAGTGAAGTTGTAAAAAGTACACCTCCACCTAACCCTTCGGAGAATACAGGCATGATGATATGGCGTCTCTGGTCGAAAACCCCGTTTCAACGTAAGGTTATTTAGTATAGAAATGACAATTTACATGTACGTAGTAAGTACTATTAATTATTCTGTGACAATAGTATGAATTAATATTTGCTTACGTAAACGTTCATTAGTATCCTCATTCCTCACACACTCCAAGTTGGCTACATATTATTTGATGTTGTATGAGTAATAGAATAGTCTAATTCTAAATTATGCGCCCCACAACTTTACATCTGACACTTTATAGGTAGGTAAATTTGAAGCGGCGGTAGCCTAATGGCTAGGGCGTCGGACTTGCGATCATGTGGTTGCCGGTTCGAACCCCACCCATTGCACTACCGACGTGAACCCACTGGTAACACAAGCATATTTAGCTTAGCACGACGGGTTAACAAGAATACTAGTAATGTGTGACCCACATTGCTAGTAAGCTTTTTTTTTTAAAAAAAAAATCGTCTTTCGGTCTTGATAGACGGTCCCGGTTGTCATACGCACACCTATGACAATCGTTACAGGTATTCAGAAGCCCAAAAAGTCTGAACACCAGTCTATCCTCCAAATATCGGTGTTGCCAAGAAATTAGGTTGCGGAGGTTTTACCCAAAAAAAAATCTAAAAAAAGTACCTACTACCTAACCCCGATTTTATAACTCCCAGCTTTCCATAAACTCCGATCCAATCACGCGTTATTCCAAATTCAAAACAAAACAAAACTTCATAAATAAATGTATAACGTTACAAAAGAAGAAACAATGATTTGGGTCAAACTGGGTCAGCAACAAAATGGATCGGCTCGTGACAAACGATCAAACAATCGGTGACTGTGGATGGAATGGAATAGAACAACTAATTAGTGGGTATTGTGCGAGTTAACAGACTGACCGTTGGACTGGTAATTGTTGGGATTTTATTTGTTCAAGAATCCATTGAACTTAATTATGAAAAGAGTCTCATTCTGGTTTCTAACACTTACGCGAATATTAGACATTGAAATAAAACTACTTTTTACGGATTTTATCGCGTTATATTGATATTTTTAAATTCCCGACGTTTCGGATCCTTTACAGCATCCATGGTCACGGGTGGACTGAGGTGTTGATAATTTTAAAAAGAAGTTTTATTTCAAGAGTCTCATTATTCTAGTGGTCCTAAGCGCGCCTGCTACGCTAGAGGTCTTTCGATCATGTAATAGGGGGCGAGCCTATTGCCAATAACCCGTTACAAATCCAGACTCCGAGCTGCTACAAAGAGTTTCATAGAAAAACTCAATAACACTTTCTCGACTTGGGAAACGAACCCAGGACCTCTAGCGTAGCAGTCGCGTTTCGGACCTGTAGACTTAAGACGCAGTAAAAATTTAACTTACCTATTGAAATTTTGAATAATCATAATTCTATTGATTGTTCTGCTGCATAATTGTATGGATTGTTTTTCTGCCTCATTAGTCTCGTGGTCCTAAGCGCGACTGTTACTCTAGAGGTTTAGGGTTCCATTACTGTTAATGGATGTCAAGCAAATTGTTATAGGGTTTTTTCTATGAAACTCTTAGTAGAAGCTCAGAGTTTGGATATGTCTTTTTTTTAAAAAAAAGCTTACTAGCAATGTGGGTCACACATTACTAGTATTCTTGTTAACCCCTCGTGCTAAGCTAAATGCTTGTGTTACGAGTGGGTTCACGTCGCTAGTGCAATGGGTGGGGTTCGAACAGGCAACCATATGATCGCAAGTCCGACGCCCTATCCATTAGGCTACCGCCGCTTCATATGTGCCCGGAAATAGCAATATACTCGCCCCCTATTATACAGGACCTAAATATACCGGCGAACTGTTTCTAAACATTAAATACACCTATGCCTAACCCTTCGGTGAATACAGGCGTGATGATATGATATATAAATTATGAATACAATATTATCTAGATCCTACCATTATATACGTCAAGACAACAATAACACAATGACATAACCGCAATACTAAAAAAAAAAAAAAAAATTACACACACACACACAACCTCCCCATACACGCAACCACTTCTCATACTACACACTCACGCAGCACACACTCAACTGTGCTCTCATCCTGATACTAACAATACTAATAAAAAAATAATATATATATAATCTTTATGCCAAAATGTTAACATTACCTAATTGCATAACGTTTGTACGAGTACACAACATAAATTGTTAAATTTAAATGGAGGAGTCCTGGTGACCTGAAATACAGGCCTTGAGCCTAGTTTAGGCACCAATCTCCCACAATATAATGTCCAACCTATATGTCACTGTAGAAATAAGGCTAAGGCTAACTACATATACATAAATGTATATTATTCCATCCACCTGCCATCTCATATCAGTGTTCCCCCGTCTTATATTTGATAAGGGGTTAGCCCAAAATTAATCAGGCCCACGTCTGGGCTACATTACAGTAACCCAATTATACAGGCCGCTTTGAAATACGTCACTAACATTCAATGGTTGTCAGAAACACGGACGGCTGAAGTAGGTAGGCATTGTGCATGAATTAGATTTTGAACGACGAGCATTCTATTTGAACGGTGAGCCAATGCGGCGTAAAGGTTGTCGAAGGTTTTTTGTTCGATGAATATAATTGATGCTTAGAATGGAATAGAATATTATTTATTTGCACAAAATGTAGGTAATCGGTAGGTCTTATGCAAAATTTTGCTTATTATTCCTAAACTAAATTGCTTCTTATCAGCAAGAAATTTTGTGGCAGAGTTTGGCACTTTTCAACAAGTACATAACATCATACCATCACGCCTGTATTCCCCGAAGGGTTAGGCAGAGGTGTACTTAATGTACACCCACAGTTCGCCGGTATGTTTTTATGTCCCATGTAATACGGGGCAAGCCTATTGCCATTCACCGGGCACAAATCCAGACTCTGAGCTGCTACTGAGAATTTCATAGAAAAACCCAATAACACTTTGCTTGACCTGGGGATCGAACCCAAGACTTCTAGCGTAGCAATCGCGATTGGGACCACTAGACCAACGAGGCAGTTTTCAACAAGTAGGTAGTTTCGTAAAAATATATTCCTACCTGTATGGGTTTCTCTCTGATTATATTTTATTATACACCAGCGACCGCGCGAAGCCGGGTGGGTCTTTTCTATATAGACCTATCAAAAGTTACATTGTTTTGTTAAAGGTATCTTAAAGCGATGAGGCGGCGTTTTCAATGGAAGCTCCCAGATGGCTTGACTTTATCCGAGATTTTCATTATTACATTTCATCCAATTTACACAAAACCTTAACAAATTATACACGTAAACCTTCTTCATAAAACACTGTATATTAGTGAAAACTGCATGAAAGTCTATTCTATTTTCAGTAGATTTTGAGTATATCGCGAACAAATTTAGACAGGCAGTGGGGGGACTTTTTTTATAATATGTATTTTTTTTATAATAAGAGGTATCACGCAGAATGTGCTTTTTCAATAACGCAGTTTTATAAGTGCATTATTAAAAAAGCGCGTGCAAGCGCACACGGGTGAACGCGTGCAGCAAATTTTAATATTGAGATCCCATCCTTAGAGTTCATATAAAACTATATAGGTATAAGGGCAGAACGGGAAAATATTTAAATAGGTAAATAAAATTGACGTGTCTATTTGTAATGTGAAAATAACAGTTTTTCATTAAAGTAATGTCAAAGAATAAAATAAAAAAAAAACATTTTTAAATTTCGTGAAATTGTAGAAAAATCCTAAATATCACTTTGCTCTATCTTTGAATCGAATTCAGGACTCCTTACTAAACACAAAACTGGTTACCAAACATTATTTCAGAATTATCCTACTCACACCGTACTCACAAAACCCACAAACAAACATGTATGTTTACACAACTATTATCGTTTCACAAACAGCATATTCGAGGCTTTCTCATAATTCATATCAGTCACTTACCCCACAACGCACTATTGCTCCCTTCCGCAATATTATTGCATTAGGTTGCGCCCCTCAAATTGCCCGTAGATAACACCCCCTACGTATTTGTAACAGGATTTGCATTTCTTATCTGTGACGTATTTCGTGACGTGTAACTTAAATATGCAAAGGCTATATGTTTTTGTATATCAAAACATTGTTTGCTTAAACATTGAATACTGAATTGTAAGCAGGTCGTAGTTATTGTAGCAGATAGAAGATTAAATTGTAAATTTTGAAAGAATGCTCTACTGACAGTACTCTAGAAAGAAAGAAATAAATAATTTTGAAGTGAAGAAATTTGTGTATCTGCTACGATAACGACGTTTAAGCAAAAGTTTTGTTAGTCAGTTGTATGCATTATACTTAAGTTGAAGTCGCGATTCCTATAATTTACAAAAACCAAAAAAAAAACGTTTGTGGCCAAGGCGAGACGATTCTCGTTAAATAAATAAAATAACAGACAAACAAGGCAGATTAGCTTTCTTCTAGTTCAAAACTATCACTTTATAAAAATATAATATATAATAAAACCCGTGGCTAAGTTTTAATACAAAAGTACGATTTACTCGTAAGTGAACTTACGAGTAAATCGTACTTTACGTGTACTAATTTGACACGGACAAAGTCACTGGAATAAGTGAAGCTGGAGTCACGTTTTTGAAGCTCACGAATAAAATAAGGGTTATTATGAAAGGAAATAAGATTATCTTACGTTCACTTGCAATAATTTATCAGTTTCCTATACAGGGGGATGACGTATACGGTATTCTTTTTCCTTATGCGAAGCGCAAAATATAAAATGACGTACATGACAGGTACCGACAATATTTTTATTAGGGGCAGTCTTTTCTATGCCATAAATCTATTCTATAACAATTCAACAAACTTACAAGTCAAGCCTAGTTTGTCAAAAAGGTTTTGTTTGGTGGCCAGGACATCAAGTAACCACAAAATGTAAAATTTTCTCAGTTGATTTTGATCTTAATCATGAACATTTTAAGGTTTGAAATCATTTGGAAATTTGACAGTTTTATATAACCTGATGTACTAGCGACTGTACATTATATTGAAAACGTATTTGGAATGCATTACGTAAAGTATGTTTAAAATTATTAAGGAAACTAACTTGTCACAAATTAGCGATGCGCGCGCATCAGCTTTCTTTTTTAGGGCCATAACTAATAAAGTAAATTAATATTATTATGTTTGTGTTTTTTTTGTATGAGTGGTTGTAATTTATGGTCAAAATTAATTAAATTAAAGTATTAAATGTTTATTTATTACATTTTATCTTCCAAAGTTAATTTTATTCATAAAATGTTGACCACTTTTCTTACATAAAAACTCTTTGCTAAGATTTAAAAAAGTACCGTTCGTTTTAGACGGAGCATCTTGATAAACCGTGCGTTTTACATTACAATAACGCACAAGTACGTAATGAGATACATTACGATATTGAAATTGGTGAAATAAGAGACCCTTTACGAGCAAAATATGTGTTATAAATTATATTACAAACGTTCCTTCATACAAATGCTATCGTCTGATCAATTTTATAACTTCCTTCAATTATTGGATTTAAAGAACCGGGAGACGTGATTAATTTGTATTGCATCGATGCTCCTTCCTTTTAGTAATCGATACTACAACGAACGGACGAGCAGATAACGATCCTTCCAGCAGTCGGCTTTCTTAATTAATTCCAATAAAAGTACTTAGCGAACTAACATTGATTCGTCCTTTCTGTACTGTGGCCATAATTTTGGTCAGAGCAGGCTAAAATATAGAAAATGCCGTATTACATGTAGATGTAGTTACGACATTAAATGAAACGGTAGCGTATACAAATCGAATAAGTCATTTAAAATAGGGAAGGCCCAAAATATTTTTATCTTTTTCATACGAATTAAATTGATAACTATTTTCAATCTAGTATGGTAAGATTTTTCTTTATTGTTACTTACGAGCCACTTGGTGATAAAAAAGGCACTAAACAAAAAGAAGAAAAAACGAAAATGACACATGCGACGTATAAATTGCAACATCAAATTGTGTGATTCATCTCCGCACAAAATAGGGGAGTATGTACACATGACATTGGTGTATTTTACTCTAAATTTTTTTGAGTCATGCCTACTAGCTCAATATCTTTGGACACCTGAAGTTTAACGTTATATTCCATTTTATTAAACAAATTATATTTTTAATTATCTTTATTATTTTGCACCTATTTCACCACAATTTTATTCTAGTTATTTGTTTATGTAATTATTTCATACACAATTTTTGTAGCAAAATCTCAAAACCGATGGCCTACGAAATTTTAAAATTATGTGCACCCTACCAAGTCCAGGCCATTTCTGCGAAGTTTTGTCATGTATCTCCGCAGCGGAAGTTTTCATTCTGGGCCCAAGCCATGAATAACGTTCGACGTTCGATCGGCCACAGGAAACAGCTTCCGGTTCTGTATCGCCCCTTATCTTTTTGCATTCAACACCGGCGAACTTTTGATCGTCGCAAAATTTTAAAACTCCTCGTGGTCGTTTTTGACCATTTAGTTTTATTTATTGTGTAGGTATATTGAGGAGTTCAATCAGAGACGCAGTGTAAGTTTAATATACACTGACGCCTTTTTTCCACAAGGGTAGGCAGAAACTATAGACTGCCACTTACTACGACTCTTGCATATCTCTTTCGCTTCTTCCACATTCATACATCTTTTCATACACACGGTGTACGTTCTTCTAGGGCAACCTCTCCCGAAGCTGCCACTGACATTCGCCCTATAAATTCCATTCGTTAATCGTATTTCATTCATTCTCTCTACTTCTCAACATGCCCAAACGATATATATCTATTTATTTGCATAAATATATTTCCCAAAGTATTATTTTTTCTACAAATTAGTATAATTTGAGTTTTTCATACTAGCGCCGGTTTCACAAGTGTGCATTTTAGATACTAATGTGGTGTCAGTGATTATTGATATTAACTTACAAACCTGCCTCTTGAAACACTCTTTCTATTGATGAAAACTGTTAGTTTAATAGATCTAAGCGTGCAAAGGGATAGACGGCAGAAAGTGACTTTAATTCCACGTTCAATCAAGTTAGAATTCTGAATAAATAAATAGAATCTAAATATCCAAACATTGGTCAAGTAGGTATCTGTCTTCATAAATATCATACATACATATTACATACTGTATTCCTCGAAGGGTTAGGCAGAGGTGTACTAATGTACACCCACATTTCACCGGTATGTTTAGGTCCCATGTAATAGGGGGCGAGTCAATATCCGGGCACAAATCCTGACTCCGAGCTGCTACTGGGAATTTCATAGAAAAACCCAATAACACTTTGCTCGACATGGGGATCGAACCCAGGTTCTCTAGCGTAGCAGTCGCTTTCACTGCTCAAGCATCTATCTAGGTATATAATAACCAATCTTTATGTATAATGACCCTTATGCTTGACGTATTTCAATTCCATTTGTCCATTAATCACATTTTCTTTTTAAGACTCTCCTCAAAACAAAAGCTAACCCTTTGCAAATCTAATTTATTCACAATTCCAACCGACGAGACATTCGATACAGGGGACCTTTTGTAAAACTGTGACACTGGTGCTAACGTAGGAAATTAAAGATTCTATCTGCGTAACGAACTCTTCTTGGAATAGTATTAAACAGAACAAAACTTGGTTAAGATATCTACAGTTGAATATCAACCGCATTTCCCGGCAGTAAAGTTGGAAGTTGAGTGTGTTACGTTAAATTGTTTGAATACTTTTGCTAGTAAAAACTTGAACAGAGCTATTAGTGCTGCCCACTCACCTAGATTATGGCTTTATTTCCTGATGGGTAATGGTATAGTGCTTTTTTGAAAGGCTATAATTTGTATCACATATAAATTATCTATTACATTATGAATATGTAGGATCAGGAGTGAAAAATATTAAGACCTCGTGGAAAACAAAAGCTCAGAAAAAACCGTACAGTGACACATACAGTGGTCGTCATCTTTCACACACCATAAACTTATCTAGAGCAACATCCACGTAGCTTTAATTTTCATTTTTCCCTTTTTATTTTACCATAGACACAACCTATAACGTAGGATAGATTAAGTTATGTATATATATATTCTAAATAACAAATAATATAAATTTGTGGTCTAAAAGTACGTATTCCGGTATTTGACTTCATCATCATCATTAACAATTACTTATTTAATGGCTTTCATCAAGAGAGTTTTGACTACTTCACCACGTAGTACTTACTCGTAGGTGAAAAACGCAGGTGAAAAAACAGTCCCTCCAGCATGCAGGTTTCCCCCTAAGTCTCCTTCACCATTTAGGCGAATGTCAATTGCACAGGCCATTTTTAAAACAAATTAATAAATGATTACCTTATCGCAGACATTTTCATCTTCACCTACCTTTAATAATGATGTCTTATGAATCAGAAACTGATTTCGAAGTCACTGAGATAAAGAGACGCACTTCAGAACAGTCTAACTAAATTGACGCTATCTATTACTTATCTAGACTTCACGCTCTATTAGCTTTGCGAGATGAGCAGAGTTTCAGGCCGTATCAATGTAATATTGATGCGAGCTGTGTTCAAATGTTCATAAAGTAGATAATCAATTTCAATTATTTTAATAGCATTGAGATTATTGGCAATTATTTTAATGTGATATTAAATTAAATGGGAGTGCCATTCCGGTTATTTCATATGGGTCTAGTCTATAAGTACTTAAAAAAATTACATATTATTAAAAGAATATGGTGAGCTGGTATGTAGTAGCAGGTATGTATTCACTTGAATACATGCTTTAGAAATGGGTTCTTAATGAAGTATGTGCGGTGTACCTTGGAATGATAAATTGAGAAATAGTGTGAGAAGGCAAAGTTGCGGTTTAAAAGACGGTATCCACTGTGTGTATGACAAGATGTATGAATGCGGACGAATCAAAATAAGTATGCAGGAAACGTAGCAACGGACGTTCTGCTGTTTCTGCCTACCCCTATGGGAAAAAAGCTGTGTGTCTTGTATCTATCTACTTCATACTTAAATGAGGGTAAAATATAACCCCATTTAACCTTTTCCCACACAGAAATTTGTATAGACGTATGCATGAACTTTTCATATTAAAAACGCCAACAAATTTTCCTAAGCAGGAAAAAAAAGTAACAAAAATACGTAACATTTTATTCCTCGGAGTGAAAAGCCTATTAAAAGTTGGAAGGTTAATGTTGTGTTAGAATGGGGCAATTATCCCTTACAAATGAAGATACTTTTTTTTAAAGCGCGGCAGTTTCGTTTTAAGGCCTATTCAGATATAAGCGGAATTCCCTTCCGCTCTGGGTAGTGAAAAACCGAGCGGTATTCAACCGGATATTTATATGAATTCCATGGTCTTTCTTTAAAAGGCCTTTTCAGATATTGCCCTACAATATAACTCGCAATTTATGTATTTACTACTTCTATATCTGGAATTTAAAAGAGACCATGATTCTCTGAGTTCCTTCAGAGTTCTTTGTTTTGTGGTCGTATGTTCGGAAATGTCGGTTCCATCTAGTTAAAAAACAAAACATTGGCTAATCGTTTTACTGAAATAAATATAATTTAGAGCAAAACTAGAATACCCATCGAAACTACTATCATTTAAATATCTCTATGGAAACAGGTTCTACTGGGTGGCGTGTTAAACGGGCGGATATCAAGTTTCCCTACCTACAGCAGCGGTAGCGATATCCATTTAAGTTAGAGAGCTAGCAATACTGCATACTCAGTCGGTTTTCAGTATCCGCAGCGGTAGCGAATATAACATACAAGTGAATAGGCCTTTATAAGAAAAAGTATAATTCACCATTTGGGTTACTTTTTATAATAGACACCTGCATTAACAACAAAACATGTGTTGCAGGGAACAAAGTATACCCAGACTCAAAATAAATATCCGTGGAAAATATTTGCTATGGCAGGGCTTTAGTAGCAGTGTCTCGCTGGTATGTCTACATACCCCCTTATTTTTATCACATTTTTTGTTTCTGTCCATCCAAAGGTTGTCTGGAAGATATCGCTTTTAGCGATAAGACCGCCATTGTACCCTTAGCTTAAGCATTTCCTTATTAATATTGCTTCTTATTAATGGTGTACAATAAAGATTATTCTATTCTATTCTATTCTATACTCGCATAAATAGGTCGGCATGACCGGGGAAGTACAACCCTACCACAGAATATCAACGTCCAGTAGCAGTGTGAAATGTATATAAGTACTGTTGCGTTTCGTACGGTGAGTGTGAAACGCTTGAGGCCCAATTCCTCCCTCAGTCCCTTCCTTCTACTTTTCTCCTTACCCTCCCTTTTCCTTAAATAGGTTCGGCTATGTATTTGCAAATCCTTTGGTATTGCAGATGTTCATGGGCGGCGAGGCCTACTTACCATAAGGCTTGCCTGCGAGTCGCGTTCCTGCGTTTTCCGAGTTATCCCTTAAAAAAAGGGATTCATACTCATGACACGCGGCGCAACGTTAATAGCGAGGTGATCACCTTAACCGCTACGCCATCATGCGATTTATGGACCAATGTGATTTGGTGGAACAAGGGATTACCAATATACAACCCAACGAGCGATAGGCTAGTTCAAGAATAAAATAATAGGTCTAGTACTTTTATGCGCGAATGTACCCATGCGCAAACACACTCCCTCCACGTACTTCTAGCGTTCTTTTTACGTGACGCGACCTATAACAAAAGCAATTCTTTTAAACTAAGAGTGTAGTAAATAACTATATTGTTCCATTTTAGTTTATTTGGTTTTTGGTTTTGACTGGTTGTCAGGCTATTAAGGCTTCTGTATACCACTAACAATTGTCATCGTTGTTCGTATGACAATCGGGAACGACGGCTTAAGAATGGCTCTAGATGTGTTAAGAATGGTCACCCATCCACAGACTGACCTTGACAGGCGTAACTTAACTTTATAGATTGGTTGAGTACCACAACTATAGCTTAGCCACGAGTGTTTAAATGACCGACTTATCCTGGTTCCATTGACCACGTATGTGGTTGTCGTCGGAATATTATCAGGAAGAGGGCTCAAATACACTGCAACCTAGTTCTAAATCGGCTTTATTTTAATAAAGGCTCTGTTGTGGTAGGGCCACGCTGTTCGCAGCATGAATGGGCCGGCTTGACCGGGGAAGTACCACACTCTCGCAGAAGACCGACGTCCGAGTAGTAGCGTTTCGTTACTGCGCTTCGTTCGGTGAGCGAGAGGGCCGGAGGCCCAATTCCTCCCCCAATCCCCTTCCTTCTCCTTTTCTCCTTCCCCTCCCTTTCCCTAAATAGGCTCGGCAACGCATCTGCAACTCCTTTGGTTTTGCAGATGTCCATGGGCGGCGATGACTACTTACCATCAGGTAGCTCGCCTGATCGTTTGCCGAGTTATCTAATAAAAAAAAAAATTGTACAATGTAACTAATACAAGAGAGCACGCGCTCGTTCACTGTTCAGGCACAGAAAGGGAAGAATCAGTACTGCTACTACTTAAAGTGATATTATAATTTGTTGGTGTTGCCAACAACGAGCCCATCGAGTTGATTGTTTAAAATACAGAACACGTTTCTTGCAAAGGTCCAGGGCAACTGCCTTGAGTTCTTTGCGCCCTTTGGGATCGTACATTGCACGATTGCTAAGGAATCTCAATTAGATACTGAGTACCTACTAACGATGAAAAAGTGGGGTTGAAAAATTGTGTTGTACACGCGGCTACAGTTCAACCTATACAAAACCAGTTTAAGCTGACCTCGCATTGTTTAGGTTTCCCATTTAATAAGAGGCCAGCGTAAACTGGATTTGTATTGCTTGATGTGTAGCTGTGCGTACCAAAAATAGTTATACCACTAAAATATGCTTCTCAGACTCCAAAGCGCGAGAGAGGTAGAGGTCCTGGATTCAATTCCCAGGTCCATCAAAGTATTATAGAGTTTATCTATGAAATTCTCAGTAGCAGCTCAGTGTCTGGATTTGTGCCCGGTTAATGGCAATAGGCTCGCCCCCTATTACATGGGACCTAAACATACCGACGAAGTGCGGGTGTACATTACACCTCTGCCTAACACTTCAGGGAATACAGGCGTGATGGTATGTTATGTTATAAAACATGCTTCTGCACAAGTCCTCTAGCTTAACAGTCATACTTGAGACCACTAGTTTAACGAGGCCGTTTATTTCTCGATGAAAACACTTCGACCCAAACCATAAGAACGTTTGCAACTGAAAAATGCACTTTCAAACTCACAAAGTCAAGAGATTGACCTATTTAAAGCCGCCATCTTTCTATCTGAGGGCGGCTGCAATTAAAATAAAACAACTGTCTCTTATTCAAGATGTTTTATTATTGAAATCAGAATAATTTACATTGTAAAAAATACACATACTCCGAGTATTACGCTAAGGTTAACACTTTTAGCTATTTTACAGTTTAACTATAACTTCTTTAATAACTAGAGGTTTTTGACATTTTCTTCTTTGCCTTAATAAGATCTATTCACACATTTGTATTACATAAGAGGCCGTACCACAACGTATTATTGCGATAGAGAGAGAGGGACGCCGCTACACACAGTAAGTAGCTCCATCCCTTTCTCACAAACTTAAAACTATTGCGTTAATATGTTAGTATGGCCTCAGAATATAGCAGGTTACCTATTCATTAATAGAGGTCAAATGAATTCAAAAGGGTTACATAGATTTTGGGATCATTTTCGTACTACTTAGATTCCTATTTGATTAGATTTCTTTTCTTGTCAAGCTGAAATAGAACTTAGACGAAGTGATTAGTTTTCTATTGGAAAAAAGTAGTAGGTTACAATTTTTCGTGATGTCTTGTCTATCAAATACAGTCACCAGCATTTATATGTACACATTCAGTGAAATTCAACAACGAATTTCTCTGAAACTATTTATTTAAAATATGAGATGTTAAATAGAATACTATTACGGTTTCGACATTTGAATAAATACTCTAAAAGAAAATTGCTTTTAAATTTCAGTAACTGTATACATATTATTGCTCTTGACTGTACATATCTGATACCAAATCAAACGGTAAACCACAAATTATATGCAGTGAGTACCCTGCTTAATGTTAGATTTTTAAATGATTGAGCAGCATACATTAAAAATAATTGTAGTTTTATTCAACACAGGATATAGAGTTAGTCAAGAAGTGTCATGTGTGAATCGATCTTTGAATTCTTTGTCAGTTCAAAATTAATTCTAAGTTAGATCTTTGGCATTTAAAGCAAATTGCTAAAGAGTATCTAAATGCGAACCACTCCAATTTAGGTCTTATAAAAAATCGCGTCTCGAAAGCGCAGCGGTTTTAATTTATGTACATGGATTCATTTTTTTTAGTTTTGGAATCGCTTCTTTTAATGGCACTATGCAACATCTACCAAGCACTGTATTTCCAATTTTATTATATTAAAAAAAAATATAATCTCAAATAAAATTCATAGTCTCACAGAAGGCTTTGTGATCATTTATCTATTAAACTTACCTAAGTACAGACTTACTTTAATACTATTTCACTGATAAAAATAAACAAACTTCTCTTCTGAGAATCTATTATGGAGAAGGGTATTCATTTTTATTATTCATTAAAAAATTTACACTTATTTTTATGAAAAAAATAAAAGCTGCATCTTTGGATCCATTTAACACTAAAATAATCGCTACACTTTTATTGAATTACTGTCACAAAGTTAAACACTTAAGTAAACGATATGTATTTTTTCTATTATTAACTCCCAAAGTATTGTCAGGGATCTACGAGTAGATACTTATTAAAAACGGTTATGGAAAATTGTTAATAAATAAAAATTATAAATATAAGTATTCTCTTTTTATTTTCATTAGCATAAGACACGACATCATTTTGTACTAGAGCAAAAATCTGTTAAGTATAAATATATCTTTTAAATAAAATATTTTGTAAAATGATTTAAGAGATTGGAAAGCATCATCCTAACGTATTCTGGAAGAATTGTTTTTTTTTTTATTTTAGTTCCGCAAAAGCATTTTTTTTCAATCAATCAGTTACAATGTAACGCCAAGTGACTTTTCTTATCCTAAATCTTATAATTGACCAACAAACAAAATTTAAAGAAGCTTCATTAAGTACAGCGTTAATGAACCGAATACTATCTTTTATTTTCCAACACTGACAGTCATCTCTTACTATTTTTATTTTATACAATATTTCTATTATATTTTTACACGCCATTTTACATCCAAAATAAATCAAGTGCGAAATTTAACTAAATGGAATCGAAACAAAATTATACTTGGACGGACAGACACAGATGCTAAATAATAAACAGTCATAAGGAAAGTTTAAATAATTATGAATTAGAATATGGCTACTAATAGAGAATTGTGCCTTGTTGATAACACGGTCCCATGCTTTGGAGCCAATCCAAATTTGAAGTAGCAAAGTGTCAAGAAGACATTAAGAGGCTTACATAGATCAAAAGATTTGAAACCAAAATAAATAAAGCTACAGTTTGTTCAAAATAAGTAAGCCGATCGGAAGTAGTCTGCAAGTCGCTGCGCAGCAGTCATTTTTACGACAAAATCAGTAGCGCGCATGCGTGGTAATGGCGCGAGGGGCGGGGTCAGCGCCTCTTCGCTGTTTCACTCAATCTTTAGTGTTTGATGTATAATTCTGTCTCGCTCCCCCAGTGCAAGTACACAGTCAGTGCCAAAAGTGCTACGCGTTGTTTTTATTTCAATGTTATTGTTGTTTAGTTCTTCGATATTGTTTTTGTTATTTCTCATTGCTAATGTATTATTGTGGTTTGTACTTGTTTCTTTTTGCTGAAAAATGCCAAAACGCAACACTGTTTTGCAAATCTGTGGACTATTTAAAATTTAAATGTCAATTTAATATTTTTTTGAAAATTCAATTATGGATTTTATCAATGAAGCAATCCAGCAATATTACACGTAATTTTAGCATATTATTTATCTTATTTTCGAAATTATTTGAATACGTTTCCGAACGCTAACACTTTATTACGCGACTGTAACTGCGCGGGCCCAGAAAACGGCTAACTTCCGATCGGCTTACTTATTTCGAACAAACTGTACTTCGGTATTTAAAAAGAAACTCCAATGCATGGAATGACGAAAATAATTCATTTTAAATTCGAAAAAAGAACCACTCAAATAACGAATTACGTGAGATTATTTCGCCAGTCTTCGCGCGCTTGCTGCGCCGTGCAATTGGTCGCACACCATCGCGACAGTTCGGTAGGTGGGCATGGCGCACCTCCGGGCCGCTGTCTTCGAATAATTCGGCGCGTACGCATCGCTGAGCCCACACAGCCTCCATCACTGCGACATGGGCTCCATTCTCCCCATTCCGATACCCGGCAGTCTAGCAGTCCTGTGAAATATAGATATCGTTGAAATTTTCGCAGGATTCAGCACTTACACGTGGCATCTACAGTACTATACTTTCTTGTATTATAACTTAATAGTTTTTGTATTAGTACAGTGATAGCAGTAGTAGAGTTGAAAACAAGAACATTTATTTAATAAAACAACCATTTTATCGCACAATCAATTCTTTAGAATACTAACAATATTATTGTCTGACGTAAAGTACCTATGTTAATAATGGTTGTTTACAACTAAACGACCTCCGAAAGACCTCCGACATGAACTGAAAGTGCTTATTTGGTATACGGAGACACACAGGGAACTTAATTAACACTCAACTCAATGAACACTCATGGTCGTATAAAAATATAGGATATTAAGTCAGCGACACCCATTAGGGAACGCATCGACTTGATACTTAAGGTCGACTTAAGATTCATAATATGTTCAAAACTGACCACTATAGATACTCCCATCCCATTTTCATTTATGTTACTCTCGGAGGCTTTTACGCAGACATAAAGGTCATTTGAGAACATAATTAGGTTGCTAATTGTGGCCAGAACGTTTAACTACTGCCCGTTGAGGTCACACTCTAACTCCACGATTAATACCAAACAAACTTTGTTAATAATAAACAAATTTTTGTACGTACGGCTACAATTAAGCTTTAACTGTATCAGACAATATAAGCTGACGTCTTATTGTACGGGGAGCCTATACAATGCGAGTTCAGCTTATTTTGAAAATTAATACGTGATATTTTATGCTATACAAAAACTCACTAGCTCTTTTCCGCTTCCTCCTCTCGGCCGGGTCCGTGTTGTCTCCGCGGAGCTTGCGTCGTCGTCTCGCCCTATACCTGCGAGCCAGGCTGCGCAGGGCTGACCTCTCACTGGCAGCGGGACCTGAGGTCGGGAGCTCGTTAGCCGAACGAGGCTCTTCGGTCGTACTCGATGTCGTGTTCGTTCTAAGGATAAGTGCGATAAGAGCGAATACTTTAACGATAGTGCAATTCGTGGCTTTATTATGAGTTGACACGAATGACAGTCCTTGATAAATATCTGTAATGTATTTAATCGTAAAGTGAGAAACCAATGTTTTATTTCAATTTAAACAGTATTAAATTGACCATTACTGTTTACGTTTCAATATATCGGCCTTCATAACATCATCATTATCATCAGCCTATACTAGTCCACTTCTGGACGTCTCGACGCCTCCCCTAGTGTGCGCCATTTCACCCTGTCTTCCTAATAATAATGTCTATACTTACTATAAAACAAGTAAACCCATTCTCTATTAAGGACGTCAAAATAATAAATGGAGCAATTCGTCAGAAATTAATTAATTTGCAAAACTCTTAGCAGGTGCTTCACAATTATTTTTTTTGTATAGGACAGAGTAAGCGAAACCGGCTTTTCTAGCTGTATTAATTATCACGCTTGAATGATTTCTATCAGATTTCAACTTAGTTCTAGATTTTCTAGAACTTAATAAATTTAACATTACCAAAAAAATCGAATCCGATTGTAGTTCCTAGGTGGAAAATTTCTTCTAACATTACTGATACACTTTTAACTTACAAAGAATAATACGAGTAAGCACCATCCGGCGTTGTCATAGACCCTTCGGAGTATATCCTAGGTGCTTGTTCAGCTCTTTCTACTTCTTCTGCGATGGACAAAGCTCTGTTACCATCCAGTACATCAATGTTGTTGTGGTTCATCTTATCCAGTTGTAGAACATCGTATCTCTTCTCATCGGTGTTGCGGTGGAAGACTTCTGATAACTCGTATTCGCGTAACTGTTAGAAGGGAGAGATACATTTAAATATTTTCTGTAATTTTAAACCAATTCGATGCTAAGTTACTGCTAACGTTTTGCATTGTGCTTTTAACTTTATTATTTCGTATATATGTCTACTAGCATCCAATATCAATATAGCCCCTCTCAAATATTATGGAGACATCCACATTTCAGTCTTTCTGAAATTTGTACCAGAGTCAGCTTCCTCAGATCCAGATTCTAACTGAATGCGGCTAAATATCATTATTAAAAAAAAAACTCGCATAGCATTTGGTTATATTGAAAGTCCAATACACCCCACCATCAACCCATTACATTGTCCCACTGCTGGGCACGGGTCTCCTCTCAGTACGAGAGGGATTAGGCTATAGTCCGCCACGCTAGCCTACTGCCGGTTGGCAGACTTCACACGTCGTCAAGAAAATCTCTCAGGCATGCAGGTTTCCTCACGATGTTTTCTTTCACCGTTTAAGCGCGTGATAATTAATTATTAATACGCACATAACTTCGAAAAGTCAGAGGTGCCTGCCTTAGATTCGAACTCAAGACCTTTGACTTGGCAGTCCAATTGTCATATCCAATACACACATAGTTGAAAAAAAATTGGAACATAATGTTTAGATAAAATACCTAAGTAAGTATTAATCTGACGGCAATACAAAATCATACCTTTATAAACTGAAACGTAGCGATTGGTGGGAGTTTTCTCAAGTGTGGGTAGAAGAAGGATCCGGCCGGATGCGAGGGGTATTTGGACGTGATGCGGTAGGCGACTCCCTGCGGGGCTGTTGGCCAGTTCGGTGCGGTGAACGTGAAGCCGTTGTCTGTCCCCGCATCAAGGGGCTCCACCTACGAGAAAAGGAGATTTATGTCTCTCATATTCACATCAACGCTTTTAGTCTCCGTTTTTTTAAATAATTTATAGATCCACTTGTATGTTTACAAAGGTTCGGTGACTCCTAAAATAAATGTTCTCATTGTATTGTTTCAACTTCTCAAGTGTTTATGCATCACCTATTGAATTATATCTTCATCACTATTCCCAGCAGTATCTATCAACACAGTAGTTGATTTAAATGTTTCCACATCTGGAGAATGGTTGTTTACATTTATTTTCATCCTTATACTGCGTATTAGTAGTACCTAAATATTTTTAGTATCAAGCTTCGTCAAACCGCTAACTTCCATCTTATCTTTCACAAACTCCATTTATCTTGTCGAAATATCTTTAAGATTAAAACCTTTTTACTGTAAATTTGTTTTGTCAGCAACAATATATTTTTATACCAATTTTTATACTTACCTCAACTGTAATACTATCAAGCCAGTTGCCATCCACGCAGAGATCGAAACTGTCCACTCCTATGAACCAATCAGGGGACGGGATCATGCGAGCCATCACCGACACCTGTTACAAAGTATTACTGTTGAAATTACAATGACAAAAAACAATTATTCGTTATGTAGGTCATGTCGTGTCCCTTTCCAATAAATCGAGATGAAGTGAGATAGACGGTGATTGATGATAAAAATGAATGAAAAAACGTTGTCCTACTTTTACCCATATTTATTTTTTTATGCGGAAGTTTTGATGAATTGATTATTTCATCTTTAAACAAAAGTAAAAAAAAAACATCTATTAACAAAAGTACCTAAACTAAATTTGGCTTTACCTAAAGATACAATTTTTGCCATAGATAGGCGATTCACTAAAAACTTTATCTACATATTAACATACCATCACGCCTGTATTCCCCGAAGGGTTAGGCAGAGGTGTACTTAATGTACACCCACAGTTCGCCGGTATGTTTGGGTCCCATGTAATAGGGGGCGAGCCTATTGCCATTCACCGGGCACAAATCCAGACTCCGAGCTGCTACTGAGAATTTCATAGAAAAACTCAATAACACTTTGCTCGACCTGGGGATCGAACCCAAGACCTCTATTGTAGCAGTCGCGATTGGGACCACTAGACCAACGAGGCAGTCTACATATTAAATACGTTTTTATTTAAAATAGTGTTAACAATCGAGTTCTTTTTTTATAATTGGACGGGCCAACTTCCCTATCCACGTTCCTACTTTGAGAGAACTCACAAAAGTGTTAACTTAACCAACTATATTGTTAGTTTTTGAAGACAATACTCAATTAAAACTTTATACAACTGTAATCGTTCCAGCATAAAGTTTTGAAAGTATTTAGCTACTTGCCTCAAGCGCTGGCTACGTCTAAATGCAGCACGAGTGACTTAATCACCGCACGTACTGCGTCGACATTCATTTCCTTAACGACTTAATTTAATTCATATTACATTATAAGTTTATTTAACACTCATAAAAATTTTACGACATATATTGCGTGGCATGTTCTTTTTCTTGGAATATTTTCGTAATAAGACACATTTTGACTAACGGCGAAAATAAAACTTTCCTAGACACCCAATCTACTTAAATAAAATAATGACACGTACTTAACCCCTCATCAATTAAACACAACAATGACCTCTTACAAATTTATTCGATAATCGATTTCCACTCATACCGATTAACGAGTAAAGAATTGAAATTAGGCTTAACTGGCAGAACAACAAATACGATTCTCGACTCGATAAAACTCCCCTTTATTACTGGAATCGAGTTGGTTCTTTTATTTGCCCGTATCGTAATTGGTGTTTGTTCTGGAAGCATTAATTAGTGATGAAATACGATATTTTTGGGCATTGTTTGCTGGGGAGGGCTCTGAGTGCTATCCTACGAAATATAGCTTTGCCTATAAAACGATTGTGGTATATAAAGTTACAGGGTTGTCACGCATTTTTATTTTCTTTGTTCGTTTAGTTTGTAAGTATCTAAGTTTGATCCCTATAATATGGGATATGGCAAACTGTGGCGTAGGTGTAACGATAGGATATTTATTTCGCAAGCAGTACTGCTGATCTTAAAAGGTCTTGGGTTTGATTTGTGTTAGTGTAATTAGTTAATAGATACCTAATAAATAGATTTTAACACCATTTTAGTACTGGCGTGGAATCGATTTTTCGGACTCCGAGTACAACATTAATACACTCATAAAGGTTTCCGAAAAGCGTTGATGGTGAAATAAATGGCATATGAAACAGTTTTTTCGAAAAAACGGTGCATATCTGAAGTTAGCTGTTCTGAATCAAGTTATTCCAAAATAGCTAAATAAGTAGGTAGATAAGGAAAATAATCATGAAAGCGTTTATATTAAAATTTACCTACCACTACAGTTACACTTGCGGATAACTTCAGACGCGACAATTATTAATATCGAATGAAATGTAACTGCACTCGTATCAGCAAATTACGCTGTCCATTGCGGATTTTAATTGTAAAATTATTGTGAACTCATCTTTATTGTATTCGATTACGATTGCATTCGGACAATGAAAATAATGGCACTCATAAAATCGGACAATTTACCGTGATACGCTTATTTGTGCGTCAAATTGTTTCGATAACCTCAACAATTAATTGGTTTGTCGCTTAAATAAAATTTAAAAATATTGTGTATATTCGAGAAATATTAATTTCAATAGCAACATTGAACGTTCGAAATACACAGAATTTGGTATAACTACGATATTTATCGAGAGTTCTTCGAATAAAGTTCAGTTATTTCGATATTGTGTTCGAATGTTTAGGTATATTTGAACACGCGATCATTTGAAATGACATTCATAATTCGTAGAATGTTAAAGCCAAATGGGACGTAGAACATGATGTGTATAACGATACAATTTGGAATAGAAACGATCTTTTCCTTGTAATAATAAAGTACGCCATTGTATACTTATGTAGGTACTCGTACTTATTGGCTTTTAGAGCAGTGTTACTGTTATAATCAACAATACGCGTTAGGGCCGGGGCATAAGAACTAGAAGAGTGACGATCTCTTCTTTCAATGAATCATCATCATCATCATCATCATCATCAGCCTATACTAGTCCACTGCTGGACGTAGGCCTCCCCTAGTGTGCGCCATTTCACCCTGTCCTCCGCTTTTCGCATCCAGCTTCTGCCAGCCACCTTTCGCAAATCATCACTCCATCTTACCGGAGGGCGTCCTACACTACGTTTGCCGAGTCGCGGTTATTAATAAAAACAAATTAAATATATCTTCAAAAATATTTGCGGCCACCTCTGAGGTGATAAAAAGACAAGCAGACAAGTATTATAAAAGTAACTGAGACTGAATGTGTACGATGGCTACCTGTAAAAAAACTTTACAATAAAATGTTTGTCTGACTATCATTCTGTACTTCTGTTCGGCTCGTTTTGGTTTCGGATTCGACTAACCTTCGGAATGGCTGGACCGAATTTGACGGATTAGCTGAAGTCAGAAGGAATAACTCAGTCTATTTAACATCACGCTAGGACTCTTGGAAACCGCGGACACGGATCGTCTTGAAGTAATAAAAAGTATACCTAAGTGCTTACCCTTGAATGGTTTCCATCAACAAAGAATTCGGCCTCCGTCCTCCCCGCGCCCTGGCCGACCGCTGGTCCGCCGAATACGTCGAGCGTTCCCGGGGCCGAACCGAGCGAGTCGGACCGACCCGATTCGGCGAACTGACGCACTGGGGCCGACACTCGCCGACCCAGCCGGAAAAGCACGTAGTTTCGATCGTGAGATACTCCTGAGAACAAAAGAAAATCATCGTCAATCCACTGTTATGCATCTCACTGCTAGCACTGGTTCCCTTCTAGAATGTGAGTCCACCACGTTCGCTGGGGCAGCGGGTTGGTAGACTTTACGTTACGTCGTTGACATTGTTAGCCGTATTTTTGCAATCACAACTGTGGCCCTTGCAGAAATTCGAAATAGCCCCGACTTTTATTAGTCATTATAAATAAGAAATGAACTGTAGGTGTACACTAATAAACATCTGCTGATGTGTGTTCTCAGAAATTGCTTGCAGTTCTGTTTATTCGGTGAAATGCAATAGCCTCACTCCGTATTACATGGGAATGATCGACTAATCTATTAATCTTCCGATCTCGTAAGTGGATACACGGTAGTGCATCCGCCAAGTTGCAGTAAACAGAACAACACATGCTACACATTTTCTGGAAGCAAACAGGCGTTTTTTTTTGTTGATAAATCCTAATCTGAAAGCTTAAAAAGTGTAACACTTATACAAAGTGACTTCCAAAAGACTTTAAACTTAAAAGTAGAATAAATTGTTAAATTTGTTAAACGTAGATTCAGAATATTAAAATCTAAATATTTTTTTATAATAATGTTGCTAGGTATAATTTTTAATTACTCGACCTAACTGGTGATAAATATTAATAGAACTACTTATATCTACTCATATAACTTAACATTTCCACGAACTAACTCGCACATGAAACACGAAATTAATAGTATTGACTCCCACACAGAGGTAAGTATGTAATAGAATAATTCATAATTATACTTTGACACTACGCACTTATTATAAGCAAAATCGGTTGCAGTTCAATGTGTCGAAGTGTGTGACCATCTCATTCTCACGTGCCCGCGCACCTATCCAACATAGATACACAGTGGATGGAACTGAGATGACTAGGGTAACGGAAGTGAGGGATTTGGGAGTTAATTTTACTACTGAGCTGACGTTTCGTAATCACATACTGAACATTTGTAAAAAATCATACAGGAACTTGGGGTTGGTACTTCGAATGGCGAGAGGGTTTACCAATATAAAAGCCATTACAGCGTTATATAATGCTTTAGTTAGGAGCCAACTGGAATGCAACGCAGTTATCTGGGCTCCACATGAGACTAAATATAGCCTCATGTTGGAGCGGGTGCAAAATAAGTTTATTAGATTTATTTACATGAAGCAGTACGGGGTCTATCCTTTTTATCCATTAATGTATCCTACCCTGTTTGTCTTAGGTATGGTCGGATATTATGAACTGAGGGTCAGGAGGGAACTCGCACTCGTTACATATATCTTTAAGATAATCAGAGGGGGGATACATAATGCTGATATATTGGAGAGGGTGGGTCTGTGTGTCCCGGATGGCTACGCGGGCCGTCGGCGACGGCCGCGCCTGCTGGCAGTGCCGCGCGCGCGCACTAGGTTACTAAGCGAGGCTCCTCTGACGCGCGCACTGCGCACGCTCAACCTCATAGCTAACGATGTGGATATGTTTTATTGTACTCTGAGTGAATTCACAAAAATAGCAATTTTAAAAATTTCTAATAGTCTGTGACATTATTAATTAGGAAACCACAATATCGAATTGGATTTAGTCTGTAAGGATATTGTTGGAAATAAATAAATAAATAAAAAAAAATATTATGTTTTTTATTTTGTCTTTTTCTTTATGATTGTTGGTGTACGTGTAAAAAAATATCACTTGTACAGAGTATTTAATTATATTACATCCTACTTCCTACTATCCTACTTCCTTCCTACAAATTCTACTAATATTATACATAAATGTGAAAGTTTGTGATGATGGATGGATGTTTGTTACTCTTTCACGCCAAAACTATTGAACGGATTTTGATGAAAATTTGCAGTATTATTGTTTATACATCAGAATAACATATGGGCTTCAATTTGTAACGATATTTTGGGAAATTCCCACAGGATTGGGAAAAATCTATTCCACGCGGACGAAGTCGCGGGCAAAAACTAGTACATACATATTTTCACGCATATCCCCCTCTGCCATCGCTAGGGAGAGACTATATTTTTCCACGTAACTAGCACAATTTCATCTCTTTTCGGTTTAAAGTGTTCTTAACTTGGCCTTTTGTACGTCCGCAATCCAATGTGCAATTATAAATCTAAATTGTTATAATATTATAATCATATTATTTTAAAGGACATAATATGACGTTCTGTAGATTCTGCCATGAGAAAAAGAATGTGTCCATTTCTCATGGCAGAATACCGGCTCATAGCAGCACGTTTACATTTTCCATATAATATCAGCAATATTAAGGCAGCGAATCAACTGGTGGAACTGCTAACTGTCTAATTCCATTACGACAGCGTGACCAATATTATTCAGCTCATACCGATCAAAGAAGATAATAATATTCGACCCACCATTAAAAAAAAATCTAAGATGTGAAAAGGGGTTGGCTAAAAATGCAAGTTCAAAATCCGAAGCATAAAATTAAGCTGTAATTAGCAAATATTAAAGATACCCTGTATTTTAACGGTACGGTATGCTTACTGAACTTTTATTAAATCTCAGATAAACTGGGAAGGGCAACAAAAAAGGGTAACAAATTACTTCACAAACAGCTCCTTGTAAAAATATTATAGCAAAGTTGTTCACGAATCTCCGTCAAGAACTTGGCTCAACATTTTTGGCCGAAGAATAATTTATTGTAATTTACGTATTTTAAACTTTTAATTTTGGATACTTGCGAATGCGATTAATTAAATTAAGTAAGTGAAGGTACTTATTGCGTATCTGGGGGCATGGCAGTGCCCCCGCCAAGTACTATTATATTATAGTATATATTTTTTGGTACCTACTTAATCTTAGAAATATAAAGCGTTATTGGCTTCACTAAAAATCTTGCTGAACTGTATTACAAATCAAATCATTAACAATTTTTTTTTCTTTTACCTCTTACGTAACATGCATTACGTTTACCCAAAATTAACTTTACAGAAGTCGTTATAATGTTACACATGACTTTATTTATAGTACGGAAACTCCTTATGGATCATCGTAATATTTTTATGTTTGTATAAGAGTCTGACGAATTAAAATCTGATCAATTAGAGTCATAGGATAAAAATTGTTGTTGGTGATGGTAGTAATACGGAGAGGTTGTACGTGTTTTACCAATAACCCTGTGGATATTTGACACTTAGCATGATATTACCCCACTACTATAAACCCCACAGCTGATTAATACATACATACACACATACGCACACTCACACGAACCGCATGCCTACACACACACATTTAAACAAAACTTTTTTTTTATTATTATATTCTCATACTCACACTCCCTTAGACTCACTTGTTAGACTTGTTAAGTAAATTTTATTTTGTTATTTTAATCCTTACTTCCTGCAGCTGATTGCAAGGTCCTATAGGTTCGTCTGGATCAAGCAGTATAATTTTCTTAAATTATTTTTCTAATACCGGTGTTTTTTCTATGATGTTCAGTTCAATAATAGCTTCGAACTCTTAAAAATAGGTAATAGGGGGGAGCCCTGTTACTATGGACTTCAAAATATACCAACGCATAGTAAGTGTAGGTACATGTAGGTACACTTCTATAATTATAACCTAATAATTACGATGATCAACACTTTCATCCTTACATTGTCTTTTACGAAACATAAATGGACACTGCTAAATTAATTGCAGCTAAAATCGTGCGACAATACAATTTATAATCCAACCAACAAAAATAAAACGTTTAATCTTCGTTTTTAAGGAGAATTAAGCGAGGCAATTAATTTAAATACAACTCATCTTTTAAAAAGTCTTGCAACACTTAAAAATAAAATTGCAATACACAATACTTACTGACTCATTACGCGCAAAAAAAAAGAATGAGCCGGCAACCTTGCTCTAATTTTGAAGGTGGAATCGTTAATAAACATCGATTTTCTTTTCGTTGTAAGTCGAAAGTTCATATGAAAACAGCAGGCTGGTAATTATTCTTAAAAAAAGAACAACCTACGCAATGTTCCAATAATTCAAAGTGGAAATAAAAATGTAGATAAGGGGTAAAGAATCCATATTTATATAAAAATCTATGTTTGTATACAAAATATGCCAAAGCTGCAGAAACATAACTTTAACTAGTACCTACATCACTGCGTAACTCTATGGAGAAAACAAGCGTTATGGTATGTAACGTTTATATTATATAAAAGGTTTTATGTTGGTCGACGTTCATGATTTCATGCAAAAATTAAATTATGCTTCCATTCTGTGTAAATTTGGTTATGGAACTTACGATTTATCACTCACTCATCCAACTTAACATCCTTATCAATATACTATCATGTTGGTGGGAACGGTTCCACTCCCAAAATAAGTGGGCAGTTGGCTATAGTCCACCACGCTAGCATAATGAAGGTTTCCTCTCGATGTTTTCCTTCACCGTTAAAGTACATGATTATTAACTACTAGCAGACCCGTGCCCACTTCGCTGGGCGATATAGCCCATGACACTCACAAATAACTAATGGTTTTCTATTGGTAAAAGAATTTTCAAAATCGGTTCAGTAGATCCAGAGATTGACCCCCTAAAACCTTACAAACTTTACCTCTTCATAATATTTATCATCAACCCATTACATTGTCCCACTGCTGGGCACGGGTCTCCTCTCAGTACGAGAGGGATTAGGCTATAGCCTAATCCCTCTCGTACAACGCGCTATAGCGCGTGATAATTAATTATTAATACGCATATAACTTCGAAAAGTCAGAGGTGCGTGCCTTGGATTCGAACTCGAGACCTTTGACTTGGCAGTCCAATGGTCATATCACTAGGCTATCACTGCTTCATATTCTTAGTATAGATTAATATGCACATCAAAAAGTCAGAGGTGCTTTGAAGACCTTGAATCAGAACTCGAGACCTTTGAGTTGGCAGTCAGCATCGTCATAGCAAGCCTACTAGCAATGTCGGCCACACATTACTAGTATTCGTGTTAACCCCTGGTAATAAGCTAAATGCTTGTATTACGAGTGGGTTCACGTCGGTAGTGCAATGGGTGGGTTTCGAACTGGCAACCACATGATCGTAAGTACTATGCCCTAGTCATTAGGCTAACGCCGCTCAAAATATCACTAGACAATTACTACCCTTATCTTTAGGTACACATTGAGAAATTCCCGCTTAAATATATTGTAGCTACATCGCTTCCAGAACATCTTTTACGCAATAAAAACGCTTGAGAAAATAAGTGTAACAGTTTATGTATTTTTTATGTAATCTCTACATGATATAGGATGTACCAGATGTATAAACGTCACGATGTATAAAAGTGAAGTGTATGTGATATTATTTTTATTTTATTATCATATCGTTCATCGTTCGGGGTTCCGTGGATTAGAGTGGAAAAGAAAGTATATTTCCCATCATTATGTAGGTGTGTCCATTGCTGAAATAATATCTATGTATTTAAAAAAAATATAGTACCTTATTAGAACTGCTAGGCTACTCAATCAAATCAAATCACTTTATTTGCAAAAATATGGTACAATAGATGTTACAGGCGCGTTTGTTTCACATATTCTTCCATAGAACATGGCGTGCAAATATAATTACAATGTCAATAGAATAAAATAAATTATTGAATTATTAGAAATAAATTATAATGTTATTATTTTGTCCTTTAAATAATCGTTAATATGATAATATTTTTTACTAATGTACACCCACACAGATATGTTTAGGTCCCATGTAATAGGAGGCGAGTCTCTTGCCATTCAACGGGCACAAATCCAAACTGAACTGCTACTGAGAATTTCATAGAAAAACCCCATAACACATTGCTTGACCTGGGAATCGAACCCAGGCCGTCTAGTGTAGCAGCCACAATTAGTACCACTAGACATTCGACCACTAGACCAGTACAGATTTGCAGTCTATAGCTGAAAATAAACTTCTCCAATAGTTTGCTATGATGTACGACCGACGCGGGCAGATCCACAATGGCTAAACAAAAAAGCAATATTGGCAAACACCACATTATCATTTTACAAACATTACTACGGAACCCTCGTCGTAAACTCGTGCGAGTGAATCATACCGAGATAGTGGAGTACTGAACTTGCCAGTTGGCACGCGCACAACATTTGATAAACATTGCAATACATAATTACGTGCTTTTGTCTTATATTCTGTCGGAGACAGGTGTATTTTTGGCCTATTGGCGCTTACTCAGTAGAGTATTTCGGATAGCGCGTATTTAATAGCTAATGTAGACTGCGTGAAAGTGAAATTCTGTGTTTTTTTTTAGGGATAACATTCGAGTATTTCGGAACTTTGTGAATAGTTCTTTGACTGTCTTCTTATAATTAGTTCATTGCTGGACGTAGGGCTCCCTTTATATGCGTTTTATTGATACTAATATATTATAACTATACAAAATTCTCGTGTCACAATGTTAGTTGCCATACCGATTTTTATAAAATTTTAAAAGCATATACAGTAAGTCTGGGAATCGGCTACTATCTATGTTTACATACTAAGTATATATTTATCACATAAGTGATAAACTTATACTCCAAGTGGGCGAAGCCGCGGACAGCTAGTTAATTATATATAAAGAGGTAAAGTTTGTGAGTTTGTGAGGTTCTCACTCTTGAGCTACTAAGAAAAGACTTTCAAATTTTTTTCACCAATTGACATCTACATTATTCCGTGACATAGCTATATATATATATATTAACCCGTAAAATGAAGTACGAATGCGTAGTCCACGCCCGCCGGCGGGAATTCCATTTTTTTTATTTTTATTTATTATATTATATTTTAATAGAAATCTATTTCGGTACACTAATTCCAGTCTATTTTCAATGTTTTAAATGCCACTTTTGTGAAGAATTTCGATTTCATAAAATAAAACGTTATAATAAGTGATACCTAACTGTGAACTTTAGTGATAGCCTAGTGATATGACCATTGGACTGCCAAGTCAAAGGTCTCGAGTTCGAATCCAAGGCACGCACCTCTAACTTTTCGAAGTTATGTGCGTATTAATAATTAATTATCACGCGCTTAAACGTTGAAGGAAAACATCGTGAGGAAACCTGCATGCCTGAGAGATTTTCTTGACGGCATGTGAAGTCTGCCAACCCGCAGTAGGCTAGCGTGGTGGACTATAGCCTAATCCCTCTCGTATTGATAGGAGACCCGTGCCCAGCAGTGGGACAATGTAATGGGTTGATGACATATAATGAGTATTTTTTATTCGTTTAAGAGAACTAGTTGACATTAACGATTATAACAGGAGACAAAAAAAAACCTAGTTAATCATATTTTGAATGGTACCTACTCTTTATTTATTAGAATTTGAACATCAGATTGAAAACATGATTTCAAACATATTAATTTAATATAGTAGGTATGTACTCGATCGGGATTAAAATAGCAGTAACTATCTGACACTCGATAATCCCAACAAACAGGCAACACTGTATAAATTTAACTCGATGTGTGTAAAGTGTCAACACTAATGGACATTAAACTGTAAACTGTGTTGCCAAGCTAAGTATACGTATAAATTATTTGCGACTAACTCTATACATTAACTACTATCTAATTAGACTCGTAAAGATGTAATTTCTTAGCATACTTATCAGGGAAGGTTTTAGACATGACATAACATCACGCCTGTACTCTCATGTCGGTTAGACAGAGATGTACCTACTGATTTACTGAGGCACCTACTTTACTGTTCAAAAGCGATATCTATATTCAATGACAGTTAACCCATCTAATAATTAACTTTTCATATCACACCTGCTTTACTTTTTAGAACTCATAGGTCACCATAATACTTAGTCTGAATTATGCCTCATATAGTGACTGAGTAGAAAATCCTTACTGCTATTTTTTTACACAGCTTGTACATACATACTCATACAAATTACACTCATACTTAAAACAAATTAGCTAAGGATAACTGATAATCAGCGTAGTAGTGAGGTGCCCACTTCAACCACTACACGAAACTTTCACACAGTAAAAGTCCTTAAAATTCATAGAAAGACATTCAATTACCTTAACAAAGTACGTACTACATCTAAACTTAGCCGAGGACCACACAATATACAATTAATTCACTATCAAATAGTTATTTGTACATAGCCAAACAAAAGCCTGTTAACATATACGTAGACTATATTCGAATTTCGAACTAACGACCGCAATTAAGGGCAGGTCCACGTTAAAGTAATGGTTTTGTTTTCTTGACCTGACCGTCTTTAGCTCGGTCTTATTTTTCAAGAAAAATACTGGCTGTGTAATAGTGGCATTAATTTAGTTTGGCCGTATATACCATGGAGGTTTTAATTTGAGGTATTTATTTGTGTGATTTACTTTATTTAATAGTAAGGATAAACATTTGGAATTTATTTTATTGTAAAAATATTGAATAGTAGCTTTATCTTATAATCCTAGAGAATTTGCAAGGCTTCAGTAAAATATAGGTCGATAAAATTAAAAAATATATAATTTAAACAATCGTACTCATTGTTTAAATAACAAATAAGCATTTTAGTTATTTAAATTAAAAGCATAATGTTTTTCGAAAATTAACGACCTATGTCTGACCTAAAGAGCTTCAGATATAATTTTTATAGCACAAAAGCGGTGTGTGCGAGCAATTTGCAATTTGCAATTTACAAGGCACTGACAGCTGTAAGCCATACTTTCAAAAATTATAGATTTAAAAATGCCATGCCTGTATATCTATGAGACTGCAGTTTTCACCAAGCGCAATATTGAACATTTCTCAAGAGTTAGTAGTCAACGAAGGGCTGATAAACTACATTTAGTTCCAAGTAAAACTACTTTATTTCACGATAGCATATTTGTAATGGCCCAAAAATATATAACAGTCTCCCTAAATATATTCGACTAGCAGAGAACTTGAATAAATTTAAAAAGGAATTATAAATTTTTTTAATTAAGATGTCATACTACTCAATACCGAATTACCTCAATGACAATTGAACTACAATAATATTTTAATACAATGTATCAGTTCTGTGGACCTCATAATTAAATTGGTATTTAGTATGTTAATGTAATGTAAATTATGATAATGCAATAATGTTATTAAATGATTATTAAAATAATGCAATATGCTATGTAAACATGTTTATTCTGTCAAATTTTTGCATACCGCTAAGGTTGATTATGGTGATACATTTTATATTGTAAGAACTTTGACTACCCGTATTCCGCAAAATAAATAAATAAATAAATATTAAAAAAAAATATAAAACACTCCCCTCAACATATTGTATGAATATTTTGCTACAAAATTAACACGTAGCACCACACCTAATATGAGACAGTAATATACTGAACTGCGTAAGTTATGATGCCAAAGGATTACCACCGAAGGTAATAGACATTCAGCTCAGTATATTAATGCACACAGGTGCATTACAAAGCGCTAAAATAAACGCCAATGCACCTGCCAAGCGTGATTAAGACCGGTTTCGTCTATTTGTTTATGGAAAATATCTCTGCGTCAGATTCTGTTTATGATTCGGAATTTCCAGAGGAAACCCACACCCACTGGAGGGTTATGAATAGTCCTGACTGACTAGAGAGTTGGCTGTGGCTTTGCCTGCATGAGATTTATTTATTTATTAAATAGCACAACGATGTTGACCATATTGAGAGAATGAATGAAAGACTATGAAATAATTGAATTTATTAGGCGAATGTCAGTGGCAGCGTCGGGAGAGGTCGCCCTAGAAGAACGTAGACTGATCTTATCGGCGAGGTCCTCCAAAAGGGTCAGTAAGGGTGCGTAGTACTCGCAACCGCTGCGTGTGTATGAAAAGATGTAGCATACCATCACGCCTGTATTCCCCGAAGGGTTAGGCAGAGGTGTACCTAATGTACACCCACAGTTCGCCGGTATGTTTGGGTCCCATGTAATAGGGGGCGAGCCTATTGCCATTCACCGGGCACAAATCCAGACTCCGAGCTGCTACTGAGAATTTCATAGAAAAACTCAATAACACTTTGCTCGACCTGGGGATCGAACCCAAGACCTCTAGCGTAGCAGTCGCGATTGGGACCACTAGACCAACGAGGCAGTCCAAAAAGATGTATAAATGTGGAAGAAGCGAAAGAGTTAGGCAAGAGTCGTAGCAAGTGGCAGTCTATAGTTTCTGCCTACACCTATGGGAAAAAGGCGGGACTGTATGCATGTACGACCACATCATACATAATACAATATTTGAGTTTATATTACAGATCTGATATGTATACACTTGTTAATAGCATTGAACAGTATAATGCGATCCCAGTTATTTGGAATACTGAAGCTTTCTTATGCTGAAAGATAGGCCTCCTGACTGTAATATTTTTTTGGTCTTATAATTTTTATTATCATCATCATCATTATCAACCTATTTCATTCTCCCACAACTGGGCACGGGTCTCTCTTCTGAATGAGAGGGATTAGTCTACCACGCTAGCCCACTGCGGATTGGCCATAAAAGTCGAATTACCTATATTTTTTTTCAGTATACCTACATCTATTGTACAATAGGCCTGTTATTTTCAATAACTTCAGCATCAGTCAAGTACCCTATTATTATAATCGATTACCGGCGAAGTGGGGGGTACCTTAGTATACCTCTGCATAACCCTCAGGGGAATACACTCGTGATGGTATGTTGTTATGTTAAATTCAATAATTAAAATAGTGGCATTTTATGATCTATTTTCAGAAATAAGGATTTTTTACACACACGGCTAAAAAGACTACCAAATCCATTACATCTCAAGTGCGTAGTCTTTCATACAGCAATGTTCACACAACGACACGATAAGCTATACAGTTTCACTACGAAAAACACAGTTAATGCGACAGAATATGGGCATTCGAAACGCAAACTTAATAATTTCACTGTGTGTACTGCAATTCACTAGACCTAGAAACAGGAGACGTTGTTAAGTCTGTCAATGTGTTGTAGATTCACTTCAATTATCGGGAACAGTCACCTGAGTCGGTGCCAACGTGTGAGCAATGGCGCCCAAGTGACACATACGGTATAATTTTAGAAATACTACAAAATTATGTGTTTTGGCGAATCGTAGACGATATTTGCAAAATTGAAGTGCAGTGATACCATTGGACTGCCATGTCAAAGGTCTCGAGTTCAAATCCAAGGCACGCACATCTGTTATTATGTTGTCATTCTTTAAATAATAATAATTTCTTGAATCTTTATGCCTAAATGTTAACATTTCCTAATTGCATACCGTTTGTACGAGTACATAACATAATTTGTTAAATTTAAATTGAGGAGACCTGGTGTCCTGAAATACAGGCCTTGAGCCTAGTTTAGGCACCAGTCTCAAAATAATGTCCCACCTATATGTCACTGTAGAAATAAGGCTAGCAATTAAGAGTAATATTGTGGAGTAAAATAAACAATTATTTAATTTTAATTCTATCCTGAAACATATTCTGCAATATTTTTTCGCATTCAGTACAACTCGATAACCTCCTCTTCGTAAAATATATTTGAATTTAAACCTACAAGCTATTGTTAGAATTTGTAGCACTATCTTACCAAATTATACTCAGAAATACCATCAACAGGACTATCTAAGTAAACATTTCAAAACCCACTAATTACAGTTTCCTATTACGGAGCGTCTTAGTCCTCAAACCTTTGATCTATACAACTCATCAACGTATTTAGTGTCAAGTAAGGTATGGTTCTACTGCGAACTAAGCGAGGAATGAACGAGGAACTGTGTCAAATAAGGTATGGTTCTTTTGCAAGCGAAGCGAGGTTTGAAAATGGAACTTACACGATACTATTTAAAAAAAAACAGCTTATTTATTTGGCAGAGATGAAAAAAAAGCTTTAAGTGTTACACCAAAACAATATTTACAAATTATCTTGCGGAATATATAAAAGTATACCTACAGTGTTATTGCTAAAACATTAAAAAGCTTCAGGACTATATTATTAACATCTCAAACAACAACTTTTGCTCGATGACTTTTAATAAATTCATCAGAACATACAAACAAACAAAAATATTTAAATTTATCTCTCAATACTACGAACTTGACGCGTAGCAAAACGAAGGTAATTAGGTGAATAAGCTGCTGCCTAGTGCATAAGGCAGGAGCGGGGAGCGGGGGTCGAGCGGCGCGGAAATATAAAATGTGTTAAATAGAATAACGGAGTATTGAAAGTGTATGTTCAGCTTTAGATCAAAAGTAGTTTTTGTGGTATTAGAAATAATATAGTTCTTATTATAATTTGTTCAGCAACTATTTATAAATAAAACAAAATGACAAAGCTAAGCTAGAAATGACAGCTCATTTCACAGTAGCAACACTGACTACTGCCTACTTAACGACGCTCAAATATCAACGAGACCTCAATCGCTCTCCATCAGAGCGAGAGAGCTTAGAGCAAACAATGCCAGTGCTGTTCTATTTAAATAGCGAGTGTAAACTAATACAAAATAGTTTCATACCATTACGCTTGTATTCCTCGTAATGTTAGGCAGAGGTTTACTAATATTGTACAACTACAATTCGTCAGTATGTTTAGGTTACATGTTATGGGTGGCGAGCTTATTGCCATTAACTGGGCACAAATCCAGACTCCGAGCTGCCAAAAAGGCCATCAGCTCAGCATTTTGTTAAGTATCAATACAAGTACTGATGCCTGACGCTGGTTTTCAGCTGCCACCCAAGAGTGTCGTAAGTTAATGCTTGCCTTTGATTGTATAGAAAGCCTATATGATGCGAGATCAGCTTAAACTGGACATAATAGCTGGACCTGTAGCCGTGTGTACACTTGTACCTACAAACGTAGGTAATATTCACATTCCATTTAAATCTAACTGTAAACATACATAAAACAAACGTTTTATAAAACGTAAATATAACAATAATAATCAAGCTTACATTACAATTAGAAAGTAGAATATTTTTAATGATGGCTCAGTTACAATATGACATTAATAATTCATTCATAATCCACGATTATAAAATTACGCGAAAATGTATTCAAGAGAAAAAACCGAAACTTAAGACAACAAATCCATTGCAAAATTTACCTTAAAAAATAAAAGTCAAAAAATCCATTCTATAGTTTGCCTTAAAACAGGAGACAAATAAATCCATACTTAATCCTGCTATAGGTAAAGTCATGATTATAATTGTTGAAAATGAAAAAGAAATGATTTTCCAAAAGAATTATGAGGCACTCGTATCAATACCATGCGCCTCTTAGCAGGACATTAAATTGTGCGTAAAAGTTATAAATCAAATATGAACGATTTATTCTCCTTTACAGAATGATTTCGGTCATCCCTCTTTCAGATAACTGTGGAAATCCTCACGTATTTTATCTTAAGCATTATTTAATGGCTGTAATAAATTACAAATTTTGAAAATGTGTTAAATTGATATTTTATTCAGTGGATTTTATGGCTGCATTCAAGCTCCCAAATATTATTGTTCGAGACAACAAAAGTTTGCGATTTATACAATAATGTTAACTAATTATACGACATTAAGTCATTATTGTGTAAGTAGCTCATGCCGACGCTATAGAAGCAATAATTAAAAAAAATCTAGAAACTCTTACATAATTATCATAAAAACAGTAATAGGATACTATTCACAGATACATTATAGTAGTTAGGTATGGTATGGTTAGTATAAAATTACTGACAAAAAAATATAACTACGTATTTCTAATTTCTCAAGACTCAGGCAAATAAAGAGCTGTGTTAACCAAATACTGATCTTTGTCAAAAGTATAAAGATACGTTTAATAACATGCCTTTGGCTATGAAATATACATAGGGATGGTAAATATTAATAACAATATTTATGAAGAATAGCAATATTTATAAGGTTTTATTGTGAGACGAGACCGTATCTATGTAGTTATATTTTATCATTCAGTTATGACTGACGAGTGATTAAGTAGTTATGTGAGAATAAATAACTTGATAGTAGTTGACCGGACTGCTGTTATTAATGTAACGAAAAATATGAAAATATCTCTTTAAAAACATCAAACAGATTAACCAAATTAGCATCATATTTTATTTCAACCTAATCTGGCAAAAGAACGCACAAAAAATAATAACTTCATCCCTATTACGCGATAAATATCTGCATTATAATATTTTTTATAAAGCTGTCATAAATGAGGATTTAATGTTCTCATAAATTCCACCCACCCGTTATCTCGAATAAAAATCTCATTCTGAATATTAGCACAAAAACCTCATACGTAGGTAACTAATTATTCTATTGGTATAAAAGTTAGCCACAGCTTAGGACGGACCCGATTAAGCTTTGGCGCCAAAGAACCGAGAATTACAAAAAGAATAGATAAGTATATACACGGATGAATTATTTCGGGTGTGTAAATGAAATACGGTCTAAACGTAGGGCAAAAATGAAATATAGCCTTTTATGAGAAGTATTTTTTGTCTCTCGCTGCGAGAATTAGAAGAAATATTAATGCCTTAATTTTCTGAGGGCATAACAAAGTTATAAGCGTATTTGCTGACCGTAGATTAGAAAGTTATCTTTCTTTGTTTTGATCTCTAGTGAAAATGTTTGTTTTGAAGTCTCTAGTGAACATGTTTTTCACCTGGACCCATTGTTTCCTTAATTTTAGCATTAAGGAAACAATGGGTCCAGGTGAAAAACAGCGTCAAGTACCTTGATGTACTTGACAATAGCTGAACCTGGATACCTATTTGGTCGGGCCGGTAAACTATGTACATCGGCCAACTACTTACGTGTAATTGTAATTGTGTTCATCATTTGTAATTATAATTATGTGGTTTTCTTTGCTTTGGCCAAATAAACTTATTTCTTTCAAAATACTGAAAGTTAATTAACAAAAAGGCGTACTTCTATAGGTATTTACGTAGGTATACGTACATAAGACGTTTAGTTTGCTTTGAATTGCTCGTCCATAAATTAAACGTGTGTCAAATACCACCACGCTGGTCTCCATGAAGGGTTAAGCAGATGTGGATTTTAGGTACATAACCACCAATTCATAGGTTGTATATTACGCGGTGGACGATCTCATCATCAAAATTCTACAACTCCAGAATAATTAGGTATTTCTGTAGTATTTACCTCTTGTAAAATCCTTTATCATATCGACAATTCCTTTCAATGTCTTTAAAAGGAAATTACTCTCGGTAATTAGGGGGTTCTCATCAAAAACATCAAAGCTGTTTTGATTTTACGAGATTCTGCACAAACTGGATGACTGAATTATCTTTTATATGCTGTCCTGAAACGCGAGTTTTCACAAGTATTCTGCTAATTTGATTTTAATTAAATTAATTATGTGAATTCTAGGGCAGTGCCGTAGCCGTTTTGGTATTTAATATTTTTAAGAAACGTTTGTCTTTATTCCTCTGAACTTGTATAAGCGATTATGTCCACCTCAATAGCATTAGGCATGGCCGCGTAGAGATCGGCCAGCAAGTGGGACACACATTGCTTTTGGTTATTACATATTACAAGTTTTTGACATACCGTCACGCCTGTTTTCTCCGAAGGGTTATGCAGAGGTGTACCTACTAATGTACACCCACAGTTCGCTACCTTGCCGTGATTTCATGATGAATTTATCACCACGTCTTTGCAACAATATTGCACTACACTACCTACTGTATGTTGTAAAGTGCACCTACTATACTTTGTAGGAAGGTGCACTTTTACTCTACACGTACTAACACTATATTGTCCGTGTTCTATTTCGGTAGATTTTCGGAGAAAATATTGACAGTATTTCTTCCGCGTCCCTCTCTCTGAAATATAATAGTGTTGTCGATACCACATTTCCTGCAACTGTCGATAGGTGGCAGCTATTCTAGCTCTATTGGCAACAGGCCAAACTCAACCCTGCCGCTTCGTGTCAAAATGAATGCTCCCTTTGTAACTTTTATAATGATCGTGTCATATTATAAATGAGTAATATTAATTGTGTCGTGTTTCTATGTCAATTAAATACTACTGTATATTTTTGTGCCATTTCTCGGAATGTCCATTAATTAAGTTTATTTACATAGAGTGAGCTGTTCTATTTTTCAGATTCAGTTATGTAAATGTGGCGTGATAAATCTAACACGTGTATGGTTAAAAACACTTTAATCTCTTTTATTACTTTTTCATGTAAAACAGTTATTTGTTTAAGGTATAATTTGGTTTAGAAATTCTATATTAGGATTCAGATTCGTTTGTATAATAATAAAATTGTTAAATGATATTTATTTTCGTAAACAGAACTTTTAGAGACACTTTTCTATTGTTTATGTTTAAATTATTTGATTTGAAGCCTTAAAACGTTGTCGATTAAGTTCAAAATCAACTAAGAAAATTTGTTTTTGTGGTAACGATGTGCTGGCCATCGTACATGGCAGAAGAAATTGCGTCGCTAACAATAACTTAACATTAACTTAAATTAATAATAAAAAGAAATAATGGAGTATTAAAACCTATGCTTAAAAATCGTTATCATAGAAGATTTTCTTGTAAAATATTAATAATAATGAATATTTGGCACCCAAAGCTCAACGATTAACTTTAAACCAGGACCAAACTAATAAAACAAAAATAAGGAAAATGATCGAATTAAAGTTGATATTGCTAAAACAATACCCGGTATTAGCAGTCAGAACTGCATTGAACTTTATCAAGTGCATGAATCATAATGCTATCGTTCGTTTTGCATCGGTCACTCGTTCCAAGAATCGGAACAAACGTAGCTCCATTAAAAACAACAAAGTGAACTGAAGCGGTTAACCGCTTGTGTTTTTAACTGGGTAACGGTTCGAAGAATTAAGAAGGATATGTTTATAAGAACTTTATGAGTTTTTCAACAAAATTCGGTCAATGGTTTTGAAAGCTACCACAACATACTGGGATAAGTAAGTTTCGTAATTATAAAAAAAATTGACAAAAAGTAATTGAAACATTATTATTAACCCATTTACTGTCCCACTGTTGGGCCTGGCCCGTTTAAGAGTGTGAGGGGTTAAGTTATAGTCCGCCACGCTTAATTGTGGATTGGCAGACAATGTTTTCCTTTAAGTACCGTTTTAATTAATCATGTCAGACTGCTTCGTTGGTCTAGTGGTCCCAATCGCGACTGCTACGCTAGAGGTCTTGGGTTCCATCCCCAGGTCAAGCAAAGTGTTATTGAGTTTTTCTATGAAATTCTCAGTAGCAGCTCGGAGTCTGGATTTGTGCCCGGTGAATGGCAATAGGCTCGCCCCCTATTACATGGGACCCAAACATACCGGCGAAATGTGGGTGTACATTTAGTGCACCTCTGCCTAACCCTTCGGGGAATACAGGCGTGATGGTATGTTAATTAATCATGTTTTCCTTCACTGATTTAATTAAAGCAATAGATTTTTTCTTTAATTGCTCCGCAATAAACTAATATTATAAATTCTTAAGTAACTCTCTGTTTGTCTATTACCTTTTCATTTCTAAACTGCTAAACAAATATAAATGAAAATAGACAGTTTAACAAGAAGAAGTTTTGAAAGGTACCTTTATCCCAATAAGACCTTTGGTTGCAAGTAAAACTGCCGGCAGTAGATAATATATAATAAGTAACATATGTGATATATATCTTTTTGTATTTTTAGGCATTTTCCATGCAAAGATTATTAAGTTATTTTATGCAAAGATTATCACCCGTCGTAACGTCGCCTCAAAGACGTAAATTAAAAATGTGAAGGCAAATTTCGACATGGTGGGTGGGAGTCGCGGTGGCTTAGCGGTCATAGCGTCTGGTGTACTTAACCAGAAGACGCAGGTTCGAATCCTGCCCGCGGTCGTATTTTTCCTTCACTAAAATAACTTAATATGTGATATAATTAAGACTTATTTTCCACAAAAAAATATTTTATTTTAAGGAAAACGAATCGATTTGTATTTAATTCAATTTCAAATACTTAATTTATTAATCTCCCTTAGCTTGTTAATGGTATCCATCAACCTAAAATGCCACGATGGATAAACTATCGTCTTAAACCATTTTAAATGTAGGTCTTTGAAGATATTTTTGAAATGTCAACATAACATTATGCTAATATATGTCTTTCGGAAGACACATTAACTAAATAAATTCAACAAACCATAAAATATGGCGCCTTTAATGAAACATACCTAAATTTTAAATATAGAAAATGTTACTAATATTAAAATTTATTTATCTAGAATATTCTTGTGAAAAAAAACGGCCTCAGGCAGTGTTTCAACCTGCGCCCCGCGGCTTAAGTACATCGGACGTTTTACCAACTAAGCTACCGAAACCACTGCCTGTGATGTTGGGTTATTATTAAGCTTTGATTATATTTTATTATTATATTTATCACTGTCTAATATTATTATTATTTTGAAATACTTTGGCCACGTGTCGCGAAGAGATGGTGGATCCATCGAAAGACTGGTTGTGCAGAGCAGGGTTAATGGTACAAGACCTCGCGGTCGGTCACCTATGCGATGGACTGACCAAATCAAGAACGCAGTGGGTGGCCCTATAAGTGAGTGTACCAGGATGACGGCGAACAGAGAGAGGTGCGTGACATCGTGAGGCAAACAACATCTGCCCCCAGCACCACTACGACATGACTGCCACGACCACTCTGCCAAGAGCGAATCGGCTGAGAAGAAGAATATTACTTATTAGAGACCAGACCAGATACGTTATGTTACGTTTACGCAAGTTTTGTATTTTTCTTTCAAAATATGTTTTATCGCAATTGACCATTGACATAGGAGCTTTTAAAAATACCCAACCATTTGCTTTCTTTATATTAAGTATACTATTAATCCTGAGATGGATACACATAAATATGGTTGGAGTTATGACTATCAACTCGCAAAGATACTAACAAGATTCGGTTGTTGTGATTTTTCTAAAACATTATGTAATGGGGACAATCTCTCTTACGTTTAACAACTTTGAAGTTAATAAATAGCGACCCTAAAATACATTACAGGGCTATCACGAGCCCATGAATAAAATAAAGACGAAAATGTGTAAATTACGAATAAACATTGTTTATAATATTCCCCGCAGATTTTTCGACGTACATCAAAAGTTTGGCCATTAACGTAACTAGTTGAGCTGAGTAAGGAGTGAGAATGTAAATTTATGAATGCATAATTTATTCATTGCGCACAAATTCACACAATGGTTGAAATTTATTCGTCTGACACCAAAGTTTTGAGTGTCCCGCCTGCTAAGTGAAGCGATTGCAATTATTTTTACGCCTTTTGTGAAATGATTTTGGTGCTCTATTGAATAGATTTTAAATCGGCAAATAATTTTGGTTAAAGTTAATCCTGTACTATTAATCATTAATCTTTAAATAAATATTATTGTAAGTGCAATACAATCCAAGTTAATTTATATTATAATTTTACTCAACTAAAGCTACTGAACTTCTTTGAAGAAAATACCATTTGCCCTTTAGACTATATCTTTTGCCCCAATTCTGTACCTATTGCATTATAAGTAGCATAAGTAAGAAGACACTAAAATTTTTGTCTGTAGTTTAAAACAATTAATACAGTGTTAATGAATAAATTTAAATCCCAAAAAACGATGTGGAACAAAGATAAATCAATGCAAATATTTTATTCATATATGTCTTTTATGTACCTACCTACATGCTGTGATAAATTTTCAGTTTAATTCAGTAGTTATTTATTACGAATATTATTTCCATTTCGTATTGCAATCGGTTAAATTTTGCAACGGACCGCTCTCGATACCTGTTATTACTTTTTTGATTACAACCGTACTTTATACTGCAGCTACCTCGAGTTGAATCCGATTAATTAAAATCGGACAAAGCATTTCGATACAAATTGCAGGTTCTAGTTATTGAACACTTTTGTTAATGACGATAAAACATTGGAGAATATTTAGATTAATCCAACAATTTTATAAATATAGATATTAGAATATCTGGATTTTTCTTTAAATACGAAATAAATGTAGTGTCTTAAAAGCTGAATTTTAGTGAGCCTACAAAAAATACAATGTAGTATTAACGTTTTTAAAGAAAATTCTGATTGAGACACTACTATTATTTATCTAATATGAATTTGAAATCCCCTATCTAAGTTTTTAAGTAAGTGTATAAAGCATAAGAAAATTATGTTAAAGTAAGAGTTTGACTCACCATAAACCTTCGACCACTGCGCAGGCGGTCTCCAATCCGGATAATGTTTCGGGAATTTCTCCCTTGTCCAATAAGTATGCAGCACCATTTTATACACAGTCATTTTATCCGGGTTGCACACTTCCGCGTCACCGGCTGCCGCTGCCGCAAGCGCCGGCAGCAACATCACTAGTAACAACCGCGCCATATCGATATTGACCATCGACACTGTAACAACACTAAGGCATAGTGGTTGATGTCACAACATTTCACTTTGTACCTGTAAAGGAAATAAAACCATATTAATATGACAGCTAAAGAAAAATATTTGATTTTAAAATATTATTTGAAATTGGAACAGTAATTGACAAAATAAGTTTTTTGTCGATGTTCCAATTCCAAGCATTTTGAATGGTTGCGGTGACAATGGAATTCATTCTCGAATACTACAAAACAAAAAGTAAACACGATAACTGAATGTTTTAAATGTTACCAACGTAAAAGTAAAACAAAAATAGATTCTGTTAACATTAACCTATTTTTACCCAAACCTCATTTAAAAAGTTTTTACATCTACACTTTACTGTGACGAATGAATGAATGTGTATAGTAAATATGCCTGTCTAGTGGGTGAACGACCGGTCTATTTCTGTCCCTTTGAGGTGAGATATTGGTTGGAACTCGTTCGAACTTTGAAAACGTGTTCAAGTATTAGGGGCACTTGACTACCGTGGCTTATTTTTCTTTGAAAATTTCTGGTAGATTCAAAGGTAATCTATCCAACAGAGTAGATAGAAGTAGTACTTAATTAAATACTCTTTAAAAAAAAACTTTTGAATCAAACCTTACTGCCTCTTAAGAAGATCCTGAGAGCGACTGCTATGATAAAGGTCTTGGGTTGAATTTACAGGTCGAGCAAAGTGTTATTGAGAGTTTTTACGAAATTCTCAGTAGCAGCTCTGAATTTGGATTGGTGTCCGGTGAATGGCAATAGGTTGCTTCATATTACAGGCGACCTTAACATACCGGCGAACTATAGGTGTACTAACGTACACCTCTTCCTAACTCTTCCGGGTATGTAGGCGTTATGGTATGGTGTATATTATTACAGTAATGTGTTTAAGGTAATTGTGATCGCGTCAGCGTTAAGCATAAAATTGCTTGACATTTAGCTGATGTTGAGACCCTTTTGGTCCAGCCGTGAGACTATTTTTTGTGTAACATTATTTTCTTATTTATTTTAGTTTTAGTATTGTTTTTTTTTTTGGGTCTCAATGTTGGCCAAATAAAAGTTTTTTCGTTCTTTCTTCTTTCAATGGCGCCGTTAGTGGTTAGCCATCAAGCTATAGTTATGACGTCACATAAAAGACATAAATAATTCAAAATGTGTAGGCAAATTTTGACCTGGCAGGTGGGACTCGCGGTGGCTTAGCGGTCATAGCGTCTGGTGTACCTAAACAGAAGATGCAGGTTCGAATCTTATCCGCAGTCGAATTTTTCCTTCACAAAAAAAACTGAATAATCTTTTCATGGAAAATGCCTAAAAAAATACAAAAAGAAAGATTCCAATTTAAGCTGAGCTCTTATTGTACGTAAAGTCTATAAAAATCAAGTCCGCCTAGTCTGGTAATGGTATTTCATATTGTTGGCTGTTTTTATCAATAGCAAAATTTTCAAAGTATTTAAATATTTCCTCCCACATAATAAAAACCCACACAATATCCACTAATTTTCATCTATTTTTTATCACAACTCTCTTGTTAAAACCGCAAACTGGAAAGGTTCGTGAAAAACCGTATTTATTTAAAGCCGGACAAAATAATTTTAATAAAAGCGGTAGCATGCGTGTCCAACCAGATAAAAAAAACGTAGATCCCGTCACTATAGCGTTCATATACTGTGTAGACTATTGTAACTGGTACATATATACATATTGTCACGCCTGTCTCCCATGGGCGTAGGCAGAGACTATAGATTTCCACTTGCTACGATCCTGGCACACTACTTTCGCTTCATCTATATTTATTAATCTCTTCATGCATAACCGTCGTTAGGGTGGTAGTTTATTATAATTTTCAATATATAGAATGGGAATAGTATAACAGCCTCAGCTGTTCACAATTCCGTGGGGAATTTCCCAAAACGAATGATGACATGATGACTAACAGGGATAAATGGAAGTAAAGGACATACTGTGCCGACCTCAATTAAATTTGGATAAGGGCAGGGAGATGATGGGAATTTCCCAATATTCCTACTTCTGTAAGTGGCAAGGTTTTAAGCTGATATGTGGAATGTTATAGCAGGATTTTAAGGATTTAAATTAAAATAGTTCACTATCCAATACTATATGTATACATTTATCTATCTTTTAACTAACTTCCTATTTAGTCTAGTGGCCCTAAGCTCGACTGCTACTCTAGAGATCTTGGGTTCAATTTCTAGGTCATGCAAGGTGTTACGGAGCTTTGTATGAATTAGTAGCAGCTCGGAGTTCGAATTTGTGTCCGGTTAATGGCAATAGGCTCGCCCCCTATTACATGGGACCTAAACATACCGGAGAACTGTGGGTGTAAATTTATACACTTCTGCCGAATCCATTCGGGAATACGAGCGTGATGATTTGAATCAGAAGCTAGCTCCTTTCTGATTTAATAAGGATAACACGGACTGCAAGATCACTTAAAAGATAAAATATGAACTAAAGCGTTAACAAATGAACCGAAATTTTATGAAAAATTGAAAACATTTTCAGCCTACTTAGAACGCAAAGTTTTAATATCTAACCTTTATATTATCAACAGGCTACGTTAATTGTACTGATTTCTACATAGTTCACATTCTTCCCCAAATCCCAAACAAAAACAATTTCGCAACCCCTTAAATTCCGTACGCGAAATATTCCAAATTTGGCAAAAATGTCGACCTCTCAGTTATCATATTGAGCGATCATAAATATTCGTTGGCTGCCCGCGGGGTCGTGTCCATAGAGGGTGTCAGCCTCCTTTTGCCGATATTTTGCCAATATTTCAAAGGAGTGTGTGTGATGACGTCATGTCGCGTCAGCATGCGGCCCTTTATTTCAAACAGCTACAATGTTCTATGCGTTCCACGTTTAAAATAGGTTTGTTTATTTTTTGTTCTGATATTTTGGAAGATGAAAACATTAGATTTACCAAGGAGTTTGGAATACATAATGTACTTATTCTGTAAAATTTAAATCTGTTTTAAAACATTGTAACACCTTCTACCATTTCAGTTGATTCAATGACTTAGTAAATTACTTAATATATTAAATTACTTATGTAAATATGTTTTTTCTTCTTTAGTGTCATTGTTTTTTCAATTACTTGATTCTAGTATAACTTATCTGTTGTAATTAAGATTCATACTAAAGCAGTGTATATCCTATGAAAGAAATAAATGTTATGTTTGAAATATGTTATTAAACTGTTAATTTAGATGTACAATTATATTGTATAATGTAGATAGAAAAAATGGCCATATATAACAAATCCATTCATGTATTGACACAGTCATCAAGCATTCCAATTCCAGTGAAAAGCAATTACTTTTACGAATGGCAACACTAACAAAATTGATCCTAATCCGATCAATAGGACATAAAATTAATTGAAGTTTATATCGAACTAACTATTTTATTGAGTGCCGCGAACAAACTAGCGAGTTTACTGGACGCAATAAAATTAGCTTGCCTATTATGTTCGGGTTCACATAGTGACGTCGGTGTTGGAATAAATTGTGTCATCATCATCAACTCATTACATTGTCCCACTGCTGGGCACGGGTCTCCTCTCATTACGAGAGGGATTAGGCTATAGTCCGCCACGCTAGCCTACTGCGGGTTGGCAGACTTCACACGCCGCTAAGAAAATCTCTCAGGCATGCAGGTTTCCTCACGATGTTTTCCTTCACCGTTTCAGCGTGATAATTAATTATTCATTGTTGAGAAAGAAGCTAGAAGGATGGCACAATAATGTACACATATGTATTAATAATTGATGTATTAATGATTAATTATCACGCGCTTAAACGGCGAAGGAAAACATCGTGAGGAAACCTGCATGCCTGAGAGATTTTCTTGACGGCGTGTGAAGTCTGCCAACCCGCAGTAGGCTACCGTGGCGGATTATAGCCTAATCCCTCTCGTAATGAGAGGAGACCCGTGCCCAGCAGTGGGACAATGTAATGGGTTGATGATGATGATGATGAAATCCAGACACCGTGCTGCTACTGAGAATATCATAGAAAAACCCAATAACATTAAAATAGGAATAAATTATATTTTATTTACAACATTAACCAGTGGTCTAAAATCATTATTTTTTGCAGGTTTATATGGGATTTCGGGTAATATCCAAAGTATTGGGAAAAACTAAATTATCGCGGGTAAACTTGCTAATCGCGATTCAAATTTTCTCAAAGTTTATGTAACTTAACAAGGTATTTTACCTACAGCCATCGGCATTAGTTTGTTCCCCAAATAAGCTCATTTTGATCCCTTGCAATGCAAATTCAAGTTTAACAACACCTTCTTTAACTTTAATATTGTTTCTAAGAACTATTATAATAATGATGTCTATTTTAAGGTTATTTTCAAAGAGGTATAAACAGCGTTAGTAACACTAACACACTTAACATACAAGCCATGACATAAGTTCGTCGCTACTGATATCGTGCCAAAACTGGGGGTTAAGACGAGATTATGTGACAACAAAATTTCCTCGTGGCACTTTCTTTCTCCAGATAATAGAGAAAACGAGTTAAATTGTAAAGTACAAAAAACTACAAAATATTAGTTTTTTTTTTCCTTTTATTCTGTGGCAGTTAGACGAGAAAATGCTTCGAAGTTGTTTCCTGAATTACTTACTGGAGAAAAGGTTTTTTAAGCTTTGTTAAGTCTCTTACAGTGAGCGTCTTGTTGACATTTTTGCGAATACTTTTCTTGTATTAAACAAATTACCTCTCCTTTATTGAAAGGATTCGTTTTACACTTTTGTTTTTTCTTTTTACATAATCGAACGATACTAAATATACCAAACTTATACATCAATTGAATGGACAAACTATTATTAATTAAAGGTTATATTTGGACAATATCCACACCTAATCCAGTAGTATCATCCTATTTCAGAAGTAAAATTATCCAGTAACATAATTTCAGTAATATCGCTGTTTATTATTAATACTATTTAAGCCGAACCTCCCCTAAACCCTTGTCCAACTTGTTCCTACTTCCCCTTCTGTTGTTTTTCATTGCACAGGCCCCAAATGTTCAGTTATTCGATTATGTAATTATTTTATTATCCGATCGTCTGGATATTGTAGGCTTAGAAATAGAACAGATGAGTGATACTAATTATATATAAGATCAAGGATTTTTATGCTAGAGATAAATAAATTTTGTATGTTTTAGTACCTCGGTACTTTTGGTATATTTCCTTTTTTATTGTAAGACTGCATCCATGTCATTTAACCGTACCTACGTGTATTAAATATACGTATGGTTAAACTACAGAGGTCCCCATATCTATCAGTGGGCGGACTAACTGAATACTGGTTGGTTGAGTACATGGCAGAATATGATGAACCTTAAAAAAGCCTTAAGATCTTTGATGTACCATATTCGAGCAAATAAATTATTTGATTTGATTTATTTAAATACATAGCTAATATATAATGCAAAAAATAAAAAAAAGTAATATGACTTTTGGACTGCTAATTCATAGATTCCGACTGACTTTTAATAATCATATGCGTATTAAGAATTAATGATCTTTCTTTTTGTATTTTTTAGGGATTTTCCATGCAAAGATTATAAAGTTATTTTAGTGAAGGAAAAAAAAAAGGATTCGAACTTACGTCTTTTAGTTAGGGATACCAGACGCTATGACCACTAAGCCACCGCGAATCCCAACCGCCAGGTCGAAATTTGCCTTCACTGCAAAAGACGTAAATTAAAAATGTGAAGGCAAATTTCGACCTGGCTGGGTTAAGTCGGCACCAGGCAGAGCGGCTATAGCTATTTACCATCATAATAAGTAGTCATAGCCGCTCTTGGATACCTGCAATACCAATAAAAGGAGTTGCAGATGCGTTGCCAAGCCTATTAACTGTCGCGGCCGAGCAAGCGGGCCACCTGATCGTAAGTTCAAATAACTTTAAGAAATACACTATTCTTAAAACTTCTGCAACTGCAAAGCGTATTTATCTAAGTGAAAACATAAATTCAGAAAACTAAAATTCAAGAACAAACTCCAAGAGCCAACAACGGTACTTTACATAAAGAGGTAAGCTCAGAGAGATACAACAGAAGCTGTCCGAACTTATGCTGTAAAATTACGTTGCCAACCAACCTCTAATGAAGTTTTAATAATTCATAGCCTTCCAAAACTGTTGGCTTGTTAACTTGTGAAAGTCAACTCCTCATCTTTAAAATGTTAATTATTATGTGACGATAAGTAAATTTGTTTTGTAGTTTCTTAGTAAGAAGTTTTTAGTTCTGACAATGAAGTACTGAGTTGAGATTATGTTTTTTTTTAATGTTGATGTTTTTGTCTTTGTTACATTAAAGTTCCAACTAGACCAAAATAAAAGACCTTTAACAGTTTAAAGTTTAAATTACTGGGCTTTTCTATAAAATTGTCTGTAGCAGTTCGGAGTCCGGATTTGTGCCCGGTTAATGGCAATCGGCTCGCTCCCTATTACATGGGACCTAAACATACCGGAGTACTGTGGGTGTAAATTAGTACACCTCTGGCTAAACCTTCGGGGAATAACAGGCGTGATGATAATGGGTAGGTATAATAAATATTTATATGTCTATCTCTCAATATTTGATCTACAATATTTATAATAAATAATAAGTCAGAATCGGTCGTACGCACGGCTACACATCAAGCTATACAATTCCATTTTACGCTGACCTCTTAATATATGGGAAGCCTATACAATGCGAGACCAGCATAAACTGGATTTGTATAGGTCGATCTGTAGCCGTGTGTACATAAGGTATCAATGATAAAAGCAACGTCATGTTCATTTCAAAGATAATTTGATTTCCCAAGCGGACTCTAGTTGTCACGCTGTATTATGAAATGAATAATTTAGTTCGACTCAGAATTCAGTTTATCATTTTCATAACAGTTGACGCAAAGATTTATTAATAAACAAGTATTGTAAGCGAGAGATAGTCCACACATATTTGTTGCTCAAAAATGTGACATAAAATTTAGTGGTGTGCCTTTGATTTATTATTAAAATATTATTATAAGCTTTTTAAACTTAATTAGTCTATTAGTCCTAAGCGGGACTGCTACGCTAGAGGCCCTGGGTTCCATCTCTAGGTCGAGCACAGTGTTATTTATTGGGTTTTTCCTTTCGGGGAATACAGGCGTGATGGCATGTTATGTTATCAAGAAGTGTAACTACTAATATACAGCTACAGTTAACTAGTATGTATTTATGTTCCTTGTAACCTGGAGCTTAATAATTTTGGACTATAATAACCATAAACTTTTAATGGCTTCAACAGATATTCTTCTTAAAACAAACTCATTTTGCAAAAAACAACAGTTCATTATTTTGATCAATGTCAGGCTCAGGCAAACAAATCTTTTTGAACCGTTTGAACCGATAAAATAAATACATAAATTTATTTAAGCAAAATCTTAAAATAGTTTCACACAACATTATATTTAGGCACATTCAGTGACAGCTATTGAAAAGTCCTTCCGTTCCAGTTATTTTTGTTACTTCCAGTGACAAACAGACAATTTTGAAGACTTTTACTTAGAAATAAAATGGAAATAAATCAAAGAGTTGGGACGTGATCGATTTGTGAGCCGCTCTCGAAATATCGATGTGAATCAAATACGGAGTGATCGGTGACAACAGTGAGTGCGAATATATTTCAATTCGGGTAAGTATTTCAGACAATGTTGGATGTATAAAGATGTTTTATAGATTGATCAATGAATTATTGTATTGCAATGAATCGTTTACATAGAAAATGCTATAGAGTGAATGCTGCTGTCCGTTTGAGTTAGTACTAACTCATTGGATCTGCCGTTTAAGCATATTGCTTCAAATATTAGGGAGACAAACAACAGCTAAATGTAACTATCTTGGTCATATTTAGTTAATATATTCCGATATGAAGGGAATAATTTGCATGTATAATTATGTGAAGTACAAAATTCTATTGAATTCTTTTTTAAACTTATACCGCCTTATCTCCATACAAAAAAAAAACAGTATTTACGCAAAACATTAGATAAGTGAAAGTAAGAAAATTCCCTCCTCTATTTACGAAAGTAACTCACGGGCACACCCACGCGTTATAGCTATTCATTCAGTGGAAAGTGGGCTCATGAATAAATTATTACACCAGTTGAACTGTTCGGTGCGAAACGTTGAGAGAACCGTATTGATGTGCGTTACACGAGATTCTTTTTTCGATTGTTAATTTATTTTTCTTGATCGAATATGGCGATTGTTGTTTTAGGTGGCGATTGGTGGCCTGTGATTTAAATGTGTTTCTGTAAAGGATTTATTTAGTAAGTACCTATACCTACTTATCATCATTTTTTGAAAACTATCAAGCTCTTTTGTGGTTCTTTCTTCAATCAACCAGACATTATAAGTTGTTAACAAGAATGTTATATTATTAGATTTTCATAGATTCGTGACCATATATCTGGACTTAAAAGAGATCATAATCTTTGAGATTTGAGTTTTTTTATTTTATTTTTTTAGCTCCAGAGAAAGATGTCCTGTTAATAATTATGGGCCGTATCCAACATTACTATTTTCTGTATCAAATTCTATAAATTATTATCATTGATATCAGATTGGTACGCCGCGAAAAAAATAATATGCATTTTGATACAAATCTATGCAAAACAAAAATATTTTTGGAACAATAACACTTCTTTGAAAAAAAAAACCCCTAAAATTGCGAAATGACCTTGTTGAACAGTTATAACCCAGTGACACAGAAACTCCAGCGTTTATTTTAGACGCGAATGTCCCAGCAAACATAATTATTACGTGCCACGTAACCGCCGGATTACACTGCTCCATATTTATTTTTAACCCCACACGTGCTTTTGCGGTTATAAAATATATTTTTTACACGTGCAGGTTAACCCTACCTGTGGGTCGGCCGAGACAATTTTTGAATTTGGAATGTCTTTGCCGTAGGGTTGTGTCTACATGATTTTATTTTTAGGATATTAGTCCTGCGTACATATTTATTTTGTCTTTTAACAAAATGACTACGAAACTAGCCGTATGTCGAGAGGTAAGTATTTTTAAAAACATACAATTACATTAAATTAAAAATTATTTAGATATAACAAAAATAAAATAGATTTATTTGATGGAAATAATAAAAAAAAACATGATAATTAAATTATATTCTATTATAGTCATTAGTTATCGGTTAAACATCGCTTCAAAGTGTGTGAAATGAAAAAATAAGCTACAATAATATGAAGACGGTAAATAATAATAGCAATAATGATTTATTAATAAAAGTCACTTATTAACATGAGATAGGTAATAATACTAATAAATAATTATTATTTCTAATTCGTTACGATCACGTAAACTGCGTTGAACAAATTGAAAATGACCGAACTCAAGTAGGTATTGAGCTCTAATAAAGACATCGGCTGTAATAATTCAAAAGCATTGCACTGCGCAAAACCAACACTAATCCTATTTCAACCCTTAACACAAATAAAATTATGGACTGGAATTCAATTTGTCGACTGTTAAATTTATCTTTGAGGTTTAGAATTGCCCGCGGTCGTTGGTTGTTACCGTTCGACGACCTATTTCAAGTCTATTTTTGTGTGGACACGAATATCGAACGGGAGATCACTTGGCTGTAAGCGTAGTTTCCTATGCCTCAAAAAATTGTGACACACGCAGTGTTTATACTTTTTTATATTTATGTGAAGACTTTTTTTATGGCACATGTTTTGCTTATGACTGTACAAAGAGGAAAGTACTTTGTAGGCGTTGGAAATAGTACTGTAGGAGTTTGTAACAAGAAGTTTTTATGTGCGCGTCCCGGCATGTAGAAATATTTAAACAAAAAAAGTAAGTAGTTTGAAATATGTCTAGAGAAAATAATTATATATGAATGTCAGAGGACTAAGTTTGATTCCTTGAACAATAAAAGAAGTCGTGAATTCCTTAATTAAGTGTTTTTTTAACGTAGAAGCATTACGATCCCTAAACATTAAACCTGGTGCTTCTACATATGGTGGAGGCGCCGGGTAAGGATAAAGAACAAAGCATTAATTCGTTTTCTGTGAATTTCCAGAAAACATAAAATAAGTATTCAACTGCGCCGGCAAGCAAGCCCGGACGACGCGAGGTTGGAGCGCACGGAGCACACTGACGAGTGCAACAATAAAGAGGGAACCGCTTAACCCGAAGATTCTTCCCGAGGAAGAAGAGAAAAAAAAAAGAAAAACAGGAACGAGTTTCATTTGTTTTTTCTTCGGTGGTATAAAAGATGGCGCAAGAAATGTTTTTCTTCACCGGCACCGACAGTGTATGTTTAGATGAGTTCCTAGTACAATTTAGGCTGGTAGCCGCAATTAATAAATGGCCGGAAAGTGATTTAGCTCTGATAGTCGGGGCGTATTTACAAGGACCAGCCTTGATGTTTTTTAAGTCCGTGTATCGCGAGGGGATTGATTACAGAACCATATGCGAGAAGTTGAGAGTTGAATTCCCATCAGGAATCAATTATGTGGAGAAATTTTATAGCAACAAACAAGACGTGAAGGAAGATTCGTTGACGTATTATTATAGGTTGACGGATTTAGCCGCGAAGGCCGATATTGTAGATGAAAGCATCTTTATAAAAACATTTTTAAAGGGGCTATTACCGTGCGATAAAGTCAAATTAGGCACCAAACTCTATGCCACAAAAAATGAATTGCGTGCAACCATTTTACAATTAAGAGACATATTCGAGGACAACAAAACACCCTCGATTAATCTGCCGATTCAACCGCCCCGCGGCATATTATCAAAGGTACGCTTTGAACAACCGTCCAATACGACCGCATCAAGGTCACCAACGCCGCCGGGAGCATGGAATTCGTCGACGACAGCGCCTTCAACCCCATATCAATCCCCAGAAAGGAGGGATAGGGAAGAGTTTCACACTCCCCGTTATAATTTGAGACCACGGTCTCGTTTCACCTACACAAACGCTAATACCCCCAATAATTTTAGCGTGAGAAGGAACCCGCAGCACCCAAACTTCCAAGGACGCAGCCAATAAATAGGCATGAGGAGTTGCAGACGACTGCGTCCGAAATTCAAAAACTCCCAGATGAACAGAAAAATTTAAGTCAGTACAGCCCTTTTATTAACATTGATATAAACGGGCAGACATTGGTAGCTCTGATAGATACAGGTGCATCTATCTCCTGTATCTCTGAGAGATTAGCAGCGAAGGTGAAAGCAAAATGTAAACTTTTTTTTAAATTTTTATTTATTTGTTTTACCCAAATGCGGGGGCGTAGCTGATGTAGGAGTTTGTAACAAGAAGTTTTTATGTGCGCGTCCCGGCATGTAGAAATATTTAAACAAAAAAAGTAAGTAGTTTGAAATATGTCTAGAGAAAATAATTATATATGAATGTCAGAGGACTAAGTTTGATTCCTTGAACAATAAAAGAAGTCGTGAATTCCTTAATTAAGTGTTTTTTTAACGTAGAAGCATTACGATCCCTAAACATTAAACCTGGTGCTTCTACAGTACCTAGCTATTATAAGTTTATGCTAATGATGTCTCTCTTGTCTGGATATTTTATAGATTTTCAAACGGTAGGTACGGTCCGCAACGAAAGTCACTAAATACAGCGAAATTCTGAATAATACTGCAGTGTTAAAACTTCATTTATATAATTCCAAATAAAATTATGCTACAATAAATTGTCCTACCTGCAGCAAACTATATCTAACTACATTATCGGTTTAATTGAAGCGTCGGTAGCCCAATGGCTAGGGCGTCGGACTTGCGATCATATGGTTGCCGGTTCGAACCCCACCCATTGCACTACCGACGTGAACCCACTCGTAACACAAGCATTTAGCTTAGCAGGAGGGGTTAACAAGAATACTAGTAATGTGTGACCCGCATTGCTAGTAACCTTTTTTTAAAAAAAAAAAAAAAAAACTTATAGATAAATAAATAATTTAAAGCATTTTAAAGATTGTTTCACGTTCTGTAACTTTCTTTGCTGGTTGTACAGTTACAGCTAGCTATATATATTATGTGTTTTGACAGAGTCTGTATAATACCTATATCAATAACAAAATCTATTTGAGGTCAGATTTTCAGTAGCTGCCTGTATATCTAGTTATTTTGTTGACTGTACCATTGACAAAATATGTAAAAAAAAAAACAGATTAATCATGTTTGTAGAAAATGTCATGTCTCGGGTGACATAAATTTGATATGTGTCAAGTGGAACGAAAAAGTGAGATGAGTTGTTTTGAGCTTCATTTTCTACGAGATATTCTTAATCTGTGGAGATATCGTCCTCTATAATTTAATAATATTATTGGATACAGGTCAAATACTTATCTTAAGTATCAGAGGTATAATGATTGTTGTATTAGGTAAGAATATTATCAAACCATTTATATTTTTGGTGATTTCCGTACCTAATATCATGAACATAAGCTTGTTTTTTATTTATACTCTAAAAATACTAAATACAAAACTCTAACTACAGTGTAAGTGCTCTAATTTTTAAATATAAGCAACAATATATTCAAAATATAAAATGAAATAGGGTCGGTAGACTATGAAACACTGCTGAAAGTAGATAACTTTCAGCCTTCCATGGACTCAAGTGTGCTTGTGATGAAGTAGCCAATGTAGGTCGAACAAATCCTCGCTGATGAGCACGTTAATTGTTAGCCTATTGTACTTAAACACAATAATTGTTGCTCGTAGGTGTTCTTTTGTTTTTCTTATTAGGTTTTAGAAGCGAGCTATCTAAAAAACTTTTCTCCGACAAATAAATGTGACAGTTTTTGTATAGTGCATCTGTCAAAACGTCAAATGTGTTCCGACTATTGGAAAATCTGCTATTAGACGCACATTCATTGACGATTGTAAAGACAAAATGATGCTTCCAAGCAACCTTATAATTTTCTAGAAATCACAAGATTTTTCTACTATATTCTTCCTAGCACCTAAGAGTCATTCGTGCCAGGCTTATAGCTATAGGCCCTGTGTTTCCTTCTTTACATACATACATTCACGCTTTTTGAAGCGGCGGTAGCCTAAAGGCTAGGGTGTCGGGCTTGCGATCATGTGGTTCCCGGTTCGAAACTCACCCATTGCACTACCGACATGAACCCACTTGTGATACAAGCTTTTAGCTTAGTACGAGGGGTTAACAAGATGAGAACACATTGCTAGTAAGCTTTTTAAAAAAAATTAAAAGAAAAAAGAAAAAAATTTTGCACGAGTCCATTTGTTATATTGTACGTACGTACTTCCCATATACTCGCGCCGGTTGCGAGTACTACGCACCTAACCTCTTTAAAGGACCTTATCAATAAGGTTGATATCTACTCTTTCTAGGCGCATTGTAAAATTTACTAACGTAGTTTTCTCTCTCATCTAAGGATTATAAGCTCCTTACAATCCAATAAACTAAAACGCGATCACTCCACCACCGTTGAGCTCCCTATAAAATGGTTGAGCTACGCGAAGACTGATGTATGCGTGCGTCAGTTAGGACAGTTCAACTCAAAGCTGCTACGGCTCTTTCTTAAAAAGGCCTGTTCAGATTTTGACCTACATTGTTAAACTCGCATATAATATAACTATTGTCTGGACTTTAAAAGAGACCATGATTCTCTGAGTTTGTTTCGACGTTTTTTCTCAGAGGTCGTCAGATAGGAAAGGTCGGCGCCATCTAGTTTAAAAAAACGTCTTGTAAGAGTGTCTTTAAAAGATCTATTTACAGAAATAAATATCATTTGCATGAATGCATAATTGATGTACGGTACACACAGCAAAGAAAAAAGGTTGGCTTCAACAGCGTGAAAAATACGATCTGTAGTTAATACCGGCGAGCGCACGCGTTGTTGAGCATCAACGATTCACAACGCTGAGTTATGGCTGCAGAAATATGGAGTGCCGCATGAAATAGGTTAACAATTCTAGGTACTGCGGTTTTGGCATGATATTTTTATGGTCGAGTGTACCTGACCTATCTTAATAATTGGATTTTTTGTTGCATGTAGATAACGATTTTTTTATTGTATGTAGATAGTTAATAATTTAATCAATTGAAAGTAATGACAGATATCTACATAATTATTTCATTATCATCCCATATACTGTTCCCCCTGCTGGGCATGGAACACCTCTCAAAGTGAGAGAGGTTAGGCTATAGTCCACCATTCTAGCCTGCTGTGGGTTGGCAGACTTCACAAGCCGTTGGATGATTTTTTGTTGTGTCAGTAATTTCCATTTTTTTGGTATGCATGAATTTATTCATTCTATGAATTTATTTAAAATCTCAATAGATAGAGACATTAAATTCACCCGGACGACGCTGTATACGAACAGTTACTTAAAAAATCGTTTAGAATCATAAAAAGCTCCTACAAAAAGTCTACTTATATTTCAGTTTCAGACAAATTGACCTAAAGTAACATTTTCCAGAGCTTTTTTGGGAACATGAACAAAAGATTATCTTTTTAAATTGCCGAAAGGCTTGCGAGAACATATTCAATATTCTGGTCATCCAATCCATTACGTCACAGATAAGATCGCATCTCCGATCGCCAGATACTGTAGAGGTAGCCGAAAGGGTTCCATTATTTATGTGAAAATAAAATCGGTGAAGCGTCGTGGAATTCACGGGACGTGAATTTTAGGGCGTTATAGGATTAAGAACCTTACTGTTGGGCGTTAAATGTCGCTTTAAATTGGCCCTTTTCGGCCTAAATATGTCCTCCTTTTAATTTGTAGACGCATTATTGTGACGTTGTTTTAAAATATATAGCTATAAAACACATTACCTACTTATTTTGCTTTTAAAAAAGCACGTGTGTATATCCACTGGAATATGTATCTCAAATACTTGGGTCCCACACTTTGTTAGATCCAAAAACAGGTCAGGACCAGCTTAAGACCTACAAAAAAAGAAAGAGAAAGACATCACCCAAGACATATTTTCCTAACGATAATCTACAACCGACATTGCCTGGTTTGAGCTTAAAATGTATAAATAGCGAGTAAATACAAATATATACACCCGCCTTTTTACCATATGAATAAGTTGAAATAATCCTAAAGTGACACGAATTGAGAGGAATATGCTGATATGGTTTGGGCATGTGGCGAGAATGGATGAAAGGCGACTCTATCGACAGGGATATATAAAGCGAATGTCAGTGGAGCCGCCGACTGGGGACGCCCTAGAAAGACATACACCGACCTTATTAGTGAGGTCCTTAAAGGCCAGATGCGTGGTACCCGCACCCGCGTGTGTATGACAGGATGTATGAATGTGTACGAAGCAGAAGAAGTATGCAAGAATCGTAGCAAATGGCGTTATGTAGTTTCTACATACCCCAATATCGAATCATTGAATTTCAAAAAAAAACAAATCATTAAAAATTTAGAACGTATTCGTATAACAAAATAGAAGTATAAAAAGACGAAGCGTTTCGAAATTGACCTCTATATAAATGAGGGTCGCTTTTTAAATCTGCACGATTCATGTAAACTAATTTAGGTTGCAAATTGCATGGCTCGCTATAAAAGGCAAAGTAAAACGTGAATTCATACAAACAGCATGAAGTCGAGGGTATCTAAATCACGTTTGTTCCAAACTAGATTTAAATTAGGAACCGAAAGCTCTGGCATTTCAAAGCGATTAAACATCGCTTCTAAGCTGAACTAGTAAAGTACTAAAGTTTACCTCATTGGAGAAGTAGAAACACCGCAGTGGATGCTGGCTGCAAATTATTTTTTACATAGTATATTTTTAAAATAATTAAATCGGTACATTTCTCATCAATCAATGAAAAAAATAAACCTAATTATACTATTCAAAATAGAGAACTTTATTCAATTCATATAATTATGTAATTCTTTTGCATTTTTTTATCGGCAAGTCTTATTTTTATAACACAATTCTAGAATGCCTGAATTAAATTAAAGAAAAAAGAAAATTTAATTTATCATTATTATATTTATTTGACTGCCTCGTTGGTCTAGTGGTCCCAATCGCGACTGCTACGCTAGAGGTCTTGGGTTCGATCCCCAGGTCGAGCAAAGTGTTATTGAGTCTTTCTATGAAATTCTCAGTAGCAGCTCGGAGTCTGGATTTGTGCCCGGTGAATGGCAATAGGCTCGCCCCCTATTACATGGGATCCAAACATACCGGCGAACTGTGGGTGTACCTACATTAAGTACACCTCTGCCTAACCCTTCGGGGAATACAGGCGTGATGGTATGTTATGTTATGTTATGTTATTTATTTGAAATACAAATACAACCGGGCAAAACCAAACTCCAAACTGCTACTGAGAATTTCATAGAAAAACATTAAGCAAAGTATTATTGAACATTTTGATTGACCTGGAAATCGAACCTAGAACCTCTAGCGTAGCAGTTGCGCTTGAGACCGCTATACTAATAAGACAGTTTGAAACATTATTTATCAGTTAGTCGGTATTATACTAGAAATACATTAAGTCTTCATCTTACTTGTCCTGAGCAGGCAGCGAGCTTTATAAAAAAGTTATCTCTATAGAAAAAGGGATGAGAGTATCCACCTTCATATGGAAATCTCCTTTTCAATTTCGTACACACTCACTATTGGAATCCACTTACAGGTTCAAACTACACTACAAAAAACTTAAGGGAATATACATAAAAGCGCTGCGAGCGCTGAAACCTTAAATTGATATTTTCCTCGTGCGCTTCACATTCACCGGTACGTTTTACAGCTAAAGTCACTTTCAATTTTCAACGTAAAGCGCTTTATAGCTGGCTGGAAGCGTGACGGGCATAAAACCTCTGGAGAGAAAGCCTCAACTTATCTATATCTGGGTATGTAGGAGTCGCGAGAGATTTAAAGATTTCCTAATCCTAATCACACGCGATTTTCAGCAATGTGCCTTCGACATAGAGTATATATTCCGTGAAAGTGTCAGTAAAAAAATCTTAATTTCACAGAGTAATATTTTTTTTTCTTGGTCAGATGTTACCTAGATGTAAACGTGGAGTCAAAGTTTTCGTTTTATTTTTTATGACTTTCGCAAATTAGATTATGAAGGTAAGTAACGCGTTTGCGACGACTTTCAATTGATTTCACTGGCATTACAGCGACGTCACATGGGCGTTCCATTTTTAAAAACATTACGAAACGACTTTGAAAGTAATTGCTGGAAGTTTCTGCCATTGCAATAAAATTTGAATTGTTGAATATTACAGAAGAATATTAAATTAAAAAATTCTTTAAATCCAATACTAACGCAGTAATTTTTATTAGTTGTTTGTTTAACTGCCTCAGTGGTTAGTAGTTACAAATGCAATTGGCAAGTGTGAGGACCAGAGCTTGGTTCCCAGGTCGAGCAGAATATATATTTTTTAAGTTGACTGTTTAATGGACGTTGAATAGCAATAGTTTGAAAGTAGTACTAGATGTTTGGTGTATTGAGTTGGTTTAGATAAATCGAAGATAAATATTTTTTGTTACTTATGTAATAAAATCTAGGGCTGAATTTCCTCTAGTAAACAAAATTTCAAATAAAATACCCACATTTTTATTCAAACTACCAGCAATTATCAGGGTAAATATTTTTCTAAAACGTCCAAATAAATCCTCTTTATAGATACCTCCCGATATTAAAGCCAGGGTTGCCCAACAATAAAATTCCACTCGACTAACGCCATTGCCACTCCTCTCGTAAAGAAAATTACGCAGATAATAATTCAACGAGTACCAACCCTAAATCACCGCGTATGCCAGAGGCAAATGGAAAGTGGCTGAATTTAAACATTTTGTTGGCAATTGAAAAAAAAAATTCGCTATCATAAATCAGTAGACAAAACGCTGGAGATGAAAAGTGTTTTTGTATTGTCATTTTACTTTTTTTTCAGTTGTGTGTCAATCAATTTAGGATTAACAGTGTGTATGTATGAAAACACATGCTTTTTAACAAATTAAGTACCTATTAACATAAGTTTCCTCGCCATAAAAATCTAAAGTTTACTCCGTTTTACAATCATATCCGTTAACGAGCTTTGAAAGTATTCCATACAACACAACAGCTTAAATATCACGGCCGGCAAACTGTCGATTTGTACGGTAAAATAACGTGTGCTAAGAAGCTGCTTCAACGTACTCTAAGTATTCTACCACAGTTGCATTACGTCATATCAGTTCCTAATTTAAAATGATCATCTGTCTGATTAGTTATACCTACATTTGATGGAGCTGCAAGATCTGATACCAACTGCATTGATACGATGACAAATTGATACAACTGAGACGATGAAAAAGTGCTAACTAATGTATATTTGTGCCTATTAGTACTAATAGGCGTACTAATAGGCACCTATTATAAAATACACACGGCTACGGCTTAGAGAGTCACTTACGCCTTTGAATTTCTGCTACTAGAGGCTTTCATGGTCTTTGCGAATGTCGCGAATTGCCGTGACTAAAAGGCAGAAAAGATTAGTTGGCACAACTCCGACATAGTATACCCTGCAGTGTCTCTTGATAGCTGACGAACCATGAGGAATTTCTATACCAATCCGGCTCAAAGGACCAGAGCTTGTAGACGATAGGGAGAAAAGGAAAAAGATGCGTAGTACCTACTCATAGCCTACAACAAAATGTTTGAACGTGAAAAAAGCAATGTTTGTTTAGTTCTGCCTACCCTTCTCAGAAAAAGGCGTGAGAGTGCGTATAATTTTCTGTAATTTCTGTCACTGATCACCGTGATTCATTTCAAAACAAATATCGATCTTAGTACTTTTGCTCGTTATGCAAAGTTGTCATACTCCTATAGGATATACGTATTCAATTGAACGGCATATGATTAAAATACACAATGTTATGATAATTTTAAAACAACGCTGGCGACGTACATATCAATGTCATTGACATTTACATGCATTATTCATGAACCAGTTATCATGTATGGAAGCTGAAAAATTGAATTATGAAAATATTTTTATTGTGTTGGATTATCTAGGAATAAAAATATTAAGAGCATACAGGATGCCAAGTTATACTGCATCCGTCGCTGTCATTTATACGTTCTGTCATACGAGAATGACATAAAGAAATAATATAGTAGTTAGAACAGAGAACTTGCTTTCATGCTATATATATTTTAAAATAAGAGTATTAATACAGCAATTAACAAAATAAGAACATAAAAATATTATAGTTTTCAACCGACTTCAAAAAGGAGGAGGTTCTCAATTCGTCTGTATGTTTTTTTTTATATGTTTGTTACGCGATTTCTCCGCCAATTGTGGATCGATTTTAATGATTGTTTTTTTTTTTGGTAGGTCATACTTCAGAGGTGGTCCCGTTCAAATTTTATCGACATAGGTTGAGCAGTTTTAAAAATATCAACAAAAATCCTAAAAATTGTTTTGCATCGACGATATTATCGTTTATTCCGAAACATCGCTGTCTTATTGGAGCAGTACGTTTAGTTGGCTAACAAGTACTTATAAACAAAACTTTCCACTAAAAATTCAAAACTAAAATTACTTTTAACTAAAAAGTAAAACCGCCTTCAAAAAATAATTAAATAATTTAGTCTAAAACCGTTTGGAAAGTCGGTGGCGAAAACAAGACAACCACTCAAATAGAAGTCACCGACTACCCAAACTGTTTTAAACAAAATTATTTTATTATTTTTTGAATGCGGTTTTACTTTTTTGTTAATATTAAGTATAAGTAAACAATAATACAATATACACTTGGATGGTTCTAATTGAAATGGTGGCACTTTTATCCTTTGGGATGCGAATAAAACCACGGGCAACGTCTAGTATCATCCATACCAATCTATACTTCTATACTAGATTTATTTATAATATTATAAAGCTGAAGAGGTTTTTTGTTTGCTTGAGCGCGCTAATCTCTGGAAATACCGGTCCGATTTGAAAAATTATTTCAGTGTTAGATAGCCCATTTATCGAGAAAGGCGCTTATCATGACGCTAAGACCAATAGGAGCGGAGCATAAATGAAAAATGATGAAAAAAATGAAAAATCTCTTCTTTTTAAATGCAGAAAATCCAAGAAACCACGCGGGCGAAGCCGTGCGCGGAAAGGTAGTATAAGATACACGAAGAACAGATAGAATGGCAGACGATTTCTCGGTGCATATTCAAAGTCACAACTGAATCAATCTTAACGTAATTTGTGAAGTAGATAACTGCAAGAAGAAAGCTATAGCACTGCGAACAATTTAATGTAATAAAAGAGAATTGCAGCAATTACGCGAATTGTCCGGAGGCGAGCAATTTGCCGGTAATGCTGATACTTACCAGCCCAGTACATTCTTTTATCATTCATTTAAAAAGTTTTTAAATTCTCCAAAGCTATTATTACAAATCATTTTCTGGCTTTGAAATCAAAGTCTTTTTAGAGGAAATATATTTAATCGAGGTAGCATGTGTAAATGCGCAACCGTCTCGGAGCCCAAGTTTGCTATTTCAATTGTATCAGAACAGTCATCCGATGGCACTAATGACAAGAAATAAAAAACTGTCAAAAATCAATTCTGAAGTCATTGAATGACGGTTGTGACGCAATCAAATAGTAGAGTTGGGACTCTGAGCAACTCCTATCAACATTCAGACCAATTGAGACGATAGATCAAAAGATTGTGTGCCCGACAAATTGCTTTTCGTTTCTCCATTACATTGGAATCTAACATCGTTATCGACAAATGGCATTAACTTGTGCACCCCTGGTTTTGTTGTCACCAGGAAGATAAACGACTTAACTCTTTCCCAATGATTTCGCCAATTTTTGAACCTGCTTTTTGCGGAGATAATTTTTTGGATTTATACAGAAAAAATATATAATTATAAGTTTAAAAAACCCACGACAATTGACGACCGACTGAATATATCTCGACCGATTTTCATCAAACATAGGTAAGAACAGTCTCGACTAATTCACCTTTTAAAACAAAACATCGGCTCGGGAGCTATGATACCACAGACAAACACACACACAGAGACACGTCAAACTTATAAAACCCCGTCGTTTTTGCGTCGGAGTTTAAAAACATCAATTCACAGTTTGGGCCACTGTAGCTAAATATCTACTATCGGCAGGTAGCTTCCATAAGTCAACATCATCATCAACCCATTACATTGTCCCACTGCTGGGCACGGGTTTCCTCTCAGAACGAGAGGGATTAGGCTATAGTCCACCACGCTAGCCTACTGCGGGTTGGCAGACTTCACATGCCGTCAAGAAAATCTCTCAGGCATGCAGGTTTCCTCACGATGTTTTCCTTCACCGTTTAAGCGCGTGATAATTAAATTCTAATACGCACATGACTTCGAAAAGACAGAGGTGCGTGCCCTGGATTCGAACTCGAGACCTTTGACTTGGCAGTCCAGTGGTCATATCGCAAGGCTATCACTGCGCCTTGCTTCCATAAGTGAGCTACCTAATACCAATTGGTGATATCTAGATAGAAGACAATATCGCAATCTCGGAGAATTACCTTCAGATTTAAGATAATTCCCCATGTTTGGGAAAACCAAGAACGTGTGGGCGTGTGTATTTACAGACTGGCTATAAACCGTAGTTTCACCTACTTTGCTCCGCTCAAGGATTGTTGCCTGATGTTAAATTGTCTATAACCTTCTTCTAAAATCAAATTCAAGAATATTTTTTCCAATCCCACTCGTGGTGACAGAGATAAGCGCGTTCAAACAAACTCTTTAGCTTTATTTGAAAACTGGGGTTTTATGTGGCATCATGCATATCCACAGTATGATACATAATTTAAGTGAAAAATAAGGTATGTTTTTAACCTACTCTGTTACTTAGGTTCAATCTGCAGGACAAGCAAAGTGTTATTGGCTTTACTATGGAATTCTCAGTCAGGATACTACAAGAGTCTCTGAGTTTGGAGGTATGCCTGATTAATGAATATATCCATGAATACGAAACAGCGGAAGAAAGAATAGTCAGAGAAAACACTCGCAGAAAGGACTTTAAAAATAAACTTGTACCTAATTTTAATACTGTCAAGCATAGCTCTCATTACCAAGCTGTACAAATTTTCAATAGACTGCCAGCGGATTTAAAAGTTATGTTGTACACTAGCTCTTTTAAGACTAAGCTCAAAGCATTTCTGTTAGATAAAAACCTGTACTCAATGGACGAACTTTAACTTTAGAAAAACAAAAATAACACTATTTATTGTATTGTCTTATTAACTATGTTTTATTCTTTGTTTATTGCATGTAATGTTTTTTTTAAATCTATATAATATTATTGATAATGATGTATGTATTGTATCAAACACAATGTAAATTGTTAATGATAAATAAATAAATGACAATAGGCTCGCCTCCTATTCCATGGGACATACAAATACCTGTGAACTGTGGGTGTACATAGTACACGAAATACACCTTCGTCTGACCTTTCGGGAAATACAGGCGTTATTCAATGAAGAATATCTTAACTTTTAAGAATCCATGGCAAGGGATCCAAATATTACCTCTATACTCAGATTTCCTACAATACGAAAAACAATTCACATTTTATATAACGCGTTTATATAAACAAAATAAAGCGTAGCAATGTGAGATATGACACAATACGAGAAAGCCTATAATAATAATAGATTCCCGCGTAGCGACGCGTTACGACGTAGCAGCGTAGAATAAACAAGTGCTACGGAAATTTGTAGTTTTAGGGAAAGTGCCTTTGTAGAAACGCGTAGGTTTATTTAATAAAACTGTATGCCGGCTGTTCTCTTTGACAATATAATTTAGGATAAAAATAAATTTGCTGAAGTCCTTCGAAGATTATTGAGTACAGTGAAATTTCCTATACCAATAATTGCTTAGATTTTTTACAATACAATTTAACAATAAAATTTAATTAAAATAATTATTTTAATTAAATTTTAAATTCAAAAGAACGAAATTATCTGAAAAAAAAAGGCCAATATAATGGACTATTTTATTTAGATGGTTTATGTGAGCATGAGAGATCACATAATTACCTACTCATTAATCTTTAGAAGGCTACCTTATCCATAAAATCAAAGATACTTCTTAAACGGTAACTAATAAGAAGGTTGTATTGAAAAATATAATGAGAAGTGCAATTTTATTTTGTATTGTATTGTTCGGTTCGGTAATATGTAAAAAATAATATTTTAAAATAGACAAAAAGGTAAACATAATTGGATAAATTTTATGATTTACTAAAAGTGACGTTTTATAATTATTACCATAATATTATATCAAATAATTTACTTTTTGTGTTCAATTCAATTTATAATTATAAAAACGTAAGCAAAAACATAATACCTACATATTTTAAGGTCCTCGCGTTACGTTTTGTTTATTTTTGACTATAATTCTACACAGAGCTCATTTGCGATTTTTCTAAATCTTATCAGTGCATTAAAATATTGTAAAGTAGTAATAATAACAATAATCTTATAGAATAAAAATTTAAAAATAAAAGAAAACAAGTCTGAAAAGATATTAACGTTACAAACTATAACGGAAAAATAAAGCACAATACGGAGCAAATGGGAACTGAATTATCATCTTCGACGTAAACGCGACGAAAGACAATTTTCAGCAACGTTATCTACCTGAAATTGGCACTGAAAACGTTGCACTCACCGTGTTCGCAACGGTTTCATTAAACACTATAATCCTTGTTGCACACAAAGTTTAATCTAGGGACACAGTCTATACCTAACGATGTTACAGTGCGGTTAAAACTGAGTTTTGATCAAATTTTCATTAATACCCGGTGATAACACGCCTGTGTCGTGTCGGGAGACCGGCTGACAGCAACACGACTTCACTCCGCGAGCTCGCGGACAAAACTAGGAGCTCAGACTGATTGCTCCAAGCCCGAATCGAGGTGGAAGGAGACGGAACCATTTGCGGGAAAGGGATGAGGAGGCATGCAGAGGTGCGCAAGAATTAGATGTTTATTTGGGCTACTGGTAATGGGATAACATAAGCTCGTGCGTGTTTTTCTAGTTTTAAGTGTGAGAGTTTCTCTAGATTACCTGTCCGCGACACGTGATAAAGTTATGATATCCTGGTGTTGTATCATCCTTACTAGAATACCTTTTTTTCATAAAAATACTTCTCTAAACTATCTATGTATCATGCATCCTATACAAATATTTTACCTAAATAAATCGGCTAACCTAACCAAATTTTTGCCACCACCACGAAAGGCTTAGAACCATTGGAACGCCTGATAATGGGGTAGGGCTTGCTTCGCATCCAACCTGAAGGTGCGCGGCAAACACGCGTTCCAAAATAAAATTCGCGTCGCGAGTTCAATCCCCGCAGATAACAATTATTTCTATACCTAGTTAACAAATAATTATTCCGTTCAGGATGCGTATCAGCGTGGATAACTTAGCCACCAGCAAATAGATTAACGTTATAATAACGTTAATCTATTTGCTGTAGTGTTGTAAATAAAATAAAGGTTACAAAAAGTGCTAATGAATTCAAAGTCACCAACATAAATAATCTCATTAATTACAAAACCTAAAATATTAAACCTCAGCCGTTTTCTAAGTATTAAAAAAGCTTAAAAGATTCTATGCATAAAGTACCTACGTCTGTCAAAAAACTCTCGTTTGTGGTGCTTTAAAATACTGATGAAATTGTATCAGCATTTTAGTCAGACGCTCATTAAGAAGCGACCTCATAATATTGTTATAGTGCTTAGTTTGACCTTACTAGGATAATGAAATTGAGATTATACTAGAGATGGTACTAAAGTTGAATATATTTTTTATTTACAAAGTAAATATACAATTTAAAAACAAAACAGCGGGCGACAGATTGTGGGCGACTACAAATATTAAAAACGGCGACGATTTTTTTTCTAACAAAACATGAACACGATTTCGTTCTAGTGATGTGTGGTCACAAGTCTAGCCTAACCTAACTGAACCCTGTATATATACTTCTATACTTTAAATAATATTGAAAAAGCTGAAAGTTTGCTCAGTCTTGCTCTTGCGCTAATCACAAGAACTAATGCTCCGATTTGAAAAATTCTTTCAGTGTTAGATAGCCTATTTATCGAGGAAGGCTATTGACTAAATATATCATCACGTAATAGGAGTAGAGCATAAATAAAAAATGTTGCAAAAACGGGAATCAATATACCTTTTAAATGCAGAAAAGCAGAGAAACCACGCGGGCGAAGCCGTGGGCGGAAAGCTTAATTATAATATTGCTGCTCAATCAGTAATTTTGTCGCTCAAATCAAAATTATAAATAAAAGATCAGATCAAACTATATTACAGTTCAATCGAAATAACTCTGCGCGTTCTGAAGTTGTGTGCAAGTGGTTTTTGTGGTTAGTTAGTAGGTGTTGTGACTTTCTTGTAAAAGGTAAAATGTGTTGCAAGGTAGCGCATATTAGTAATAATAATTATTATTGTACGTATTGCATTATACCTCAATATTATAATGTGTACTTGTTAGAAAACATTCTGAAATTCTAATTTAAATGCTTTGTTTGTTGTCTTGACTTTACTTGTTTTATGAGGTGAACTCAATAAATTGAGACATTTGCATACAGATGTAGTATTTTATATTAATAGTGTATTTTACTTGTTATAGTTATATTTTATTGTATTGCACATTTCAGAACGCTAAGCAAATTTTCGTTAAAAATCTTTTGAAACATAATTTTCTAGACGACAGGAACTTTGTAACTTTAACTATAACGTTCACGTTAAGAAACTTAAACGTATAAGTACTTTCATGTTTTTGCATTTTTTACAATTATATGTATATAAACTACGTCATACATTTTTTATTCATTTTCTATGCTAAGATTATGCGGGCAGTCGAATTTTGACGTCACCTCAAAGACGTAAATTCAAGATGTGATGGCTAATTTCCATCTGGAGGTGGGACTCGCCCAGGCTTAGTGGTCATAGCGTCTGGTGTATTTAACCAGAAGACACAGGTTGGAATTTCTTTCAATGAAATAACTTTATACTTACTTATTATAAACTATACTTTCTTAGTGTGTCAAAATTTGAAGCATACGTTTACGCTTTGACTTTTCTATTTCAGAACTTACTTTTTTAGTGTACAGTGGGTTAAAGCTGTTACCTGACCCAACCTAGGTGGGCCGGCTGGGTCTAAGTGGGTCAGGTAACAGCTGTAATCCACTGTAAATAAACTTGCGGTTCGTCACGCGGTGCACCTGACAGTTCCGTCTCTCAAATAAAAACATTCGCTATTCGCTAAGACGAATCTTAACCCGTCAACGTTACAAAGTGGCCTCTTTATAAATATTGATAGGACACAGCGTCTGTGACGACACCGTTCGTTAAACACCACCCACAACTGCATAAATATCTCATGATCCGCGATAGAACGGTCAGTTATCCCCGCTGAGTGTTCCAGAATATTTTATAAGAACGAGAGGCTAACTTAGTGGTCGATCGATAGTAGGCGAAGATAGTTTACGCTTATTGGGGAAAAATATTGCATGTACCAGCTGGCTAACATTCTAAAGGGCTCGTGGCTATGACATATACCATCACGCCTGTATTCCTCGAAGGATTAGGCAGAGGTGTACTTACGTACACCTACTTTTCGCCGCTATGTTTAGGTCCCGTGTAATAGGGGGCTAGCCTATTGCCATTAATCGGGACCAAATCCATACTCCGAACTGCGAATGAGAATTTCTTAGAAAAACCCTATAATACTTTGCTCGACCTGGGAATCGAACCCAGGACCTCTAGCGTAGCAGTCGCAATTGGGACCACAAGACTAAAGTGGATATGACAATGGGGTGAAATAGAGAACGGAGCTTCACGTAGCTTGTATGTTTAAAGGTTTGAACGTTTGAACTGATATTTAAAAAAATCTACAGTTGTTTGAAACACATCTCATACCTACACTTAACACTTTTTTATATCTACACTGATCTTTTGTCTCAATCTTCGAGACTTTTAACTGGTTTGAAATGAGATAAATATTTGTTTAGGAATTTATTAATACGAAGAAATTAATAGTCGTACGGTGATAGCCTAGTGAGACCACTGGATTGCCAAGTCAATGGTCTCCAGTTTGAATCAAAGGCAAGCTCATCTAATTTTCCGATGTGCTTATTAATTATCACGCGCTTAAACGCCGAAGGAAAACATCGCGAAGAAACCAGTATGCCTCAGAGATTTCTTGACGGCTTGTGAAATCTGCCAACCCGCAGAAGGCTAGCGTGGTAGACTATAGCCTAACCCCTCTCATACTGAGAGGAGACCCTTACCCAGCAGTGATGGGTTGATGATGGTGATGATGAATTTAACTAAAACAATATTCTCGTTTAAGCACCATGAAAACAAATCTTTCAGGAATCGTGAAAGATTTGTTTTTTGTGTTGTCTCAAGATTTTCCACTAAAAATTCTTTCCAAATGAAGTAATTAATGCAACTCACGTTGAATACTTATATCAAGTCACAGGAACCATTCCGAGAGCAATTGTCTTAAATTTATCACCCCCCCATTGTGTCCAAGGGGAACATTTCCGCTCCAAGTACTAAGGTACTTCTAATTTGATTGCTCGTAATTTCTTAAATACAGGTCTTTATATTCTAGTGTTACGAACATGGAAATAAATTTATTAAGTTACTATGATTACGTCAGAGTAATTATTTGACTTAATGAGGGTAATTTGGTGATCATTTAGAATGATTTGCGGTTCAATTACGATGATATCATAACATAATATCACGCCTGTTTTCACCAATGGGTTAGGAAAAGGTATAGTTATGTACATTCACAACTCGCCGGTATGTTTAAGTCTCATGTAGTAGGGGACGAGGCTATTTCTATTAAACTAACTCAAACTCTGAGATGCCACTGGGAAACTTATACATATAACATACCATCACGCCTATAGTCCCCGAAGGGTTTAGGCAGAGGCATACTAATGTACACCCACATTTCGCCGGTATGTTTAGGTCCCATGTAATAGGGGGCGAGCCTATTGCCATTAACCGGGCCCAAATCCAGACTCCGAGCTGCTACTGAGAATTTCATGGAAAAACCCAATAACACTTTGCTCAACCTGGGGATCGAACCCAAGACCTCTAGCGTAGCAGTCGCGCTTAGGACCACTAGACTAATGAGGCGGGCAAAAACCCAATAACACTACTTGATTCGGGAATATAACCCAAAATAGCTCAACATCCACCCACTAGACTAAATGAGGCAGTCATTTTACAAGTTCTCATATAATCCTATGCCAAAACCAATTTACAACAAAACACATTCGCCATAATTCCACAGCCTAAATAATATAGGCGCCACAAATTCATACATATTAATACATAGGATGAACGTGCTCGGGTTTTTATTACGTGTGTCAAAATTCTATGACCAAAACGAAAATGAAATGGTCCATGTGATATTCGACCTTTTCGATGTTAATTTATGCCCTTTTTCCGTCCCAAAAGTAATTATAATGTTCATAACACTTAGTAAATTCATCCGTTTTTATGGCGTGCGTTGTAATCGGGCCGCGTTAGCAGGTTAGAGGTTATTTCGGTTGGGAAATGCGAAATTTTTACAAGCTTGGAAAATTGGAGTTTAAAAATAAATATGCTGTTGTGTGTTTGTTTTAATGGAGTGTGTTTACCGAATTCTGTAATGACGTATTATTATTATGTATATAATTTTTATGTTTTATTTGATTGTATTGTATCCAACGTGAAAAGAAAAAGTGTGTGTTCAGAAAAGGCTAGGTTTAGAGCAGTCTTAACCATCATGTCATTGCCAGTCAAGCAATTGTTAGTTATATAATTATTTTAAAACGAGTGCCTAGTTGTTTTAAGCGAATTAAAAAAATGTAACATAAACATAACATACCATCATGCCTATTTTCCCCAAAAGGTTAGGCAGAGGTGTAGATTCTAATGCACCTACACCCACACTTCGCCGATATGTTTCGGTCCCATGTAATAGGGGCGAGCCTTTAGACATTAACCGGGTACAAACTCCGAGCTGCTACTGAGAATTTAATAGAAAAACCCAATAACACTTTGCTTGACCCCTGAATCGAACCCAGGACCTCTAGTGTAGCAGTCGCGCTTGGAACTATTAGACTAATGAGGTGGTTAAAAATGTAAACAATCAATAGACAGAACTGGTTAATGGAATAATTATTATATAATATTATTTGTTAAGTAGCGCTACGATTACATTAAAAAGAAGGAATACATTACGTTTTTATATTTTTCTACCTTCATATAAAAATAATGACCAGGCGGGACATACGTCAACTGGATTCCGAAAAGCTCCAAATAAACAAGGAGGCTCTCGATCATTTTATACAATAGATAAATCATAATCGTGTCAGACATGACGCGGTGGTCGGCCGCTATAAAGAGTTAATGCAGAAATTCAATTCTACGCAGACAGACAGACTAAGGTATATAAATAGTATATACAAAACAATAACTATAAAAAAATAATAATTAAGAACATAAATAAAAAAAAAACTAAAAAAAGTAGTAGGTATAACAAATATAAAAATAGAATGCCTTCCTCCTCTCTCCTAAATTGCCGTGCCCGATAGGGTCCATAATTGATACGGTGATACCTGCTAAATTACTGTGTGTAACACCTGTTAACATTGTGGAGTGCAATAAATATATATTGAGTATTGAGACACCATGATTTTGTTCTTCTGACGTCAGACTTATCGAACTTTTCGACAGGACTTTACCTATTTCGAGTTTTCGAAGTCATGTGCATAACAACTTCATCAAAATTGTCTTTTTGTACTTTTTAGGCATTTTCCATATATACAAATTTGACTGACAAACATGCCATCCCATTGTTATAAGAGAGTATATAGTGACTATTTATTATCAGATTTTTGTTACATGTATTAGTGGGAACTATGACGATGAGAACATAGTGAAATTATTTGGTACAAAAAACTTAATCTTCTGATACTCCTGCATCACTGAAACATTTTATTAAAGTCCCAATTCTCTCACAAAGGGCCACGTTAATGACTTTATTCAATAAATCAATTTGCGAGTACAATAACTGGACATTGCTGTAGGACAAAGGAGTTGCAGGTCGGTATAATGCGGTCCACTACCATTGTATAAACTCAATGCATTACATTTTTACACGTAAATGACAATAGGCTTCGTGATGGCTCGTGTAGATTCTCGCGCGAGCAGCAAGACGAGACGCGAGGCGAGCCAAGGGATGAAATAAAGACAGATTAAAATATCTGTTTCCCGTTTTTTTTGCCTGCCTCTACTCATTAGTCTAGTGGTTCTAAGCGCGATTGCTATACTAGAGGTCCTGGTTTTGATCCCCAGGTCGAGTAAAGTGTTATTGGGTTTTTCTATGAAATTGTCAGTAGCAGCTCGGAGTCTGGATTTGTGCCCGGTTAATGGCAATAATGGCTGCCTAACCCTTCGGGAAATACAGGCGTGATGGTATATTTTTTTTTGACTAAATAAAGAGTAAATTATTTACTCTATGTGCTTTAGGTAGGCGCGGTGGTGGCCTAGTGGTAACGGCCGTGACTTACGAATACGTCATAGGTTCGAATCTAGACAGCTCACCTCTGCTTCCAAAACGGTGAAGGAAAACATCGTGAGGAAGCCAGCATGTCCTAGAACCAAAAATTTGAAGCCATGTGACATGTACCGTCTCGTACTGGGCCCGTGTGGTGGATTACGGCATGTGGGAGGAGGCCTGTGTTACATTATAGGTCGATTATGCTCTAGGTTCGCCTTACTTTTTATGTCGCCTTTTTTACGAGAGTCTAAGTGAGCTGTGAGTGGTGAGTATGTATGTTTAAATTGAATGCGTTTAAAGGCTTATTGTGTGTGCTCATTTACGTGTGTTCATTGCGTAAAGCATTCTTCTAGGGAATATCAAATGATGTAGATATGTTTTGAATAACATCATAGTGCGTGGTGGAAGATTGATTTATTTATCCAATGTATAGGTACATTATTGTTGACCAAATAATACAAAAGACATGACACAATTGCAAACGAAAACATACTACAATGGTTCAGTAAATTTTCATTCGCTATTGCACGATCTAAGAATTTTTTCGATCAGATTCAATAAAAAAGAAATATTTCATAAATGAAGATTTTATGTACCACAAAAAGAATGAGCCAGCTGTACCTTTAATGTATATTTTAGGCTACTACGAATATAAAATACACAGTAAGGAATAATCGCTTGTAATAAAAAAAATAAAGAACTAGCCCAGCGAGTGCTCCTGGGAAGTTTGGTAGCGATAGAATAAAAAAAACATCAGGAACCGCGGGTGAAACTGCGGGGCACAGCTAGTTTCAAATAAATAAAAACGTGTATCATTTTATTACACACTTCCACATAACCCCCAAAGTACTCAATTTAACGAAAAGAGGTCTAAACGGAAGCTTTACGCCGCCGCCAAATAAAACAGCACGGGAAATAGCGAAGCACAGATATACCGACAAGTTGTTGCAGTTTGTTGGCGTCTGTACCGGACTCCTTGGGGAAATCTGACGCTGAATACGTACAGTCGAGTCCAGTGACGCCCTACAAATGTCGGAATTAGTGCGATGGCTTTTATACCCAGTCTTTTCGAGGAAATATTGTGCGCGGATTTTCTTAGTACACAGAGTGGGAAAATCAGGTTCTAAAGATTATCCGAGTAAATTTGAAGAAGCCTCTTTTTCATATTTTACTTGGAATATTTATTTTTGCTTTACTTAGAATTTCGTAATTTATATTATTTTATAGTAATTTCTTAACTTATAATTTAGTTAAATTATAAGGAAATGTTACTACAAAACTGAACTTTTTTTTTTTTTAATCAGCTTCTTGTTTAATGTTCTTTTAACTTTTGCACATGATTGTACTACAAATTGTTAGCTTGCAGTTTTTATATGATTGACTTTTAAAATATAACAGCTATGCGTCGGAACTTCCGGGACCTTATTATTTAACCATGTATTTTTCAAACTAATCACTGTTGTGTGTTCTAATCTAAATACTTAAAGTTCAAATTAGTTTAGCACGTATTTTATTACAGTAATATTTTTTTTTAATATTGGACTATTTTTCGAAATATAATTGACTATTACAAACTTCATATAAGTAACTAAACTGCTAGAATACCTTCAACATTACATGCAATTACGCTTGTTTGCAGATTCTTAACAGAGGTAGATGTACGCATCACTAAAGAGACAAAACACTAAAAGCCACCTGAAGCTTCCCTCTTCTCCCATTTCACCCCCCATTGTCACGTTCCCCTTCCTTTTAAACAGTAATGAACACCTTATTTCTTGTCTTTGATCGCACTTCGTGCAACCGTCCAAAAATGAAACAATTAATTTGCTAATTAATTAGAAAATGGCGAGACGCAGTGAATTGGCGAGCGCAACTAGATGGCGCTGTTTTACAAAATTTAATGAGGGGTTTATTCTCAAATGCTGTGACTACAGGTGGGCTTGCATTATCAAATACGTTTGAAAGGCCGTAAATGGTCATTATTGGTCATTCACAATATGGTTCACCCACGGCTACATAATATGCTTTTTTGAGTATAATCTATCTTATACAATGCGAGATCAACTTATTATGGAATTCTAAGGACCGTTCCGCAGCCATAACTTATGTCGTTGATTGATCAAGTGTTCCTGATATGAGGTGTTGTGTTCAACCCTGGTTGACACATAGTAAAAGAATTAAGCTAACGTATAACATTGGGTAGATCGTGTTAATAGTCAAATTCTTTCGTTATGCTATTTAATATCATGCCACGACCTATGCACTAGGAGTCGAGTAACTTTGTACTTAAAACTATAAATTAAAATACTTACAGCTAATTCTCACATATATAAAAACCCAGGCGCCAAACATTTGTTCTGTGCATATATTAGAGCAGCGATCAGTAACGCAGAAGCACATTACTAGACCACTGCGCTATTCATTTAGTAATTTCTAAGTACGTTCTCGTATTTTTAGCATAATTACTAAGTATTTTCGACATGAAATTTGCACATTTTCGCTCTCTTGGGACTTCACGCTGCCCGCGCTCTCAATCAACATTACCGTGCCTTGATTACCTAATTTAAAAAAGCACTTCCATGAATTTGATGTAACATTGAACGCTTAAAAAGTATTTAATGGTAATTAATTTATTAGTTGACTGCCTCATTAGTCTAGTGGTCCTAAGCGCGACTGCTACGCTTGAGGTCCTGGGTTCGATCCCCAGGTCGAGCAAAGTGTTATTGGGCTTTTCTACGAAATTCCCAGTAGCAGCTCGGAGTCTGGATTTGTGCCCGGTTAATGGCAATAGGCTCGCCCCCTATTACATGGGACCTAAACATACCGGCGAAATGTGGGTGTACATTAGTACACCTCTGCCTAACCCTTCGGGGAATACAGGCGTGATGGTATGTTTTTATGTAATTTATTAGTTACCAGTATTATTTTATGTTTAATTCTAATTTTGCATCGTTACTGCATAGTAATACTAATTCAGAATTAGGGTAATGTATCTTATTTAACAATCAAATTGTTTTTTTAAAGCCTTAATCCCTTCTAATATTATAAATGCAAAAGTGTGTATGCTTGTTTGTATTTTACGTTTTTACATCAAAACGGCTCTACTGATTTTTATTATAAAATTAGATTAGACCTTGATGAAGGACAACGGCTACATTTTGACCACAAAAGTTCTTTGGGATGCGAGTAGGTAAATATTCTTTATTTCAGCGGTCAAAAATTAGCTGTTTAACAGAAGCAGAAATTCAAAAAGCTCCCTTCTATTTTCGGCATAAAAATCATTGACTAGATGTTGTTCTTTTTTTATGTTCGATGAAGATTAACTTCAAGATTGACGTTCAACTTTCGAATGCTAATTGCTTTGAAAAGTTAAGATTACAGCGGGGAAAAAGTTAATCTATAAAATTTAAAATTAGAATGCATTATATTGGAACGCTAGGGAAGGAGAGATCGAGCGATTGGCCAGAAGACAATGTGAATATTAGTTTTATATAATATCTTTTAAAACTTAATAGATTCAAAGATTGTAGACATGACGTAAGTAATGGACGCTTGGGGGAAAAAGCCTTGGTGTAGTCAACATTTAAAAAAAACTAACTAAGAAGTCTACATAAAAAATATGTAATCTGTGGATAATGACGTATTCGTTGTTGTAATAAAAACAAAAATAAAGATTTTCAAAATTAGAACACGTCACGTTACACTCAAGTGTCATGTTGCAGATTCAATTTTCGAAGCTCGCACGCTTGATGGAAAGTGATGGGTGCGGCTCGCGTTAGAATCCCATTTGTACGGCAGACGGCCAGGATTAGATTAATGACGTCTTGAGGTATATTTTTTGTTCCTTGTTTTTTGAATTTCGAATAACAATGAGTAAATACGTCATAATTAGAGTGTATATAATATAGCTATTGTTTCTGACATATCGCTTTAAAACGTTGTATAATTATTAGCCTGCGGGTTTGCCCGCATAGGAGGCTGGTTATTCCATGGAAGCCCGGAAGAAATAATGTAGCATTTTATTGATGATTTAAATATTAAAATCGGTTCAGTAGTCTCAGAGTTTATCGCTTACAAACGAACAAACAAATTTTTCCTCTTCTTAATATGAGTATAAAAGTCATGCCAACAATATACATAGCATATCGTACCATCATACCTGTATGCCTTGGAAGGTTAGGCAGGGGTTAATGTGCACCCACATTTTGCCGGTATGTTTAGGTCCCATGTAATATGGGGCGAACTTATAGCGATAAACCGAGCCCAACTCCAAACTCCAAACAGTGATAGCCTAGTGATATGACCATTGGACTGCCAAGTCAAAGGTCTCTAGTTCGAATCCAAGGCACGCACCTCTAACTTTTCGAAGTTATGTGCGTATTAATAATTAATTATCACGCGCTTAAACGGTGAAGGAAAACATCGTGAGGAAACCTGCATGCCTGAGAGATTTTCTTGACGGCGTGTGAAGTCTGCCAACCCGCAGTAGGCTAGCGTGGCGGATTATAGCCTAATCCCTCTCGTATTGAGAGGAGACCCGTGCCCAGCAGTGGGACAATGTAATGGGTTGATGATGAAATCCAAACTCCGAGCTGCTACTGAGAACTTCATTGAAAAACCCAGATACATTTTGCTCTACTTAGGAATCGAACCAGGACCTCTAGCGTAGCAGTCGTGCTTAGAACCACATGATTAAAGCGGCAGTCACAAGAGCTTGCTTAATAAAAATAATAGGTAAGTGTTATCCACACATTAACAGTGATTATATCAACAAGGGATGCCAAGATGGTTTGGACATGTTGAGACGATGAATGAAAGACGATTAACAAATGGAATTTATAAAGCGAATGTCAGCCGCAGCGTCGAGAGAGGTCGCCCTAGAAGGACATACACCGATCTTATCGGCGAGGTCCAAAAAAGGCAGGTGTGTAGTACTCACAACCGGCGCGTGTGTATGAACATTTGTTTCAATGAATGCGGAAGAAGCGAAAGAGATGCGAGTCATCATCAACCCATTACATTGTCCCACTGCTGGGCACGGGCCTCCTCTCAGAACGAGAGGGAATAGGGTATAGTCCACCACGCTAGCCTACTGCGGGGTGGCAGACTTCACACGCCGTCAAGAAAATCTATCAGGCATGCAGGTTTCCTCACGATTTTTTCCTTCACCGTTTGAGTGCGTGATAATTAATTATTAATACGCACATGACTTCGAAAAGTCAAAGCCTTGGATTCGAACTCTTGACCGTTGACTTGGCAGTCCAATGGCCATATCACTAGGCTATCACTGCCTGCTATGCAAGTGGCGGTCTATAATTTCTGCCCTCCCCCGTGGAAAAGGCGTGAGTATCTATATATATAAAAATCAATGCCACTTTTCGTTGTAATTTTATAACTCAAGAACGGGCTCACCTATCCAAACCAAATGTTAAGGCTTTGTTTGGACTATTTAGTAGATGGTTTATGTGAAGTTTGCACAAAATCGGTCGAGCGGTTCTTCATATATTATAGTACAGAAAATCCAAGAAACCATGCGGGCGAAGCCGTGGGCGGAAAGCTAGTATATATATATATCAACACTACTAAGTCTCATCATTAGCCATCTAAAAGCATTATTGAATTACGCGAGTAAATAAGGAAGCTTCGGTACATTCAATTACCGTTGCTAGGCAACCGTACGGTTCCTTTCCGTCGCTATTAATTTACATTAGTGGGGTTTATATCTATGTAACATTATGTGAACTTGTTGGAGGTAGCGCTGAACTAATTATGTCATAGTGGATACATATACGATTAATACAATAATGGAAATTAGGTCAAGCCCTTAACGTGAGTGTTTCAATACTCAATACTCAATATATTTATTGCACTCCACAATGTTAACAGGTGTTAAACAGTAATTTAGTAGGTATCAATCATGGACCCTGTCGGGCACAGCAATTTAGGAGAGAGGAGGAAGGCATTCTATTTTTAGGTATATTTGTTATGCCTACTACTTTTTTAGTTTTTTTTATTTTATTTATGTTCTTAATTTTGTTTGTAGGTAGGTACCTATAATAAAATGTCTTATCTTTATAATCTTTTTTTAAATCCGATTATTTTGAAGAATTTCTAGTGTGCAAAAAAACAGCTACTCCCTACATTTTATTTGGTCGAAAAAACACTTTTCTATGAAACTGTTGACTTTTTTTCATGATTTCTTATAGTGGAATTGTTCATAATGATCTGCCTCATTAGTCTAGTGGTTCTAAGCGAGACTGCTAGGCTAGTGGTCTTGGGTTCGATTACCAGGTCGAGCAAAGTGTTATCGGGATTTTCTAAGAAATTCTCAGTAGTAGCTCGGAGTTTGGAATTATGCCCGGTGAACCTCTGCCTAACCCTTCCGGGAATACAGGCGTGATGGTATGTTATGTGTCATATTCATCCACGTGCAGAGACGATTAAAGTGTCATGGTGTATGTACCTATATACAAAATTTGTATCATAAAAATATATTATTGTATAGAAAACTGACATTCGTACACAAATTCGAGAATTTCATAGAAAACCCCACTTTGATAGACTCGACCTTGGAATCAAATCCAGTACTCCAGCAGTTGTGCCTGCAACTTGCAACCGGATGCTTACAATGTCCCAGACCACCCAAGAACAGTAAAATAATAACTAAATAGTATTTAAGTTGTAATCAAAGCTATGTTTATTCAACACGCGGTCCAGAATGTGTAAGGCATTGTACATGAACAATTGCCACATATTTCCACGTGTCCCCTTTGTTTGAAACTTTTGATTCGCTTGTATGGTTTTATAATATTGTTTTAATATACCCGTTTGTAATAAAGGCCAATAGATTGACAATAGTTAATGGTAAATCAAGCTGTTTTTTTTTAAACGCTTACTAGTAATTTGGGTCCCACATTACTAGTTATATTGTTAGTAATTCTTAAACCCTCGTGCTAAGGTAAATGCTTGTGTAACGAGTGGGTTCACTTCGGTAATACAATGGGTGGGTTTCGATCCGGCAACCACGTGATCGCAAGTTCGACGCCGTGGCCATTACGCTACCGCCGCTTAGCCGCTATAAAAATAAGTAGCTTTATTTTTATAGTACGAAAAATCAATTATAAACATTTTAATTTTAAAAAAACAGAGAGCGCAATTTAGTACGTCGTGACGTCACATCGTGTGTTCGCCATTATCGACCAATTATTTTTAGTAACATTATGTCAATACGACTGTATTTTTTTAATAAATCCCAGTCAAATTCCCAATCATAATAGGTAAAATTGTATACACGACAAACACACTCTAAGCTCAGCTAAAATAAAAACTTTTCAGACAATTTCGTTTAGACTATTATGTAAATAAAAGCAGCATAGTATCAACACATTTTCTAAAATACTCTATCAGAGGGACAGCTAACTAGACTATTCGTCCGACCGTCCCGTGCAGACGGTATGCAAATGCAGGCAATCTCATAACCGCGTTGATGCAGGCATCGCAGGCTGCTAGACGCTATGACACCTTTCTTTTCTTCTTTTTATGATCCCAGGTGCTGTAATAGAAGCTTATTTCTCGCGCCATCTAGATCTACTTATAGTTCTACTCAATCGGTATAAATTAATGGCTATGCCATCATACATTTTACTAATTAACTTATCATCAAGCCTGTATTTCCCATCAAGGTTATCCGTAGTTTTGCTCAGATAAATAAAAAGTTAAGATGGAACTTTGCGAACAAAGAAGTGAGGCCGGCTAAAACTAAGCCTTGCCGTGTATAAACACAATTACACGCACATATACACGTATACCGAAACTACGCCTTATCTTGCCAGTCGAGCTTTCGATAACTCGACTGACATGCTCGAAGCTTCGATAGCTCGTTTCAGGCTTCATGTGTGCGTGTAATTCCAATAAATGGTGACAAATAAACGTTATATTTTTTTGTTCCATCTACCATAGTGTTAGTTCATTTTCCCAGTAAGTCATTTTACTGGCTGCAGCGTGTAAACGCCCCTATGAACTCAGCAGTGTCGTTCTAAATAACACAAACCAAGAAATTGAATATCAGAAAGCGGTGGTAGCCCAGCGGTAACAGCCGCGACTTACGAGTTGTAGATCGTAGGTTCGAACCCAGACAGACGCTTTACTTTGTGTAAATTATTTCATCACCACTGCTCCAAAAACGTTGAAGGAAAACATCGTGAGGAAACTGGCATGTCCTAGAACCAAAAATCTAAAGCACATTTACCGACCCGCACTGGGCCCGCTTGGTGGATTACGGCTACAAATCCTACCGGCTACTACCTCTCACCGAGAAGAGCCCTGAGTCCCAGCAGTGGGAACATTATAGGCTGATTACGCAATGATGCTAATTGGATATCATAATATCATAGTATAATTTATTTAATTATAGGCTGATTACGCAATGATGCTAATTGGATATCATAATATCATAGTATAATTTATTTAATTATAGGCTGATTACGCAATGATGCTAATTGGATATCATAATATCATAGTATAATTTATTTAATTCCTCTTGGACTCTAGCCTTATTTTTCTCATTCTCAGATACCCGTATCCAGCAGTGGGATACTATATTGGGTTGATGATGATGGTGATGATTCTCGTTCCCAAATTCTTAGCCGTGTTGTTCAAAACGTTTAAAAAATTGCCGCTTCCCCTACTAATAGATATTAGTATTGGAAGCTGCATTTTTTTCAATTGAAATGGTAAAATAAAATACCCATTTCAAGACTTTGACAGCTCAATAAGTAAAATACCAAGAAACGTGTTCATTATGTCTCCAAAGACTTCATTTGAAAAACAAAATACCTACTCCAAACACTCAATACTGTCTGCGCCATAGACAATAATTGGTGTTCCACGTCTCGTTTTAATTTAGTTCAGCGACAGTGAGTCTTGAAAGTAATAAATTTGTCCTGCCCCGTCTACTTGCCGCCAATCTATATATAATTATAGTAATGTTTCTATATATTATACGTTGACTATGGTGGTAATTAATTATATGTGTTATTGCATTGCTTTAAAGTTGACTTTATTGATAGAAGACTCAATGGTTACTTTTCTTACTTAATTTAATACAGCTCAAAATAAGCTCTTATTTTATCGTATCCAAGGACTACACAAATATCATCGCATTACAAAATTATATATCAATAACCAAAATGCTTTCAAAATTCTTTACCCAAAATTCAAAGTTAATCTATAAGCGATTACAATACCTACTGAATTTGAAAAATCTCTTCGTGGTTTTTAGAAGACGAGGCAAAAATTCCTTAGACCCTTCGTCACTCATGGCATCTGAAACATCTGAAGAATGTACACGGTTTGCGTTTAGAACGCTCAACACCCATGCATGGCAGCACAGAATTTCAACTTAACCAGTCATCGTGTAACAGCCCTTCATTTTCACTTTCAACCCCTCTACTACCATTGCAGATTTTCTCGAAACAGATAAACATTTATCAAAAGAACATTAACATGACCAAATACTACTCCATATTTTTATAATGTCTCAAAATAAATTCACGGTGTTATTAAACAGACAGCAGTAAACATCCAAGGTTTATAAAGGCATCAATTACATCATCATAATTATCAACTTACATTGTCTCACTACTGGACACGGGTTTCCTCTGAGAGAGAGAGAGATTAGGCTGTAGTCCTCCACACCACCTTTATACGGGTGGACAGACTTCAGACAGCATCGAGGAAATGTCTCAGGCATGCAAGTTCCGCAAATTAAGCTTAAGAGTATGTTTTTGTCTGAACACGCCAGCTCTGGAACTACCAGTCAAAATTTAAAAAATATTTTTAAAATTAATAGCCCAATTCATGAAGACAGTGACAGGCTATTAAAGAGCAATCTACGATCCTCGAGGAAACCATGAGGTGACTTAATAATTAAAAAACTGTGCAAATTTCCGTTAGTGAGAACTCATGGTAGCTACTTTTCACTCTGCTGCAGACGCCGGGAGAATTCGTATCAAACCAATTTGGTGCGCGCCGCAAATCGCGCAGTCACCGCTTCGCTGAAATGCACTGTCTGCCTGTTACATCGATAAACTTGACGCATAGAAAAAAAACTACAACAACTTTTGTTGCAATTTCTGCCGTATCGGGACATTAGACATTTAATAATTATCTTTTCACAAATATCAAAATCGCTTTCAAAACTATATTAATTAAAAATCTTTCTTTATATCTTAACGATACCTACTTCAAAATAATAATAAAAAATGTGCAAAAAAGTTTCGGAAGGCGATGTCTTTTAGTTAATCTTTTATTTACGTCACAAACAGTTTTTTCTAAATTTTGAGATCATCAAATTTTATTAGGACCACCCTAAGAGCGCACTCTTTCTAATAAAAAAAGAATTATTGAAATCGGTCCACAATCAATTAAAATATCGCGTAATATATACAAACAAAACTAATCAAATTGGTGGATTGAGAGAACGAGAGGGATTAGGCTATAGTCCATCACGCTAGCATATTGCGGGTTGACATGTATTCCTTCACCGTTTAAGTGCGTGATTCAATAATTAAATATTAATACGCACATGACTGCGAACATTCAGAGGTGACTTGGATTTGAACTCGAGAACTTTGACTCACAGAGAACGCACGGTTGAAATACGATGAAAATCATAAAATGTATTCTATGAATACATCGCTTTAATATTAATATTGAAACTAAAAATAAAGTAGCTAGATAATATATTGGTTTAGGTGCTTGTACGTCTATCAGTATTCGCCCCTGCAATCGCGTGGAAAATTATATTAGGATCAAACTCAATTTGGTTCGCCCCGCAAATCACGCAGGCACCACCCTCGCCCGCTGAAATGCAGTGTCTGGCAGTTTTAACCCTTTTGCTGTACAAAATACACATAGCGTGGTTCGGATTTCACGTGTAACCCGTGCATCTATAGATCTCCAATTTCCGAGCCCCAGCTTAGAAGAATTGGAAAATACCGTCGTTGACAATTGACGCACATTATTGTTGAGAAAAAATGCACTTTGTTTTTTTAGCATAGCTATTTCGAGTCTTAATTATTATAATAATTTGGTGCGCACATTTCTTAGTGTAATTGTAAATAATATTAATTTTTATCAAATCTTTTAAAGACACTTTTAAAAGTCGATGTTTTAAGTCAAAGCATCAGGGTGAACTTTAGGATGTACACTTATTTTTTGCGGACGCAGCCGTACGTTATATAATATCTATTTGTTTTTTTTTTAAATATATTTATACATGCTGCACATTCATGATAGCACTTGAGATATATCTAAAATTTTATGCACGTTAGTAGTAAGTCAAATAGAATCATACAAAGGTTCAATGTACACTCGATCTAAAGTCACTAAAAAAGAATAACTTGATATAAACTATTTAGCCGATTGCAAAGCAAAAAACGATGACGTTTCTACTTTCGAAATTTAAATTCTGATCAGAATTCACCTCCACAAAATGCCCCCACAAATTTGTTCGAAATTTAATTTGGAATGCGGCGGGAAATTTTGCACCACCCTATTTTACAACATTATTATCTGACACTTTTGATCCCTTTACATATCATATTGGCGCATAGATTTAGATTGAAAGGCTATTTGTTGGGATTGAGGGTAGGAAAAATGGTCTAAAGCTACATGATTCGTCTATCTGACTTTGGTCTAGATAGTTTCTAGTATTTTATAAAATTCTGACATCATTTTATACAATATCATGGAACCTTAATAGAAGACATGTTTTAATGTCACTAGCTTAATTAAAAGCATTGCATAGTTAAAAATCGATACAAATATTATACAGATATCAGATATCCCTAACAAATGAAATAGAAACAAAAACAGCAATTTAAAAAACCTGAAAAAGGGGTATCAATAAATAACCCTTTAATTGCTAAAGTTTACAGCTGTACAAATTGTGCTGCCATTTAAAAAAAACGCAATAAAAACATGAATAAAAACCTTATATATTCCATAAAGTTGCGAACATTTTCAGTCACGGAACGCTCGCGATGTTTATTTGTTAGTATTTACACAAATACACGGACAAGATGTCGTAAATATTTCTCTAACTGATTTCTGTCGTGATTCGAAGCAGTATGGTCGCCGGTTACGATGAACCATCACGAAGTTTATGATCAAAAAGTTTTTGTTACCCTGCGGTTTAGTAATTGATAAAATAATGACGATAATAATGAAAACCTCAGGTCGTCATTTTTTTTGGATAGCATAGAACATCTTTGTTTATGATTTTGATGAAATCCTTTAAAACCACGGACAAAAAATATTTATAAAATGTATTTTTCTTTCCATCCATAGGATGTCTTGAATATATCGCTTTTAGCGATAATTTTAATTATATCCTTATAAATGTTGCTTCCTATTAATGGTGTACAATAAAGATTATTCTATTCTATTTATTGATTTAACTCCGAGCTGCTACTGAGAACTTCCTAAGAAAGGAATTCATTTAAACTTTATTCAACCTGAAAATGTCTCCCATGATCTATCTCAACAACCGCGCTTACAACCATTACCTATAATAATAAAACAATTTAAACCAAATAATATTGTTTTTTAAAATCCTTTGTAATATCTAGGTTTAATCAAATCCACACTATATCTGCAATTACAATAGAATATAATTTTACTTGCTGCTTAGCGTATCTTAAAAACTTGGACGGCATTATGCAAAACGAACGGATTTAAGAATCAGCTGGCACGGACAGTGTTTATGCTAAATGGGCAAATTAATCTTGCCTGCGGCGGGATTTGTCGCGTAGTAAATCTTGAACACCCTAACGACGCGCGACGTCCACCATATGTCGTTGAAATTCGAATCATAGTTCTTATTCGTTGAATTAAAAATAGTATTTAAGCCAAATAGTTTATTAATGGCGTAGCATTTGTTTTTCTGACAGAGTATTAATAATTCTAGCCAGTTTACTTAACTGTTACCACTACTTCACTGGAAATCGTAAAATCAAATCTAATCTAATCTAATGATCATTAATTTACATTAACATTAAATTACAGATGGAGTTATAAACGAGGCCATAATATGGCCTCGTTTATAACTCCATCTGTAATTTATTCTAAAAAAAAGTAATTTATTCTATTAATTTATTCTTTTTATTCTAAGTCGAAATGTATATTATACATTTCGACTTAGAATAAAAATAACTAGGTATGAAAATTCATTTTAAATGATAACATAAAACTAATTCATTAAAATAATTAGTCATCATCATCACTTCCAATGGAACCCTCACTTGACTTAAAATTCACCACACTGAAACTATAGGTACAATTAGTACTTCGATACAATTTAACTTACATTCATTTCCATAGAATTTTAATTGAAATAGCCAACAACTGATAAATTCTGTTTCCAGCCATTCGGCGCGAAATTAAAAGAGGAATAAACTTGAAACCCATATTAAAACTTACATACATTGCGTTTGGGAATTTCGGCGATGCGGATTAAAAATCAACAGTCGCCAAATAGTGGGGCTCTGCAATTAATCTTACCGGAGTTGTCCGAACGCTGTCCGCTGTCCGGGACTGTCCTGCGAAGGTCGTAAATCTTGGACACCCGCGTCCTGTCCGGTATCTCGCTGCGCATACAAATATTCGCCTAGTTGCTGTATAATAGAAAATTCTTTGTGAAATGATTTTAATTAAATAAGTCTTTGTTGAAATGCTTGTTTTCATCTTGTTGTTGAATTTTCTTTATCAATGTCATGTTTAAAGTGGCGACCATCTATGTTTGTTCTGCCTTCTAGAAGTTACATTAGGTTTTTCTATGAAATTCTCAGTAGCTCGGGGTTTGGATACCTACCCAGTTAACAGCAATAGGTTCGCCCCCTATTACATGGGACCTAAACATACCGGCGAACTGTGGGTATAAATTTTAGTACACCTCTGCTAGCTTCGGGGAATACAGGCTTGATGGTATGTTTTAGCAAATGAGAGAATAATAATCTGAAGACAGCATGGATACATCCGACTGTTAAAAAACGTAACATCACTCGTAATTAGTTTTGCAGTTGCGAGGACAAAGAGTTCTCACTCCAATCTTTTAGCGGTGATATTATTCCAGATGTGACCCATTTACGAGAATCGCTTCAATGCGATTTTTGCAACATGCTGAGGCATAATAACATAACATACATACCATCACGCCTGTATTCCCCGAAGGGTAAGGCAAAGGTGCACTCATGTATACCCACGCTTTGCCGGTATGTTAAAGGCCTGTTGCCATTAACCGGGCACAAATCCAGACTCCGAGCTGCTACTGAGAATTACATAGAAAAATCCAATAACACTTTGCTCAACCTGGGGATCGAACCCAGGACCTCTAGCGTAGTAGTCGCGCTTAGGACCACTAGACAAATGAGGCAGTCCTGAATAATAATCATTGAATAAAGAAAACAGTTATTCGCCTCTCACTACACTGACTCGTGAGAAATAAAAAAGAAGAAATAGAAAGATAACATGACAATCATTATTTTCATCAACCCATTACATTATCCCACTGCCTGTCCACCACGCTAGCCTACTGCAGGTTGGCAGACTTCACACGCCGTCAAAAAAAAACTATCAGGCATGCATGTTTTCCTTCACCGTGTACGGACGTGATAGTTAATTACTTCGAAAAGTCAGAGGTCTTGGATTGTAAATCGAGATTTTTGAATTGGCAGTCCAATGGTCATAAAACTAGGCCTTGTTCTAGCCTAATGTTCCTAGAACATCTTGTATAAACTGGGGCCCTACAATGTGACATTTCTGTATCGAAAACGAAATAACATTAATCTGAAATGTATAGAATTGGCATAAATTTTCGATATTTCACGTGATGAAATTATGACAAATTCATACATTTCGGAAATCTAACTTCATCATCGATAATGAAGATGTGATATTGTCTAGGGGCCCAGATTTTTTAAAGATACAATTTTTATAATTCAACTTTATAACAAAAAGCCATTCATCCATTCAATATTTTGTGGAATTGAGCTTATCTACTTCAACAAAATTTTCATTTATTGATACTATAACGGAACACAAACACAAAGTATTATTAATAACCAAAAACAATTTTCCAATATTTCCCAGAACAACAAATGGTATCTGAAAAAATAGAATTTTACCTTAGTATTGTTTGCTAATGAAATGCCTTCAAATCATACTGTTTTGATGTAATTCAATGCTTGGATAAACTTTATATTTTATCCTGTACCATCATTTTTAATTGAGGAAAATCGGGATATTCAGCATATGTATCGAGAATTTAATAATAATGAATAACTCTACAATTGACGTCACGTTTGGTTTTGTGACACTAGTTCGCATTAAAAACGTCCTATTCCTGAGCTAACTCTAGTTCCCTTTTTTCATTTCAGTACGGACCATACAACACCATACGACCTTCCACACTCGTGATTTTCTCAGAAAAGGATTGTGAGGTTCTGTAATTTTACATTCCCTTTGCTTTTAGCCGAATGAAATTCGACGTGCGGAATCGCGATGAGGACATGAAAATGTTATTAAGGCTACGCTCTTGGAGTAAAGCCTCGGTTCGCTTTTGTTTTGTAATGAAACTATCACATTTGAGTAAAATGAACGGATACGAGCGGTGAAATGGTAATAGGAACGATAACATTAATTATATGGGGGTTTTTGGAGCAGTTTTTCAAATAGGGTTAACTAGAAACGGTATTGCAGCGATTGTGCTTAAAATATGTTTACTTCACTACATAGTATAAAACAAAGTCGTCTCCCGCTGTCTGTCTGTTCCTATGTTTGCTTAGATCTTCTAAACTACGCAACGGATTTTGATGCGGTTTTTTTAATAGATAGAGTGATCAAGAGGAAGGTTTATGTGTATAATACATACATAATAATATAGTACAGAAAGTACACGCGGGCGAAGCCGTAAGCGGAAAGCTAGTTTAACACATAGGTTCCCAAAAAAAGCGAGCTATTTACTAAAAAAATACCTATTACCTATCAAAACACGTCTTGTCATTTTCAATATGCTAAGAAATATTTATTATTTAGCACTATATTGTAGGGAAACCAAACAGAACTCTAAATTATGAAACTATCGTTTTGAGACTATAAATGTATACATAATATGTACACACATCATGTCTATAAAAAATCATGCATTCAAAATCAGAACATATTCATAAGCTGAAATCTGAAAATGCTCGCTGTGAAACTTTAAATCTGTCTAAAACCCACTTATAAATGTATGCTGAGCTATTCATGCGTCATCGTGACAGGAGGCCATTTGCTCGAGAGACGCCATTTTATATTCGAAGAGCCATTTTGTATTAACGGAAAACATCAAAAATCCGGATCTGTCAGTGATCAGAATTTATATCGATGTTTATTTGTTAGGTCTTTAGTAATTACAAGTAGATATTATTTGCTATATCATGCTATCACACCTTATATTCATACATTCGCCAGTATGTTTTAGTTCCTATAAAAATAGGGGGCGAGCTTGCCATTAACTAGATAAAAATCCAAACACGGGCTGTAATTGAGCATCGCAGGTTTCATATTTGGAACTTGAAACCTATGATGCGGCAGTTCAATGGTTACTAAGTACTGACTTCAAGAAAAAGATTGGTACAAATCTAAAAGGAAATATTGTGTGGTATAAAACATGCGAAACCGCGCCGTTGAGAGCAGCCAAGCGAACTGAGCCACCACCTCGGTATTGCCACTGCGAAATCTTTATTCTGTCTACAACGACCTCTGTAAACGCAATAAATTGAAATAAACTTCCACGTTGCATTCCTGGAGACGCTCCGACGCCTCCCGACGAATAAATAAGGAGGTTGCAACAAAATTTAATTTAATTTTAAAAGGGTGACGTCTCTCAGTGGATGTTAATGTCGAGTGCGTTTGCTTTTTTATAGAATAAGACCTGTACCTATGTAACGAAAACTTAAATTATGTCCTATCTCTAAGATGTTCTGTCACTAAATGATCATTAAAAAATATACTTTTCGTTTCGTTACCAATAGATACCTACATGTCACGTATGATATATATTATAAGAGCATATCATAAAATATTTTCTGTGCTGCACCTGAAAAAGTCTTGTACTACTTAAATTTACGCATAAAAATTTAAGATTTTTGAATCTAAGCCTAAGTGCACGTTATTAGGTACAAAATGCACATAGTACAAAAAATACTAGTAAAATACATTTATCATTTCAATAGCTGTGTTACTCGTATATATAATTCATGTAGGTAAAGTATTATAAAAATGATCAATTATAGATATCCAATTTAAATTCCCGTTGCACAATTAAGTTTAACATATTACAAAATTAAATTAAACCACATAACATTACAGTTAATTAAATTAATAGGCCAGGACCGCATGCTCAGAGAATATTAATTGTTACCAATGTATTGTTAAAAACACGACAGTCGCATTAATAGCTTTTAATAATGAAGCAAATAAGCCTCTCGGCCGAATAAAATATTGAACACGTGAAAGTGATAATAATATTAATTAATACTTTAAATGCTGCCTTGCTAAATGCAGTGATAGCCTGGTGATAAGACCATTGGACTGCAAAGTCTCGAAGGTCTCGAAATCTAATCCGAGGCACGCAACTCTGACTTTTCGGAGTCAGCGCTTAAACGGCGAAGGAAAACATCCTGCTTGCCTGAGAGATTTTCTTGACGGCGTGTGAAGTCTGCCAACCCGCAATAGGCTAGCGTGGCGGACTATAGCTTAATCCCCCTCATTCTGAGAGGAGACCGTGTCGGTTACGCTCCCTTTTTGTATATGATTGCCACATTTATGAGGCAGGCGTATAATAAACGCTATCTAGCATCACACTACGATCCTTAGAAGCGGAGCAAAGCGAGTGAAACCGCGGTGCACAGCTATTCGTAGCTCTATTTAAAAAAAAAATAAGCCATATAGGTACATATAAATGCGACTGCTACACTATAAGAGGTCCTGGGTATATTCTCAGTAGCAGCTCTGAGTCTGGATTTGTGCCCGGTTAATGACAATACGCTCGTAATGGTGAAATGTATACAGTACACCTCTGCCTAACCCTTCGGGGAATACAGGCGTGATGATATGATGGTATACATATATTTTTTTTATAGGTCACTAGCCGTTCAGCACCGACGTCCCAAAAGAATTTAGCCTTCTAGGCAACCTATGAACAAGAAACATGCGCAGAATTTAAGTTGGACCTCCAGCAATACAATCTGTGAAAACGTCAGTGTTGTATTATAGTTCTAAAAATCTTCAACAACAAAACAGACAAATACATGAACGTGTTCGAACAAGTCCCTTGGTGATCCAATCCCCGTGGCTTGCCGGCGGGCGTGGAACAAATAGCTCCCATCTGAACCATACGTAGTAAGGGAGATGAATTACGTTGAAATTGAACCCCAGCCGCTGAGTGAACTGACCGAACCGAATCGATGAAATTGTAAGGGTTAAATCCATGTATGAAGAGAAAATAAGGGTTGAGTCCGTTAAAGATATTTATGTAATAAACCACTCACTAAATAAATTAATAGGACTAGATTTGGCAGATTATTAAGTTCCTTAAAAATAGGCATCCACCAATTAATATTGATTGATTAATAGTGCTATTAATAGACTGCTTCGTTGGTCTAGTGGTCCCAATCGCGACTGCTACGCTAGAGGTCTTGGGTTCGATCCCCAGGTCGTGCAAAGTCTTATTGAGTTTTTCTATAAAATTATCAGTAGCAGCTCGGAGTCTGGATTTGTGCCCGGTGAATGGCAATAGGCTCGCCCCCTATAACATGGGACCTAAACATACCAGCGAACTGTGGGTGTACACTTAAAGTACACCTCTGCCTAACCCTTTGGGGAATACAGGCGTGATGGTATGTTATGTTATGATTAATAGTGTGAGGGCCGTGGGGTACCACCAGTAGAAGATAAAAACAAGTAGATGTAAACAATTCTGAGCGAATTTATTTTGACTTATTTTTAAGTTTCTCCGTTACGAAATTATCAGTAGCTCGTAGTTTGGATTTGTTCTAACCGGGAAGCACTATGGCACTAAAAGCCAGGGAAGATAAACTGCATCGGTACTTGAATACTTCTTATATCATTTTGTTTCCAGAACATCAAAACATGACTCAAACTGTTAACGCAATACAGAACATCTAAAAACACAGTGTAACTTCTCATGGTTCAAATAAAATAACGTTTAATTTGTTAACGCTGTCATTTAAAAAAGTTTCCACTGTAATAGAAAACTGCACTTCGCTGAACGACTAATCCATTTTAAGACAATATAAACATGAGGTATTCCATTTTCCCCCGGCCTCCTAAGCGACCACGAGTACTCTGCAAACATTCCTACCGTTCCATTAACTAATTGTTAATTATCTCCCCTGCCTCCCCTTCGCGAACGATGACGTTTTGATGGAGACGCCAATTTTTCGTTTTATTTTTCTAAGGGTCTTAAGACTATGCTTTTTTTTTGCTTTTGTTGCGCATTTTGATTAAATTCAAAAGACGTTGTGAAATTGAGCGGCGTTGCACATCAATCTCATAAGGGGATTTGTTTAGATTACCAAGACGGGTTTTAATGTAATATGTTATTAAGCCATATTAAGGCGTCTTATGTAAGAGATTTGGTTCTTCATTGATAAGATTAGACCATAAAATGTACCTAAAATTTTTAACATTCGTTATTAAGTTATCGTTAGAAATAACGATAAGGCTACTATCGAAAGGTAGTAGCCTTTTTAAGGTCCGGTATTTTCACGAGTAATACATAGAAATGTAATCTATTTACCGTTTCTTACAAACTAATTTAATCTCCAAAATGCAGTAATTTCAACAACAACTAGCTATCGTAATTTCGCCGATATTTGTGTATGTTCCATAGCTATCTATCGCAGTCTGGATGAACATACTTTGTGTCCGATATTTCTATATATATTTATGAAGTCATCCCACCGACACAGATCAAAAACAATCAACTCTACCCTGACCATATGGTGCCAGGGTAGAGGTGATTGTTTTATTGGACGAAATTGTCTAGAATACTAAAGCTTTAAAATACAATTCGTTAGTCTCCAATGTACTCCTACAAGAGACTTCCCATGGGATCAAATGCAGGGGAAATGGGAAATGTGCGTGCTATTTGATGGCACATTATTTCCAGTCATTAACTTTTCATTTCAGGGTAATACTGGCGATCTCTGGGATCCATGTAAATGATCTAGTTAAAGCTCTAGAGACGATTGCTTTTTGTGTAATATACAGGCCTAAGTTGTGATAGCCTTGCGAACTTTAACCCATAGCCCAGCAGCATTTCGATAGACCTTGAAGTTGCTGCTAGATAACATTATAAGTTTATTTTTTATTATACATATTTTAACATTAAATTAAGCGATAATATGAACACAAACATGAAAATTTGTATGCTGAATTAATGAAAAATTCGGCCTCAGGCAGGATTCGAACCTTCGTCCCTCCGGTAAGTACCTACACCGGACGCTTTTAACAACTAAGCTACCGAGGCCACTGCCTGTGATGTCTTTAAGTGACGTCAGCAACATCTATTCACTTAGCTACTTAATCCGGCAAATGTAGTTTGCACACCAAATGTACAAAAAAATTGCGATTTTTTTTAACATGGAAATTCGTAAAACTATATTTTTCCTGCTCTAATTTGCAAAAAATGTAGGGAAACGAAAAGGATGGCAATAATAGTCATATTATATGCACCTGCATCCTGCACATTTTTGCATAGGTTGCATTCTAATCGTGGGAGAGGTTAACCAGACTGACGCAGGTTCGAACCCTGCCTGAAGCCGAATTTTCCTTTCACTAAAAAATTCATAGCTCTTATCCCTATCACTATATATTATAAAACAAAGTCCTCCGCCGCGTCTGTCTGTTTGTCTGTAATTCGCGATAAACTCAAAAACTACTGCACCGATTTCCATGCTGTTGGATAGCATAGTTTTTGAGGAAGGTTTATATTTATAAACATACCGAGAAACCACGCGGGAGAAGCCGTGGGCGGAAAGCTAGTAAGTATTATAATCCTAATAATGACAATACAAACATTTGCTGACAAAATCTCAGATTCAAATCCGAGTTCAGATAGTGATCTCCAATTTAACAGTAGGTACGTAAGTATAACCTGCAATGTTAGGATCCTGTTAACTTTTCCAATATATTCGTGTGTTCAAGCGACCGGGAACAATCCCGAATAAGGTACCTACCTAGGTAACAAAGTGTTAGCGAAAATATAAAGAAACGAAAGAACTTTATGGAACTTTCTTAAATATTTTTCTGGGAATGGGAAATATAAATTAAGTCTGTGTTTGGTTTGGTAAGCTGTTACGTTTCAGATAAAAAAGTGTAGTGTTCCTCGTATTTAAACAAAAATATAATTTTGATAAAACTAGTTTTTGTAAAGTTTTTGTTTGACGATTTGAGCAGTGTTAGCCTTGTGATACGACATGAATCCAAGACTCGCATCCCTGACTTTTCTTAATCCTATGCATATCAATAATTTAATTAAAAGTCACTCGCGTACAATGATGAACAAAAAAACACCTTGTTTACCAAGTAAGAATATGAATATTTATTTGTGAAACATAGGTATTTACATAAAGGTGTAATCTGGGCGCTATGTTTTGCCTGGAAGGCGAACAAATACTATATAAAGAACAAAAATATTTTTATATTTTTATTTAATACATATAAATAATTAAACTGCCTCATTAGTCTAGTGATCCTAAGCGCGACTGGTACGCTTGGGTTAGTCTAGGTAGGAGCAAAGTATTATTGAGATTTTCTATGAAATTTTCACTAGCAACTCAGAGTCTGGATCTGTGCCCGGTTATATATGGCAATAGGCCCTTATTACATAGGACCTACACATACCGGCAAATGTGGGTGTGCATAAGGTCCATCTCTGCTTAACCCTTGGGGAAAACAGGCGTGATGGTATGTATGTTTTTAATACAATTTGAACCACAGACCTGAATATATGTAGGTTTTATTGAACCCTAACGATGGACGCATAAGATGTACCAGAATGGAAAAGCTCTAACATTTTGTGTACTAAGATGAGTATTCTCGACATAAGAGAGTAGAACCTTTTTTACAATCCCTCAACAATCTTGGTACCTACATCAAATAAAGATGAGATAATCTTTAGCATGATTTGAAAGTTTCTGATAATCAAGCATGTTCCTGAGGAATACATTTATATTACTAGAAATAGATTTATTATTTACTGTGCTAAGTAAGATACTTTGCTGAGCTCAGCAAATAAGCTCGATATTTTGAAGGGCGTGATTTTTGTATTAAGTGTTTCAGATGGATTAATGGCTTTTGTATAGTATGGAAAATCATAGACCTTGAGCTATTTTATATAAACTATTACCAATGTAAGCATCTTTTTTTGTTTTTTGTAACGTCATTGCAAATATTGAGCAATTTCAGTGCACGTATCAATATGAGATTTGGATTTAATATTTTTTTCTTATTCGAAATTATTTAATAAATTACAATTGCTTATTTATGAAAACGATTCAAAGAGGCAATCATAAAGACGTATTCCACATTGGGCACCCGTTTAAACGGCACCTGAGTGAATGGCACCTGAGGTATTCCACATACGGCACCTATGGATATTTTTGGCAGGTGCCATTAGTGGAATAATTTATTATTTAAAATTTTATTCCACCAATGGCACCTACGGCTTAGTAGGTACTAGTGTTGGGATGTTTATTATTTTTAGGATGTCAAAATAAAATAAAAAATATTATTAAAATCAGTAGTAAGTTTAATACTTCGATCGAAGGTTTAATATAATAACATGATAATAAAACATTACATTATGAGTGAGAGTCCACACGATATAAACATAACACATTTTAATGATTACATGGTAACGCAGTGGATTGATCACAGATTCTGATCAAAGAAATGGTGTTGTTACGGTCAGGCTCACAAGACTAATAATTATCTTGAGGTATGTCTCAAGAATCACTCTGTGATTAATAAAGCTATCAGTAGAAATGATAGCAATAATCTGGCAAAGATTTTAAGGGTTCTTCAAGAAAACTGCAAGAATTACGCTGAAATCCGCGGAAAAATGGAAAAGTCAAAATCACAAAAATATGCAGAACGTAGGAACCAATTAATTAACAATATAGTAGAAGAGTACAAAAATGGGTTTATTTCTCTTGGTCACTGTATGGAAAAACTGCGTATTTAATAAAATACCTATTGAACATTTTTAGCCACAAGTAAGTTATGCCCTGACCTTTAAAAAATATAATTGTGCCTATTTAAGTAAATATTATGTTATATCTTTAGACGTTTATAGTACATAATAAATAACTCAAGACTGATTTTACCGACTGTGTCATATTAAAAAAATATGTCATTAATATGACAAAGTTAACTAAGATAAATACTAAACATCCCAACACTAGTACCTACTAATCCGTAGGTGCCATTGGTGGAATAAAATTTTAAATAATAAATTATTCCACTAATGGCACCTGCGAAAAATATCCATAGGTGCCGTATGTGGAATACCTCAGGTGCCATTCACTCAGGTGCCGTTTAAACGGGTGCCCAATGTGGAATACGTCATCATAAAGTATCATTCATATATGACCTTTGAAACTTGAAAAAATCTATCACACACACACACTAATACTAATAAATTATAATAAAATCCAAATTAATCATTATAAAAGTAAGCAATATAGATAAATAATTATTTAATCTAACGTCGAGTTCCAGATTCGATTCGGCTCCGGTTTGAAGCGCACGGCAAATACTTGAGGAATTGAGGGGTACGGATGTGGGGGATATACTGCATCCTTCGATCCCTATCCCCCTGGATCGGAAAAGTTTCTTTAATGCTGTGTTTGCCGATGAAATCTTATTGTTGGGAGTTTTCGGGTAAATGCTTGGCGATGCTTTCTTTGAGTAACTTTTTTATTATGTTAAATGTTAAAATTGTGTAGGTATGCTTTTCGCTTTTAGTTTTTTTTCTAAGAGTGTATGCAGTAACTGGTGTCACCTCATATGGATGAAGTGGAAGAAAAATACAACATAAACGCTAAAGAGTTCCGGAGGATGCCGGTTCGAATCATGCTTAGAAATATTTAAAATGTATACCTACCTTTGAATTTATTAGAACTTGCCTTCTTCGCAGTCGCGCTTGGGACCACTAGACTACTGTAGCAGTATAAAAAATACGATGAAACATATAACATTACGCATATATTATAAATATTATTTATTTTATATATAAAAATATTACTAATAGCAATTTCAATGGTACACATACACAAAAGAAGCGCAAACAGTTAGGGTATTACCAAAACGAACACTAAAAGATAAAACGCTCTACATTCGGTAATGCAGTCCCCTGGGGACTATTATCTAAAGTCACGTCATAGAAGCTAACACAGCAATAGCACTAACGTTGAATGTCAGCCATTAACCGTTTGCAACTGTGTTGCAACGCTATGCAACACTCCAGAATAGGGTACGGTTGCTGGCACCTCAGGTTACCACAAAATGTCAAATTTTCTCAGTAGACTTTGAACTTAATCATCAACATTTTAAGGTCTCAAATCATTTATAGAAATTTAACAGTTTTGTATAACTTGATGTGCCGACTGTACCTTGACTTTAAATTAATGAAATTCTGCGATGTCTTGAACTGTTATCTTTTTAAGGGGCGTACTCTGAGGTACGGTAATTATGTTAATTAGAACAAGACTAATTAAAACAGGTACGTCATTAACCTATATTTTCATAATCATAAATGTTCATATCTTTAGCTTTGTTGTCTCTGTCTTTCACTAAAAATTTACTCTTAAACCTCAGTTGTATTTGGTTTTCTAAGAATTGTTTTTATGATTTTAATACCTATGATACGTTCAGTTCAATGTTAGAATATTTTTAATATGTTAATGGGTTAGGGTTGTCGACAAAAAAATAATTATATCTGTCTGCTTTGACAATTTGTCAATTTACTCTTAGGTACACCTCTTTGCCTCATAATAATATACATGAAGGAAAGGGACATCAACGCACAGCTGCTTACCATGAATTCAGTACATGTTTCTGGACCCACTGGCGATGAAATTTTTGACATTTACTAAAAAAAACTGCGTTTTCCTACAAAAGTGCAATACCTACACGGTCAAAATGTATGGAACAGTTGATTTTTTTAAATAAATTTGTATGCGATGTATGTACCAAATTAAATTCCATTGTGTAGTAGTAGTGCCTGCCATGAATGGGTCGGCACGACCGGGGAAGTAATGTCCTCTCATAGAATATTCGTTTTGTATGGTGAGTGTGGAGCGCCGGAGGCCCAATTCCTCCTTCAGTCCCCTTCCTTCGCCTATCACCTCCCCTACCCTTTTTCTTAAATAGGCAACGCATCTGCAACTCCTTTGGTATTACAGATGTCCAAGGGCGGCTATGACTACCTTACCATCAGGTAGCTCGCATGCTCGTTTGCCGAGTAATCCCATACAAAAAATGAAAATTCATTGTACAAAAGTTGTTAATTATTTAATTAATTACCATGTTTGTTTCGAGTAAGCAACCCTTTGCTTGCGACTGGCCTCAGGCGAGGACCTTTCAGTGACATTGTCCAAAGGGGACTGGGGGAGCCCACAGGCAGCTATACAAATAAAAGGGGAGGGATTCAAAGGTAAACCTATTTCAGTTTGTTATATTATATTAAGTTGATATTTTATGTTTGATTCCCAGATCAAGCAGTGTTATTGTTTTTTTTTTCTACGCAATTCACTATAATGTTCGGTTTCGATTTGAATAGGCTCGCTTTTTATTGCATTGGACGCAAACATGCGAACTGTTGGTATACCTTGAGAAAACTCTACTACTTGCAACCAGGACAAAAAGCATTACCATGGCATACAGTGGATTTTGGAGCTTAGAATCCAGACAAAAACGTCAACAATTTAAGTCAGCCAGTAAAATAGAAAATTGTTTGAATTGATTTATCTCCCGGCAGCAATCGATGACTTTTATACCAGGACTTCAAATAAAACCCCGCTTGGACGCTCCTAGGATGCCCTCTAAACTAGGACAAATCCCGGGAACCCCAAATTTGTCCAACCCTAGTTATGGACATAGTATGTTATACGTGAATCTATTTCGTTAGTAATATAACATTAGTTGACATTCAAACGGTCAGTATTGCTCTTACAAAAATGTTGCACATCTCACGTGATGTTATCGGTTGCATTGCAGCTGTGTCTGGCTCGAGGTAACGAGCTCATTCAATATTTACGATGGCTTTGCAATGTATTGCGGTTTAGTGGATAAGAGATAGCGGGCATACGAACAAAATTTCCGCGATCATGTTTTTTTATAAAAGACACATCCCGCGATGTGTCGAAGCAGACTTCACAAACATACAATCAGCGGACAGTAAGTACACTTAAACTTGAAACAATTAATATCTGTAAAACGTGCAGTCAAATGAAATGCAACACAATTGCCTTATTTGGATTGAAATACTAGTCCGCCACCCGACTGGAAATTGGCCCCACTAGGCGTGTTATCCCTTCGAGCCTTCGACTATGTGTGTGTGTGTGTGTGTGTGTGTGTGTGTGTGTGTGTGTGTGTGTGTGTGTGTGTGTGTGTGTGTGTGTGTGTGCGTGTGCGTGTGCGTGTGCGTGTCCGTGTGCGTGTGTGTGTGTGTGTGTGTGTGTGTGTGTGTGTGTGTGTTTGTTTGTGTGTGTGTGTGTGTGTGTGTGTTTGTGTGTGTGTGTGTGTGTGTGAGAGAGAGAGAGAGAGAGTTTGTGTGTAGGGGTTAATACAGCCGCTATAATATGTGAGTAAGCAAGAAAAATGCACTAAATGATCGCATTAATTTCGCTGATAATAAAGTGGTACGCCTAAGTAACACGCTTTTGTATCATATCACTAAAAAAAATCATAATAAGCAGTCGGAATGCGTTTTATAAACTCATTCTAACCTTCCGCCAGCCACTTGTGTTTTACACTATAAAGGTCAGATCGTGAAACCGTGACGTTCTTTGACCCTTCAGAAACTTATTCGAAGAACCTTTATTAAATGCTGATAGCGCAACACTTGTCGGTGTTATTACATCCAAAATATCGGTACTATACGTATATGTTATCCCATAAACAAAGCCAGGTGGAGGATATAGTGTCATTAGTGTGGTGTTCCTTCCGTGGCACGTTAATTGTGTCGTTAATGGCACATGACATGTAGCACACAAAGCACAGTGCAGCCATTTGTTGTGATGCATACGATATTATGTGCCAATAGTGTCCAAGGAATATGGATTGGCTTTGTGGGTGAGGTTTGGGGTTGTGGGTGAGGTTGTAACAATTAAATAGGTAACTTTCATAAATAAATATGTTTCCTTTATTCTTATATCGGTATATATCTGCCTAACCCTTTGAGAATGCAAATATTATGGTATTTTATGTTAAACAATAATACGCTTGATTCCAGAACGCATGCTTGAAATCAGTACACCAATGCAACAGTATCACATCCCAAAAAAAAACATCTAACTAATTTATAACACAGAATACCAGAATAGAACCCTGAGTATCGCGCCTTTATACGAGCGACCTTTCAAAAGAGAGTAGCCAGCTACTCTGTTCCATATTTGGTACAAAAAGCGAGTAGTTCTCAATACTCGTATCCCATGCGGGATGGAGTGGGGCTCGCTGGCGTGTTTACAAGCTGAATGGGACTGTTTCAGCTTGAAACCGAGCCACACTATGCTATGCATAAGATTTTAGCGGGGAGGATACTTTGACGAGAGGCAGCGATTTCCTCTGTGTATCTTTTATACCTACTATGTCACATATTAGTCATCTTACTTAGCGAAAGTCATGTCATAATTCATCGTTATGTATGTGAATGACATAACGTATCGTAACAACCACAGAATAATGAATGAAGTTATTACTCTGAGATCCTAAGCGTTTATTAGTCTAGTGATTCTTAGCGCAATTGCTATGCTAGAGGTAGTGAATTCGCTGCTCAAACCGAACAGTGTCATTGGGTTTTTAGATAAAATTGACAGTTGACCCCTGTAACACAGGATTCTCCTAGTACAGGGGTCATTGAACATTTTTGTGTACAAGTTATATACTAGTTTATTTGACATAAAGAAGTACACAGATACAGGTACTTTACTTAAAGTAATTTAAGTGTCAAATAAACTATTTCATTTCATTTCAGTTGCAGCTCGGAGTTTGGATTTGCACCCGCTTAATGGCCATAGGTTGGCCGCCTATTGCATGGGACCTAAACATACTGGCAAGCTGTATGTACGTTACTACATGTAAGCACGGCTACACGTCACGCTATACAAATCCAGTTTACGCTGGCCTCATATCTTATGGAAACCCTATACAATGCGAGATCAACTTAAACTTGGTTTCTATAGCTTGACCTGTAGTCGTATGTACATTAATTATTTATCAAATGTGCATTGGTGTAAAATGGAGGGCACTGCGATTTTTGTTTAGAAAAACTTTACTCAAATTTCCGCCCCGCGTCCGCCCATCGCTACGACCTCACCACCACAACTCATTGTACCGTAGCTACTCCTTTCAGCATCGCAACGTAAAAGCGTTCCTCGGAAAGCCTCGACACCAGAACATTTAAGTCTGAGAGCGCACGACAAAGCGGTATTGTAATCGTTTCACCGCGAACCAAAGATATTTGAACAATGAGAAACTATGTCAGCTATTAAGTCTTTGCACTTTTATATCTTCAAAAGATCTGCAAAGTTTTATTGAGAAGATTTTTCAGTATCTTGAAAAATGGATTACTTTATAATTACTTAGTTAAAGTTTTACGCTAGAAGGTTTAGGATTTTCTATGAAAGTCTCAGTAGTAGTTTGTTGTTCCTGGTTACTAGCAATAGGCTAATTATTACATGACAGCTTAACATGGCGAACTGTATGCATACCTTACACACACCTCTGCCTAAACTTTCGGGGATTACAGGCGTGATAGTATTTGGCGTTTTTATCGAAAAAGTACTTGGAAAGCTCATTCGGTAATGCATGATAAAGTTTTAAAGTAAAACTGATATTGTTTAGAACTAAGATCAATTTCCAAGTGTCTTGTCAGATTTTGTAAATTGCTAGTGTACGGGACTACTTAAATGATAGTCTGATTAGATGATAAAATTATAGTTTATTGATGAATGATTATTTGCTATGGAGACAATTGATTATTTAGGACAATTTTCACTGATTATAATGATTTTAATTAATATACAATGAAAATGAGTACACGCGTCGCAGACCGAACGCAAACTAACTATAATTACGGCACGCGGTACAAAAAATGCTTACTTAAGGTAAAATTAATAAACTGTACGGTTGCACCGTACATCTAGAGAGTTAAGTTTTCCAGCAATCTCGTTCTTAAACTTATTCTTCTATCATATAACTTTGAGCTACACAAAGATAGGTAATGCACACGTAAGAGGATTAACTTAAATTCTTCAGCCAGTGTGGTTGACCACAGCCTTACCTATGGCCTTACTACTGGACACGGGTCCATAAAAGGGCTCTAAAGGGAAATCTGTGTCAATCAGGGGCACAGTAAATGGGTTAAGAAAAAACAAAGAATAGGGGAGGTCAAATAAAGTTTCATTTTGTCAGGACTTTCAACGCAAATGACTTATTAGTCTATTGGTCTCAAGTGCGACCGCTAGAGGTCCTGGGCTCAAACCCAGGTCGAGCAGTGTTTTGGGTTTTTCAATGAAATTCTCAGTAGCAGCCCGGAGTTTGGATTTGTGCCCCGTTAATGGCAATAGGCTCAACTCCTATTCCTATAGGTCCCATGTAATCATGGGACCTAAAATATACCGGCGAAGTGTGGGTGCACATTAGTACACCTCTCCCTAACCTTTCGGGGAATACAGGTGTAATGATATGGTATGGTATGTTTCAACACAAATCCTGTTGCTGTCCAAGAAAGCCAGAAAAGCTTTTACAAAATACTTCTTGGAATTATCCTTTATTATGATCTTAATAAGTTCAAACAACGCACGAGGTCGGGTAAAATAGCGGTGGGCAAATTCTACCCAAGGTGGGCAGGATTTATAACGACCCGGCTGGGGACCGCAGACCTAAATACGCCTTCATATAAGTAATAAGTGGCGAGCGATATAGATTTACATTCTGTGTTTTATGTCGCCTTAATTAACCAATTTAATAGCAGATATTCTATTAATGAAATCAAATAACTCATTTATTTTCCACGGCAAGTCAATAAAAGTATAACATACATATCACGCCTTTATTCCCCGAAAGGTTAGGCAGAGGTGTACTTAATGTACACCCACAGTTTGCCGGTATGTCTTCTCCCATGTAATAGGGGGCTAGCCTATTGCCTTTCACCGGGCATAAATCCAGACTCCCAGCTGCTACCGAGAATGTCATAGAAAAACTTAATAACACTTTCCTCGACCTGGAGATCGAACCCAAAACCTCTATAAAAGTCTACGGTAGAGACACTAGACTAACTGAGGTAATCAAAGTATCTCAAGAAAAAGTAGTAGATAATAAATATATTGTAATAAAATCATAATTTAGTTTTATTTTTTAAGACCGAATGTTGACATCAAACTTTGATAAAGCTTAGGTACCAGAATCAAATCTCATGACAATATACATTATACTAAATAATCAAGAAAATTTACAAGATTTGACGAAAAAATATATAGGTTATATTTATATGTTATGCTATGTTAGGTTTAATATTCTTAAATTCTTCTCAAAAAAAAACGCAGCAGCAGCAGCAGGTTAATTTTTAAAACGCTAGTCCTAAAATATGTAGACAAATCAAAAACATAACGATTCTATCAGTAAAACAACTCCATTTTCGTAGTTTCCAATCAGGAAAACGGCTTCATTTATTCGCTGTCTTACATTGCTTGCACCATACACCACCTTAAGAGACTTAATGTGTTTGTATAGTAACAGTTAACCGCTTAATTACACTTAGAATAATACCATAAGCATGAAATAAGAACAACTATGTGTGACGTCAGTCTGAATAGTGAAAGACTAAAATTTGCTGTCCCAATAAAACGAACATTTACTATGCTATTCTGGTGAAGGAAAAATACAACCGCGGGCAGGATTAAAACCTGCGTCTTCTGGTTAAGTACACCAGACGCTATGACCGCTAAGCCACCGTGAGTTCCACCCGCCTGGTCCAAATTTGCCTTCACATTTTTAATTTACGTCTTTGAGGTGACTTTTGAATCTTTGGATGGAAAATGCCTAAAAATACAAAAAGATATTAAGTATGCGATTTCTAATTTGAAGGGTCCTATGTAATTTTCCTCCTGAATTTTAAGAATCGATCAATATATAAAATAATCTGAATGAGCTAAAACAAGCACGAGTGAGCACGTAATCTTCATACACTCCCTAGCGACGCCTCTAGTGGTAATTTACTGAGGAAAGGCTTCTTATTCGGATCCGAGGATAACCTAACCAACACATTTACTTACAAGACTAATTAGGTATTAATTAGGTACCAAAAAAAAAAACTAGAAATTCTAATGAAAACGCTGAAAGTGAAAAAAAAATATGTTCAAAGAAGAACCGATTGATACACTGAAAACTATTCCCCTTTCATTTGTATCGTAGTAGCAGCTGCGAGTTTGGATTTGTGCCGAATTTAAGGTTAAGGCAATAGGTTCGCTCCAACCACTACAAGGGACCTGAACATACCATAGAATGTTGATGTCACCTCTATCTACCCTTCGGAAATTGCAGGTGTCGTGGTATGTTATGATTTTTGTTGTTCACTTCATGTAGTAATTTGATAGTTCATCATTTTATATGGCATTGGATCACGGTTATCTTATTCGGAAATAATGTAGCTGCTGTCTAATGGTAAAATAATAATTAAAAACGGTTCAGCTGTTTCGGAGATGATCGATATCAAACAAATCTGATCAAATCAAATCAAATCTTTATAATATTAGTATCAACCCATTACCTATATTATCCCACTACTGGGCACGGGTTTCCTGTCAGAATAAGCCAGAATGAGAGGGGTTGTTAGGCCATGGTCCACCTCGCTGCCTTAATGCGGGCTAGCAGACTTAATATTAGTATCTATAATTTTCTTTTCTGAAGTGCTTCTTTAGACTGGTTAATGGTTTAGTTTTATTAAATGTCGTAACATCATAAGTATTGCACCTTCGTTCGTTCACGCAAAGCGTCGTTTTAAAGTATAGATTTTTATATACATTTTGGTTGTGCTTGAAAATTAACTTCAAAGACTCACCACTAATCGGTTGAAGTCTTATTTATTTTTCTAAAAGGTTATGGAAACGTTGTTCTCCAATCGTTCGTGAGCTTTCAGAATACCGAACCATTTCTTTGCAGCCAGGTTACTGCAGAAATCTATGGGAAACCTTTCCAGTAATAGACGTTTTTCGAATTTCCTTCTATTGGTAGTAATCCAACTAATATCTACCGTAGATCCTAAGAAATGAAGTATCTGGGACTAGCGTGATAGAAATGTCCCATTAAAAACTTTTGTACAACAATACAATCTAACTGCCTCATTAGTCTAGTGGTCCTAAGCGCGACTGCTACGCTAGAGGTCCTGGGTTCGATCCCCAGGTCGAGCAGTGTTATTGGGTTTTTCTATGAATTTCCGAGTAGCAGCTCGGAGTCTGGATTTGTGCCCCGTTAATGGCAATAGGCTCGCCCCCTATTACATGGGACCTAAACATACCGGCGAAATGTGGGTGTACATTAGTACACCTCTGCCTTACCCTTCAGGGAATACAGGCGTGATGGTATGTTATGTATGTTACAATCTAACATATTCGCAATATTTTCACAAATGAAGTGGCGTTTTAAACGAAAACTCGTCTATTCAAGCGATTTACCGAGATTTATGCGGATTTTTAAAGCACCTCCGCAACTCCAACGTATGCAAGAGGCTATGCATCTCGGAAGTTTACTAAATAAAATGCACTAAAAGTTATTTATGAGCACCGATGCTGCGACAAAGGAAGCTATTTTTCTACATAGAAATCTTTATCGCAATGTATCCTTTGAGAAGATTTTGCGACGTAGATTGTATTCTTCTCGTTATCAGTTCTCTATAAAACGTTACAATTTATCGTGTTATTTAAATCAATTCAATTCTCGTAGGTGTTTTAAATAATTTATCTCAGATATCGCTTATTCTGCGTATTAGGTATACTGCCAAATTTTTAATCATAAGAACCTTTCTCAAAAAAAAAACAAATTGCCAATTGATTTTGCGAGCCATTCCCTATATCTAAGTATATAGATATATGATATTTAACAAATGACTTTATCGCTATCCAATGCTACATACTGCCTTATCCAGGCATATTCTTCAATACTTAATTAACAGCATTTTGCATGCAACTAACAACTGCTAACTGTGTTAATTAGTACTACTTCTCTTCTCCTTTGGGGAACTATTATATTACATAAACAACCTACTCGTGTTGCCAAATAAAATTCGTGGTACCCCTAAGCCAGTTAACGCTAGTCACGCTGACGGCTCGCAGTCAACGCAGGGTTGACTCGCCAATAATACAATGTACGGTGTGGTCACTGCGGATGTGGTCAGTGTGGATAAAGCGTAAATGTGGGCACCCGTATGATTTTTCTAACTTTTACGGCAAATTCTTACCTACATGTTTGGTCTTTTTAGGGTTCCGTATCCAAATACTAAGGTTCCGCTGCCCGTCTGTCTGTCTGTATGTCTGTCCGTCAGTCACCAGGCTGTATCTCATGTACAGTGAGATAGTGTATTTCTGTTGTTGCTATAACAACAAATACTAAAAAACACAACAAAAAATTTGAGGGGCTCCCATACAACAGACATATTTTTTTTCTGTTTTTATAGATAAATGTACGGAACCCTTCGCGAGTCCAACTCGCACTTGGCCAGTTTTTTTATGTTTAGACATCGGCAGACGAGCAGACGAGCCACCTGATGGTAAGTGATCACCGCCGCCCATGAATATCTGCAACACCGGAGGAGTTGCGGATAGGTTACCAGCCTTTAAGGAGAAAGAAGGAAGGGGACTGAGGGAGGATTAGGCTACAAACGCTCCACATTCACCAAACGAAACGTAACAGTATGTATACTGCTACTTAATGATTTTGATGATGTTTTCTATGATACAACTAACGAACAAACTCACTTATGCATTTATGGTATAAGTTTGGATAACAAATGTATTACTCATCTTGCTAAGCTATTTCCATATTCGTGTTTCTTAAAGATAAAGAGAGAAGAAAGAGCCTAGTCACGCTGACGGCTCGCAGTAAATGGGGTGATGTCCAACCAGTAAACAATGTGGAGTGCGGTCACTTCGGATGTGGTGTGGCGTGAACCTTGGGAAAAGATGATTCTTTCCTTAATATGTAGCCAGCCAGCACATCAAGCTACCACAAAATGTCAAATTCTCAGTTGATTTTAGCTTAATCGTAAATATTTTAAAGATTCTCATCTCGATTCATTTTAAAGAAACTGTGTTTTGTATAACCTGATATGCTGGCGCCTGTTCATAAAGTTACGCAATATAATTAATATTCATACGTCGGGGATAGTGCAAATCCGCGATTCTACCATACGTAAAGTCCGCGTCTGCACTACGTGTTGGTTTACAGGGGAAGGTAATTTTTTTAATTTAATCTAACATTTAGAAAAAAGATTACCTTTTTCTAAACCTAAGGGTATTTGTATTTGATTCGAACCTTCTTTCTCTATCTAGGTACATACGGCTACACATCGAGCTATACAAATCCAGTGTAGACTGACCTCGCATTGCTTAGGTTTTCTGTACAATTCAAGAACATTATAGCCAACATTACAGCCGTCCGTACTACTTTTCATTAATAGTTAGCTAAAGAAAAAAACAAAGCTAACGATGATTTTTATTTCTTTTATTATTTAATAAAAACAAATATGACTTCATCATAATCTTCAAATATCGCTATAACGAATGACCACTTCAAACAAACCAATTCTGTTGCCAAACCACAAACACGCCTACATTATAAATCAGACTATTGCCTAATTACGCATGATGAAAATAGTAGATACGAAAAATTTTAAAGTAAGAAAAAAATCTAGACCAATCTCTCAAATTAGGCCAAGTAACTAATTAACGCCAATAGGCGCTACCACATCATAGAAAAACCCACTTATTTGTATTTCTATTTTCTTTGTTGGGAAAAAAAATGTAATTTTGGCGGTGAGAAGTGTTCAGTTCGTTTCTTGCCGATCATCCGCGGTCAGAGGGATGACGAGCGATTTGGATGAGAACAATTATTCCACTAGTCATGACTGGCCGGTTTTGTTCATTCTTTCCCGCAATAGATTTCGGCTAAGACCTATAATTTATAACGGTTAAGGGGATGGATAATCGATAGAGGTGGCTTGTAAATATTAGCTAAATGCTTATTTATGGCGCTCACGTTGGCAAGGTTTTTTGTCCGTTGAAGGCGTCAATGGGAGGACCATTAAGTATTAAAAACTTCTTTAAATACGCTAATACGTTAAATTAAGTAGATAAATAAAACTTCTAATAATCACCTTCCCATGTACGATAGTTTTTTTTGATAAGTAAACTTCATAAGGAAACCTGCATGCCTGAAACTTCTTTGACGGTGTGATAAGTTTACCAACGTGCAGTACTCTTAAGTGGTGGACTATAGGCTATCGCCTCTCATTCTTAGAGGAGACCCATGCATAGAAATGGCACAATGTAATGGGTAACATACGAGAATTAATTCAACCCAATGCCATAAACAAACCACCGTTCATAGACCTCGTAAATAACCACATTCGCCTTTATGACGATTAATTAATCAACCACATAATTAATTAACATTGGCAGTGGAGGAATCGAGTATTGTGCATAGTTGAAGCGTATTCACGGTGGGTGGTGACAGTGGACCGTACTGTCCGGTAATTATTGTCCGTTAGATTAGATTTACGAATCCACATGCTGATTTGATAAAATCTAGACAACTTGTGTGATTGGTAATCGATTGCTTGACAATTAATTCATACATTGTATATACATACATACATAGCTTATAATGTTCCCAATGCTGGGGCACAGGCCTCCTCTCTGTGAAAAGAAGTGGGCCGTAATCCACCACGCGGGCCCAGTGCGCGTTGGTAGATGTCACATGTCTTTGAATTTTTGGTTCTAGGTCATGCCGATTTCCTCACGATGTTTTCCTTCACCGTTCTGGGAGCAGTGGTAATGAAATAATTTACACAAAGTAAACCTGCGGGGTTCGAACATACGAACCTGCAATGGCAATAGGCGCGCCCCTTTAATTATCGGTGAAATATGGATGCATATTATATTTAATAATTATTCTCAATAAATGACATGCAGTCACCTGAGATTTTTTTTTTTTTTTAAATGCTTACTATATTGGTCACACATTACTAGTATTCTCGTTAACCCCTCGTACTAAGCTAAATGCTTGTGTTACGAGTGGGTTCTCGTCGGTAGTGCATCACATGGGTGGGGTTCGAACCGGCAAACATAAATGATCGCTATATGATTGCTACCGCCACTTCGAATTATATTACAATCATCATAATACAATGTAAAAGTAATGAATTTGCGATGAGGTAACGGCCAAGCTTAGTTTTTTAATACGAACCCAAAAACTGTTTTTTAAAATCTTTGTATGTTTGTTCAGATCATCACAAAGCAAAAAACTATAACTTATAATAAAGTTGTTCTCCTCCAAATGTGAGCGTTTTTTTTTTTCATATTTTGAGCTGAGTTTTAGTAAAACTAGTAAGCTAGCTCATTGATAGTTTTCGTAATGGCAATACTTACTTAAAAGCTGGTTTCAGTGTATCTGTCAATACCACAAGGGACTGAACACGCCAACAATACGCCTGTTAGTTTCGTCTTGTACCGACATCCAAAGCGTTTTTGCTCGCTACATCTTGCGAATGACAAAAGTAACAAATCTATTATTATTGTCTTATCTCCCCGAAGCGCCGACTAAACTTGACACCCTCTTTATCTAGTTATCCCATAAATCATTTTATCCTGTCGCTTTTTATTAGGGCTTTTGGAGGAGTTGTGATGTGGTGTAAGTCAATAATTATTGGGTCACAGTTCAGTTTCAGTAAAAGTGCAGTAATATGACCATTGGACTGCCAAGACAAAGGTTTTGAGTTCGAATCTCACTCCCCTCTGACTTCAAAGTCATATGCGTATTAATACTAATTATCACGGGCTTAATCGGTGATGGAAAACATCGTGAAGAAATCTGGATGCCCGATAGATTTTCTTGACAGTATGTGAAGTCTGCAAACCCGCAGTTGGCTAGCGTGGTGGGCTTGGCTAGCGTCGTGCCCCGCAGTCAAATCAAATCAAATCAAATGTTTTTATTTCAAATAAGCTTTCACAAGCGTTTATGAAACGTTATTGACTCTAGTTGCACGGTTCCAAAAAGTTGATCTCATGGAGAAGAATCCGGCAAGAAACTCCATAGACACTCTTTTAAAATATATTGTTTTAACATAATTTGCTGGTACATTATGCCGATAACAGGATGTGAGTGCATTGGAGGTTTATATCATAATTAGCCTGAAGTCGGGACTAAAATTACAAGAAGGTTCTCAGCAAATGAGAACGCAATGTCAAACTAAAACAGATACACTATGTGTAAGAATACACATCATCAAAAATATGAACTAGGATAACTATAAACTACTTAGACATAAATGGCTACGATGCACTCACATTTACAGTTCCTGTTTATATAAAGTGGTTAACAATATACAAGGTAATTGAGAGTGAATAAAGTAACCTCAGGTTGCCAGGGAGACCACAAGTGCACCCGTATTTTAACACCACACATTTTTATCATCAACGTAGTCCTTGATTTTGTAATATGCTTTCTTAACAAGGACCGATTTAACATAATTTTTAAATTTCTTACCGGTGAGATCGGTGACAGATTTTGGAAGTTTATTGTAAAAACGCACACAATTTCCTAGAAATGATTTATTGGTTTTAGTTAATCTAAACTTAGGTACCACTATTTTATGTTTATTTCTAGTATTATGGTTGTGAAAGTCGCTATTTATGCTGAACATATGCAGGTTTTTGCGGATATACATGATGTTTTCTAAAATATAAAGTGACGGCAGCGTTAGTATACTGACGTTCTTGAAGACTTCTCTAAGGGAATCGCGAGGGCCCATATTGTAGATTGCGCGGATGGCCCTTTTCTGCAAGATGAAAATAGAATCTACGTCAGCAGCTGATCCCCACAGCAGAATACCGTATGACATAATGCTGTGAAAGTAAGCGAAGTATACAAGTCTAGCAGTAGCTACGTCAGTGATCTGCCTAATTTTCCTAACTGCATATGCTGCGGAACTTAATCTGCAAGACAGGGCTGAGATGTGAGCACCCCATTGCAACTTACTATCAACCGTTATACCTAAAAAAACAGTTTCGTTGATTAGATTGAGTTTGCTGCCTTCAAGAATTAAATTAGTTTCAACTTGTGGTACATTTGGTAATGAGAATTTTAAACATTTTGTTTTGCTAGCATTAAGTAGTAAATTATTAGCAGCAAACCAGTTAGATAGTGATTTTAGGCTCTCATTTACACTAAAAAGATTGCTATCATTCCGTTCAATCTTAAATATAAGTGAAGTATCGTCAGCAAATAGCACTATATTAGAAATCTCAGACATCATATAGGGGAGGTCATTTATATATGCTAAGAAAAGGAAAGGGCCTAAGATAGAGCCTTGTGGAACCCCCATTTTAACTACAGACCCGGGAGATGTGACTCCATTAATGCCCACTTTTTGTCGCCTCTTCGAAAGATAGGAAGACACAAGCTCCAAAGATAGCCCCCTTATTCCGTAGTAGTCTAATTTACGGATAAGCGTATCGTGATCAACGCAATCGAAAGCTTTGGAAAGATCACAGAAGATACCTAGGGCATCCTGTGATCCTTCCCAAGCCTCTAAAATATGAGAGACTAACTTCGTGCCTGCATCAGATGTTGACCTACCCTTCGTGAAGCCAAACTGTTCATTATGTAAGATCTTATTAACGTGAAAATGTGCCATCATTTGATTAAGCATGAGTTTTTCAAATATTTTACTTAAAGCAGGGAGAACAGAAATGGGCCTATAATTACAAGGATCCGCCTTACAGCCTGATTTGAAAATTGGAATGACTTTACTTTGCTTCATTAGGTCTGGAAAGCTTCCTGTCTTAATACAAAGATTAAATAAATTTGCAAGGGTAGGTGCGATATCGTCAATAATCGACTTCAGTAATCTAACAGATATGCCCCATAGGTCTTCGGTATTTTTCATATTAAGACTATTAAAAGCTTTTTTGACCGTAAGGGGAGACACTTGACTAAATTTAAAATTTGGTATTTCTCTATTGAAAAATTTCTTAGCTAGAGATTCTGCTAACGATGAGGACGAATGTAAAGAGTTCGTGACCTCGATCGGAATATTAGTGAAATATTGTTCAAAAGCTTTTGCGACTTCTACTTTGTTTGAAATTACTTTGTTGTTTAATTTTAAATTAAGTTCTGATTCCTGTTTATTGTTGATGCCCCTTTCCGAATTTATTATCTTCCATACTGTTTTAATTTTATTATCGGATTTGTTTATTTGACGACTGATAAGTTTGGATTTTGCTTCAATGCATACTTTTTTAAAACATTTAGAATAATTTCGCACATAATTATGAAAACTTATATCAGAGGTTAGAGATTTTTCATAATACAGATTATAAAGCACATCTCTACTTTTCCTAATGCCGTCTGTGGCCCATTCATTAAATTTACTATTATTACGATGTGAAGCCTTTCTAAGAGGGCATGACTTGTTAAATGACTCACAAATTATATTGAACAGCTTGTTATAATTAGTGTCGGGGTCTTTCGAAGTAAAATCAGTGTTACACAATTGCATTTTAACTAATTCCTGCATTGAACGTAGTTTATTTTCCGTTAGAGATCTAACTGAGATATTTTTTTTAGTAAGTGGACTTTTGTTAGTCTCAATAGAAAAAACCGTTAGTATCGAATATACCGAAAAAACCGTAAATATCCAAAATATCGATAATACGATAAAATTGACATCAGTTAATAAGACCGCATCAACAATTACTAAAAAACAGTAAATATCGAAAATACCGAAAAAACCGTAAATATCCGAAATACCGAAAAAACCCGGAAATATCCGAAATATTGATAATTCGATAAAGTTGATATCTATTATTAAAAAAGCATCGATAATAACGAAAAAACAGTAAATATCGAAAAAACCGTTAATATCCAAAATACCGAAAAACCGTAAATATCCAAAATATCGATAAAACCGGAAATATCCGAAATATCGATAATTTGATAAAATTGATATCTATTATTAAAAAAGCATCGATAATAACGAAAAACATAAAAAATCTCAAAAACCGTAAATATCCAAA